>ML800676.1:27703-109382 GCA_009831015.1 Picea engelmannii
GTTGAACCGGATAATTGTAATTAAAGGATTTCTCAAACATTTGATTGGTTTATTGTCTTTTATAAAAGACTAGTCTTGTTGATTGGATTGGATGCATACATAAATTACTAAAGGGTGATAGTTATTGATTATTAGTACATGCAGGAGACTTGAATGTACTAGCTACACATGCATTTCTTGTACATGTACACTAGTATGTATGAGTTTCTATGATTACTTACTAATAGTGTCGGTTAATTGTTATGAATGTGTGAACCATGTTTCTTTTCCTTTGTACCATGAGATACCTTAACTTCAGGATGAAATTTTCTGAAAGGTGGGTGTATGTAACGACCCTGGTTAAATAGATGCATGGGAGTGATTAATTATAATTAATTTGATAATCTGACTGTCCTAATATGTTTAGTTAAACAATAATTATTTCTTAATAATATTAATTAATTATTTATTTATTAATTACTTGTTCATATATGTCAATGATTAATTAATTAATTAATTAATTGACTCATTAATTAATTGAGTAATGAATTAAAGGGGTTAATAATTTTTAGTTTATTTAATTAAAGACTTACATATGAGGGGGGGAAAGAAACATTAAATGGAGGGGATAAGATAATAAATAAGGGGATAAGGTAATAAAGGAAGAGATAAATAAATTAATGAGGGGGAGGAGAGTCGGTGAAGGGGAAGATATGACGGGGAAAGAGTCTGACGGGAAGGATGATGAGAAGAGGGGGAAGGAAGAATTATGGGGGAGGAGAGACTCTAGTTCGGGTGGGGATTTTCTGGTTCTGTTGTTGAGTTCTACGATTTTGGGGAACCATTTCAGGGGGCACTGAGTTGCTAGGGGTTTTGGGCATGGGGGCCAGGATTCCTTTCGGTATCCTGGAGCTAGGGAGCCAGACAAGCTGCTCCTAGCTGGCTGGGAGGCTAGTTGGTTTTGGGCAGAGTTTAGCACAGTTTCAACTTTAGCTTGGACAAACAGAGATCGGGGTTAGCATTCAGCTTGGACAAACAGAGATCGGGGTTAGCATCAGGAAGAGGTATTTTATTTATGAATTTTTCTAAGTTATGTGATGACGATGTAAATTATTAGCATGTTGTTCGTAAATTTAATTCATGTTGTGGATAAATTAAATTTTTTGTTGAAAATTCTATGCTTATACGATGATTATTGAACTACTTAGGCATTGAAAGAAAATTATGTTTAGTTGTATGAAATTTTTAGGCTTACACATATTTAGGTTCCTACAAACTAGATGTTTCTTCATTTGCAACCTTATAAGCAAACATTCCTAAAAGTATATCATTGTGAGAAACTTTATGCCTAGTTTTGTGGCCCTTATACAATTATGAAGTGTGTGGGGCATGTGGCCTACAAGTTAGCTCTCCATGGTCAGTCTATAAGCTCCATCCTTTTTCCATGTTTCTTTCTTGAAGAAAGTGATTGGAACCAAGTGCTAGAATCAAACTAGTCTTCCTAAATTGGATGAAGAAGGCTCCATTTGGTTGCAGCCCCAAGCAGTCTTGGAACACCACAAGCATTGTCTCAATTAGCACACAATCAAGGAAGTTTTATATTAGTGGAAGGATACACAACCAGAGGATGCCACATAGGATCCAACTGCCATTCTGCAACAATTTCCACATCCCAAGCCTTAAGTACAAGGTTGTTTTTTCAAGTTGGAGGGCATGTTAGGGTCATATTACCCCCTTGGACTAAGGGTAACTAAGGAGACCATGTCTCTAGGCCCACAGGTAGTAGACATGGAGTGTCAAGAGCCAGATTGACCAATAGAGCCTTGTAGGGCCCCTCCTATCTTGACTTGCATTGACGGTGATCACGAGTGTTATCACGTGGTAATTTTCTTGGCTGTGAGGGAAAATCCCCAAGGTAACCTTTTCAAACCAATCTTTAGGCTAGAAATTGGCCTTTCCAACCAAAGGGGGCTCCCTCAATGAAATTTAGTCATAATCACCAAATCTTTAAATAAGAATAGGGTTTATAATGTGGTTGGTTGAGCAAACTTCCATTCGGCAATGGAGTCATGATGAAAGACATGTCAAATAAACATTTTCAAGACTGGTTAATATGAACAAGTACTCTCAAAGGCTAGGTAGCCAGCAATCTATCAGACTTCAAAGTTGTTGTAGTATGATGGTGAGAAGAGAATCACATATGAATCATAACACAACATCTAGCAGTGGATGAGTTCTGTTAAAATATAAGTAGACTAATGTAGATAGATGAATGTAAGACAAAGAGCATCACGGATGAATTCTCTATCAATAAACATTCATTCAAAATAGAGGAATAAACATTATGATTAACAAAGAAAGGAAACATCACTGAGAAACTGACTGAAGATAACCGACACAAGAATCTTTAAGGAAAAATTCTTGTACTTCTGCTTGAAAGCTTTCATTAACATCCAGGAAAACTGATACACAATGGCCAAGGAGTTCTTAGGGTCCAACCCCTGTTCTATTAAAAATTTATAGTTTTTATAATAAATGACAACATTCAACTATTCCTAATCTGCTGGCTATTTGGAAAACAAAATCAAATAACAAATTAAAATAAAACTAAATCTAGAATTGGTTGCAAAAAGCTATCGAATGCTGGAGCTGGAGTCTAATTTGGAATTAATCTTCTTTCTGTTGTCTAATCTTCATCCTGGAAATTTGGGATCTGATTGCCATCTGTTGATTTTATACTGATTTTGTGCCTGAGAGTTTGGATCTGCCTTTGATTCATTTAAAATGAAATTGCCACATGTTTCCTCTGGATGCCTTCTCCTGAAAATGTTCAATTATGCTCCAAAGAATCTGCAATAAATACCGAAAGAATTCCAGATCGAATCTCAAGATCATGCCAAGGATGTGCAACAACAGATCTACGTGACAAGGATGACAGTATTCTTTTATTCAGAGGTGAATGAGGAAAACATAATCCTTCTCCAGGTTAATACTTCATTATCAGATACAAATACTCATCATCTTGGAAGGAATAATAGAGTTTAATAATGCAATTACTGTCTATCTCAGCAAGACGATTTCTCTCTGCCTTCATATGCTCTTCCTGGCCTCAACGAAGCATCTCAGACTATCATAATTGTTCCTGGAAACCCTGTCATTTACAGTCCTTCACTAACTCCATATATTCAAGTATAATAACCCAGTCCATCTCAGAATACCTGAGTGTGTTTTTTTTTGTGTTGGCAGGGTTTTGAGCGTTTAGACTTGTGACCTGGTCAACTTGGTAGACATTTGGAGTTAGTGAAAATTGATATACACGTGGAGATAAACATCCAAACAATGTCGGGCAGCTGGATATTCACTTTGTAGTCGACTTTCCTTTGCCTTTAAAATCCTAACATTTGGAACGCTCGCAAACAAACATTTGGATGCATCGGAGTTTGGGCTCATGCGTTGTGGACTTGGAGATTTGGCATGTGGTGTAAAATCCAGATTTGGAGATTGGGCTTCAATCTCAAAAAATTTAATAAACCAACCATAAACCTTGTCCCGGGAGCAGAAATGAGCTTATAAAACCAAATTTCTTTTGGCCTGCCCAATTTTATAAAAATATTTTACAAAATTTATAAAAAAATTAAATGTGATAAAATTGCCTCAATGGGAATTTTAAAGTGTGGTTGGTAGATCAGAGTAAAGGACCATTGGACATGGAGTCATGAAAGTGAAAAGTGACCAATAAATGGTGGGTGAACAAATCAACAACAAAGGCACTGTGGACAATGTTTTTCAAATCATTATAATATGGTGGAAGATTTGAGAAAAACAGTCCGTTACATCAGAGCATATAATAAAGGATGAAGTCTAATGTAACTTTGGAAGGAGTGAGTATTTAATTTATATGAAAACACAACATCAATTATGAATTATGCATCATCTACTTTCAATTAAACACGGAAAAATCACATATTCAGATGGAAAACTAAGAACAAGATACACAAACATAACAGCAAAAAGACAAACTTGAAGGCATTGGCACATGAATCTCTGCAGTGAAAAGTTATGTAATTTTGTATTGATCAACATTTATTAAAATAATTACATGCACAAAGTCTCTTTTCCCAAGTCTCGAACCCCGAATACATTACAAACATGAGAATATATAGAAATTACAAACTACTAGCTATCACTATCTTTCTGGAAAACAAAATCCATAAAAAAAATTATAAAAAGAAAATAAATCTAAATATGGTTGCAATATGTCACGAATGTTTGAAACTGGAGTGAAATCCTCCTCCACTGCTGCCTTGAAATATGGATCTGTCTCCTTTTGCTGAGTCTCTGCATGAAAATTTGGACCTAATTGTCAGTTGTATCCCTTTAAATCTGGGATTGATTTTCTGCTTGATGATGCTTGACTGCCAGCTATGCTTGACTGCGAGCTATGTTTGACTGCCTGAAGATGTGGGGATAATCCTCGATCCCTGACTGATCGTTTTGCTTTTAAATCTAGAATGAATACCCTCAAGTCTGCCAAGTATCCTGGAGGACCAATGCTTGCTGAGCAAAAGTTAATAGAAGAGTATCTACTGATAAATTGGCAATAAGAATCTCAAGAATCTCCGAATCATAACTAAAACTCCTAATAATAAGACCTTCAATATATTAGGTCTCAATTTGCAAATTGATTGCTATATGTTTGCTAGGAATTCTTCAGTTTTTTCCTTAGGTGTTTGAGTTTGGAATGGTGCTTTGACATTTGTTCGCTTCAATTTGAAAAAACAAACTATCACCACTCCTGAAACTGTGAACTGAAGTTTTACTTACTCCAAATTTATATCTTTCAGTGCTTTCATACAAAAGAGCACACTGGAGTAGGACAACCACATTCGATTTGTCATGATCCATCATTAAAGATGTTCGTTTTATCTTGTCTTTAATTAGGAAATGTTTAATGAACCCTATGTCTCTGTTCTTTGCTTGGTCGTTCTTATTAGTATCTTCCGAAGGTGTAGAGGGACTATAGCGATGGATAATTCGTTGACTTCATATTAATATGTCCTTTGACTATAAATTTTTGCATAATCTCTATTGTTCGAACTACAGAACTAAGAACATTATTTTTTATATAATAAAAAAACCCTTATATGTCATGATCTCATTGGAGAATAGATTCGAAGTCTTATTGTCATTTTTAAATGTTTTAAATGTTTAGATATCCAAATTTTTTAGCATCGATGCTCTTTTTTATTTTATTTTTATTTTTATTGAAATGTTTACATACTGAAAGTTTTGAGCATTGACACTCATTTTGAAGTACTAGAATAGGCCTGACAACTTAAATGTTTACATAGTGCGAGGTCCTTAAACATGCCTGACAACCTTAAATGTTCACTTAAATAGGTCTGTTAGAGTACATTTTTCCTACAATTTTTGCATACAATCTTGCAGTGAATTTGGACAATATTGTTGTCCACAACCACTTGCATAGTCATCATATATTTCATATTTATTCTATGCTTGGAATGCAATTTAGTCATCATTGAAGATACATATATTCTTTACTGGTTCACTGGTTGCTTCTTTTTCACTGGTTCGTTGGTTTTTGCTTGTTGTTGTTTGGTTCAACTTTGCAAGGTTGAAGTCTTGCACCTGCAATTGGACCTGTTGGTGCATGCTCACTGGTTTGTTACTTGTTGCTTGTTTTTTTTTGCTACAACTTTGCAAGGTTGGAGTCCCGCACCTACAGTTGGAGTTGTTTTTGTACTTTGCAGTATTCAAATCCTACACCCACAATTGGACCTGCGATTACGTCATTCATCATTGACGAGTAAGTTTCAATACCATAGTTTCATTCATATTCGTTGTTTATTGTTTACTGTTTACAGTTTGCAAGTAAGAATGTTTAAGTATTTATTCATCATTCTTATCATGCAAAATTTTCGTAGAGGTTGGCATATATTTTCCTCCTGCTCTTAAATTTTCCTCCAATTTTTTCCCGAAACTCTACACCATGTACATACCAATGTCGTTTGCACAAATCCGGGTGTCATTTTTTCTAGCATTACAAATCTCGGTCCTTTGTCGTATGTGACTAAGTGGAAATCTAATGCCTCAATTGAATAAGGAAATTCTTTATCCTAAGTTCCCACCTTGTCCTTGATGATATTCCCACCTTTCTCAGGAATGAATACCTACCTATCCTGTAAAAGAATCGAACCCATGTCTTTCACATGAAAATACAATGTCAAGCTTGTTTCCTTTGAAAAATGTTCTTGTAAAAGAAAGCTGCAGGTAGGTGTAGAAGGGATAAGTATCATACAACGGTAACCAAGATGCAACAAAATTGCACACCATTGTCAGGCATTATCCATTTTTATCGGTGATATATTTTAGTAAGTTATAAAGAAAAAAGTTCCAAGACCTGGAATGCAAATCCTAGGTAATTTCAAGACTTGTTATTGCACTTTGCAGGGTTGAAATCCTTCACTCACAATTGGACCTATGATTCTATCGTTCATCATTGACGAGTAAGTTTCAATACCATAGTTTCATTCGTATTCGTTCTTTATTGTTTACTATTTATAGTTTGCAAGTAAGAATGTTTAGGTATTTATTCATCATTCCTATCATGCCGAATTTCCATAGAGGTTGGCATATCTTTCCCTCCTGCTCTTAAATTTTGCTCCAATTTTTTCTCCAAACTCTGCACCATATGTATGCCAATGTTGTGTGCACAAGTCTAGCTGTCATTTTTTCTAGGATTAAAAATCCTGGTCCTTTGCCTTATGTGACGAAGTGGAAATATAACACTTCAATTGAATAAAGAAATTATTTATCCTTCCCACAATACTCGAGAATGAGTACCTACATGCCTTTGCAAAATTTCTTGTAGAAGAAAACTGTAGGTAGGTGTAGAAGGGCTAAGTATGATACAAAGGTAACCAAGTTGCAAAAATATTGCACACCATTGTCAGACATTATCAATATTTATCGGTGACATATTTCAGTAAGTTATAAAGAGAAAGTTCGAGGACCTGAAAGTTCCAGGACGGTGTCTACATTGTATAGGAATAGGAAAAGGAAAAAACAATATGAGACCTTGGAAAATGATGACATTGACTACCTCATGAGAAAACACCCAGTGACATGTACTTGTTACTATAGACATAGAGTAAATTCTTTGAGGAAATTGATATGTCATGCATATACAAGAAAATATGCATATAATGTGGGTGGAACAACAATCCACTCTGCATTATTGATGCCTTTTAACAAGTCGCATTTTCTTCCACTCAACAAAGAAATGTTAGATACCTTGTCAAAGATTTATGACGAACTACAACTTGTGTTCATAGATGATGCATCCTTGATTGAAAGTCACTTCTTATAATCCATTGACAATGGAATGAGAAACATAAAACATGTCCAAACCAAATACTTTGGAAACCTTGATATGGTATTTTGTGGGGATCTTTACTAGACACAACCGATATAAGATTCTCTCATATTTGAGCATCCTGTGGTCAACATGCAAACAATGACACGTGAATTTTGGAAAAACAACATAAAATGCTTTGAATTACATAATAAAATGCACCAAACAAATGAAAAATTTATTGCAATTATAAATAGAATGCGAACAAACAACCAAACATGTGATGACTTAACATATATCAATTCAAGTTGCATGTGACCTGCCCCAAACGACCCAACCTTCCCTTACCTATTCTACAATAATAAGGATGTTCCAACGCATAACAAGTATATGCTATCGCTCATTCCTGGTAATGATATCATCATCAATTCAATTGATCTTGAAGAAGAAAACCACGACAATGTACCATGCCATCAACATACAATAACTTTCCCTTTGCAACTTGTACTGAAATTAGACATACTAGTTGAAATATATGCCTACAACTATGATTCACAGGATGGCCTAGTGAATGGTGCAGATGGAATACTCAAAGCTTATACCAAAATAAAAAACTTGATGTTCTTTGGATTAAGTTCCATGACCCGCACATTGGCCACCAACAATCCAACAAGTTAGCTTATCGATATAATTCAAACACTTCGCGTAAATGGAAACCTATATTGTGAATATGAAAACCAATATCCACATCAGCAAAGACATGTCAACTGAAGATTCAAAAATAGTTTCCAATTCAACATGCATGTGCATGTACAATCCACAGATCACAAGAGCTAACACTTGATAGTGTTGCCTTCGATCCTGCTAGAGTACAAATACATAGACTTATATACACAACTCTATCACGTGTCAGAAACATAGAGTCATTGTATTTTTTAAGCACTCTTACAAAAGATAACTTCAAAGTGAAACATAAAGTCGATACTAAGATGCAACACCTTCAAACTAGTGCAAAATGACATCTGCAATATGATTACCAATCCATATAAACAAACTCATCTGCATCAATTCTCTCACTTAACACTCACAACTTAAATGCACATATGAATGATATACTCAATGAATATGGCACAATGCAATCTGATATTCTGTGCTTGCAAGAAAAATACATGGCATTATGCATTTCAAGTTACATTACACATGGAGTGATGATATTAGTAAAAAACATAGAACAATTTTGGATCATATGCATTTCAAAGAAAAAAATGTTGAGATGGTGCTAGCAAGGGTAATTTTCCATGGTTTTCAAATTACAATATTCAATCTCTATGTTGCTCCACGTGCAACATTGCCCAACATAATGAATGTTTTTTCAAATGCATTAAAACATTTACATCTAAATGAAACCATTATCATTCTAGGAGACTTCAATGTTGACATGCTACAAAATAGTGTCATAACAAAAGAATTGAAAAACTACATGTGCAATTAGAATTTTCGCTTTCTTTTGGATAAGATAAATCATGTACAAAATGCACTTATTGACCATGTATGGTCAAATGTGCCCATTTCACAATACACCTTCTTTATCTTAGACACATACTAGTCTGACCATGATACAATTTATCTTGTACTTGAATTATGAAATATACATCAAACATATTACAAAATCATATTTCCATGTCTCAAAGCATATCTGGCTACTTTGTTTCACAAAACCAAATCATTCAGCTAGGATCATCTAACTTCTTAATATTTTATGGCTTGTAATATATTTTGGCTAGGAAAAATTATATATAACCACAACCATGGATCAAGAAAAACAAAGGTGCATGATTCTAACTCTATATTTTATTCTATTCCTTTGATTCTCATTTATTATATCTACATATTACTTGTTTTTTTTTACATACCAACTTACATTCATGTTCATTGTATTTTGTGCGTTCCCACATTGAAACAAACAAAATAACTGGACAATACAAAAGACTCTTAACTACAAATGTAGAAGAATACATGTGAAGGTGCATGCTTCTACTCTTATTTCATATTCCATTGTTTTGTATTTCATTTATTGTCTGTATATTTATTCTACTGCTTTGCATATAATTTATTATAGTTAGATACTACATATATTCCTACATAATAACTTATCTTCATGTCAACTATATTTTATGTACTCCTACATTGAAATAAATAGAATTGTATTTATTTTTTTACATGTTTTTCTACATACCAACTTACCTTCATGTCCATTGTATTTTCTACATTTCTAGATTGAAAGAAACAAACTAATTGGACAAGAAGATGAAATTTAATATGCCACAACAGAGGAAGTTGAAGTACAATCTTTGAAAAGGTATATCAGTAGTGATAGTAAATTAAACACACAAAACGAGTACGTGGATAAAATATTGCACTAGAAAATGATGATTTGGCAACAATGGGGCTTTGTTGAGAATTCATGCTTCCAAAAATTTCCCTCCCCTTTTCTATTTTCCCACTCTCTTTTATCCCTTTTTTTTCCCTCTTATATACTTAATCACATTCCCCTTTCTTTTTCCCCTCTACTTTCCCTTTCTGGTTACTTTACTTAGTCGTTTTTTTCAAAAATTTCTAGGTGCGCGGGTTGGTGGACTCACGGGTTCACATTTCCACTCATGCTTCTATATCACGAGTTCAACTGAATGCTTCCCCATTCCATACTAAACCACTTTTTCGATCGCGGGTTCTTAAGTTGGCGGGTTCAAAATTGCGCTTCTATTGTTCCATGTCCTGCAAACATCACTCGAAGTTTTGCGTTATACAAATTGATAGCCAGACTCCTGGACTGGCACGATCAATATTGCAATTATGTTGTTCCGTGACCTACAAACAACACTTGGAGTTCCGCGATATACATATTGAATTCCGGATTCCCCCATCAAGCCCTATTTCGTGTTACACATTTTTTCACTCAAAATTTCCGACACATACAATTTGACCGTCGGGCACTCACATCGCCTGAGTGTCCCTTGACACCCTATTTCATACTCGATCCCCTTTGAGCCTGTATGTGACATCCAGAACAATTATGAACAATATACAATGCATACGATTATTTATTCATTGTGATGTTGAATGTACACATGTTTGCATCAGAAAAGTTGGGCGAGTGACATGGGCATGAGTAGTCAATCATCGCAAACATCAACATAATGACAAGGCCAAAGGTAAATATTCATACATTATGCTCTTGCTATGTTTACCAACCAAATATCTCGAGTTATTTATTCATCTATGCCATGATAAATATGTTGATGTCATCTACAACACATGCTTTTCAGTTCACAAGAAGTATCGACGAGCGCAAGTGAGACACCCAACATAGTGCAAGCTCCACAGACTAAGAGGTATGGTTACAAAATTATTACTTGCATACTTCATCCAAATTGTGCATCTGCTTGTACATTTATGAAAAAAAAAATGTTACAAACTACCATTCACATTACTTTTTATGTTCAAAAAATGTCACGAGGTATAAACTTATAACACCCAATATACTATCGATACAAGGCTTGAAAAACCGTCTAACTAGATGAGTGTTCGTTGGGGACATAATGGTCATGTATAGCACCTACTTAGACAAGAAAAACAAAACTAGATGCATTATGCGTGCTTAGATGACAGACAACGAATACATGATGACAATCAAACTGACTATCCCTACACAACTTGTCCAGAAACATGCATAAAATATATTTCCAAGTAATGGGGTATCCATTACAAATTTCAATATATTACCGAAAACAGTATATGACCATGGTGATTGTGATCAGATTATATCACTCAATGAAACAAGTATTGTGGAAAAAGTTCCCACAGTTTTTTCAGAATATCATTTTGTACCAGACACAACAATCACCCAACTTGCAGAGAGCAACGACATTTACCTAATTGGAACCATTGGTGCAGCTGTCACACTCGTGATAAAATTTGGCTTGTAACACATTCTCCATATAAAAGATGGAGAGTCAGGAAAAAACAAGGTAGTGGTACCGTTCTCTATACCCATTTTTTTCCTTTACTTTCACATGCTCGTATACCTCAGTTATCTTACACAACTATTACATTGCTCCATGTTGCAGCTACAATTGTTCAACACCTATTCAAATTTATTTTCCTCAATGGAACAACAATTGCATAAAGGGAAATTTCCACTTATTCTCTTAAAAAATATAACAAAGAAAAGAGATATTAAAGAAAGGACATTTCACACAACCCAAGAAACATTTGTAATAGAATTGCGAACATACATAGTACATGATCTCAAGAAACTAACTAGCTCAACAACTATTGTATGTATACATATACAATTCCATCCACACTTTGCACAAAAAAATTGCCTTAAACAATTTTGTGCAGCTTTTTTGTTGTACACATATATATTATATTGTTCAATATATTAACTACTATGCTCACATGTGTAGGTCAAGGGTGTTTGGTTGCAAAAAATGCATACTTGACCACCTTTGAGCCTAGATGTGCCAAATACAATTCTCCTTCTTTTGCCTCTACTTTCATAAATGATGGCACAATTGATTCTCTATGATGCAGTAAAAAATTCCCTTACATATATTGACATTGCCTCAATGCTGCCATCTGAACCCTCGGCAACACAATTGTACATTGTACAATTAGACAACCTGTATTACAAGATGTGCTTCCTGGGTTGGTAGAATTTCCATATGAAGTATACCTACAGAAAAAGGTAAACAATGTTTACATGTTACGCTAATTTCGCATCCATAGAAAATTTACATTAAATGAGGACAATGCCATACTACATATCGACTGAATCAAAAAAAAAAAAATTCCATATCATGCATTGACAAGAAATGAAACAATATGATATGTATCTTTCCATGCTACCCAATCAAGATATGAATAGATTTTTGCAGTGCCATGACAAAGTGAATTGGAAGCGCATAAGATTGTTTAGTCCAGGAATGAGAAGCATGAGGAAAGACCTCATACAAAGTACCCAATTGTGAATAAATCAGGTCCATCCTTTGAGCCGTCAAAATGGCTTGCTCCTCTGAATGGAACCATCAAGCATTTTCAATAATATTGCAAATTTGGCATTGTTCAAACTCAATTAAGTTAAATGTTGACACTCTTTTCCAGAACTAGTAATGTTATAACATTGTTAAGGAAACATGATCGTGTTTCATAGAACTATCAAAAGAAAATGTTCATAGTGATCTTGGTTCATAGTAATATAGTAATTGACAAATTTCTTGGTGCCCATTTGGGGATTTGGTTATAGATGGGATACAATGCCCAATCTCCATTGATTTTTTCCTGTCTTGTGTTTGGCAAATTTTTGTTCATGTGCTTCTGTATTGCAGTTCAAGGTTCTCATGGGGCCGGTTTTTGAATTATGGTTGGATGATAGATTCAAGATCTTAGCGGTTTTTCTATGATATTAAAGAATACACAAGACCCGCCTTTCCTTTTAATGTAAGTTGTGTGAAACAAATGTAATATGTAGTTCATTTTATCACTTTTACTTGATTGATGAAATTACCAAAATTCTTCTTCAGAAATATTTTGAAATAAAAGGACATATGCTAGCTAAAGTCAAATGGGACTATGATATCAACCACAAAATTAAAATTAAAATTCGTTGTTGTTATACTTACGATGAATTTGATAGTACAATAATTTTACTTGGACAACCCTCCATTGATTTATCTATAGCTTTTCGATGCTTCTCTTATGCAAACACATCCTGGAAAGTATAACTATGACTCACTTTCTCTATTCCTTGATTGAAGAGAATGTTCACTTGTCTAATGCACTTCATAGTTATTTTTAAGACCACCAATAGGGCTTTGTTAATACCAATTCTCGCCTCCAAAAATTTCCCTCCCCTTTCTTTTTCCCCTCTATTTTCCCTTTCTGGTTACTTAGTCATTTTTCGAAAAATGACTAAGTGTGCGGGTTGGCGGATTCACGTGTTCACATTTCCACTGATGCTTTTATATCAAGATTCTTATCAACCACTTCCCCATTCCATACTCATCTACTTTTTCGATCGTGGGTTCCCAACCAAGCGGGCTCAATATTGCGCTTCCATTATTCTATGCCCTACAAAAAACACCCAAAGTTCCCTGATATACAAATTGACAACCAAATTCCCCTTTCTTTTTCCCCTCTACTTTCTCTTTTTGGTTACTTAGTCATTTTTTCGAATATGTCTCATGCTTTTATATCACGAGTCCAACTGAACACTTCCCCATTCCATACTTAGCCACTTTTTCGATCGTCGGTTCCTGGGAAGGCGTGCTCAACATTGCGCTTCCATTGTTCCATGACCTACAAACATCACCCGGAGTTCCACGATATACAAATTGACCACTGAATTTCTCCATCATGCCTTGATCCGTGTTACATATTTTGCAGTCAAAATTTCAAAGACATACAATTTGGCCATCGGGCGCTCATGACTCATGAGTATAACTTGTGACCCTATTTTGAAGCCCAACCGATCACTTTCCTTACTTGGCCATTTCTTGGAATCTCTTTCACGGGTCGTCGGGTTGGTGGGTTCATGAAATCTCCAATCCTTAATCGCTCTTCGTCGTCCCTACCACCTTCGCACTTCTTTCTAAATATGCAATCATTAAGCTTTAATGCTAATAACTCGTCATGTAGGAACCATAAATATTGTCATTAATGAGTGAAAGGCTCGAGGAGATCTCCCATTAATACACATTAATCCAATATTTGCAGAGGGTTATATTGTCCCTTTCGAGTGTTCATTTCAAACATCATGGAATCTCTTTCGCGCATTGTCGAGTTGGTGGCTTCACGAAATCTCCAATCCTTAATCGCTCTTCGTCGTCCTCACCACCTGCACACTTATTTCTAAGTATGCAATTAGTAATATTTAATGGTAACAACTCATTACAAAGGAACTGTAGAAATTGTCATTAATTAGCGAAAGGCTCGAGGAGATATCCCATTGATACACATTAAAATAAGATTTTCAGAGGGTTATATTATCCCTTCCGAGTGTTCATTTCAAACATCATCTGGAGAAAATTGATGTTCTCGTCAACTTATGGCAACAACTCGATAACAATATTGTCGAGATATATTAAACACCTTCGGGCATGATGACCAGAACTTCCAGTGCTCAAGGGAATATGTTTACTACTCATCCCTTTCCACCCAGAAGGAAGTAAGGAGATGGTCCCTTGGTGCGCTGAGAGATATATTTCAAGCCAAAGAATTCCAAGGAAACCACCCCTACTCAAACAACCCCCCTGTGTTTATTTGTTTTATAACCCTATAAACGTGTATATCCTGCCCCTTGCGTTTATTTGTTTTGTAAACCTATAAATGTGTATATCCTACATTCGCTATGTATATCCTTCACCCACAAATTTCAAGTATTTTGCATAAAATAACGAAAGAATGGTTGACGTAGAGGTTGATGCAGTCGATTTCAAGCCAGAAGAAGATTATTTGATGGACGATGATATGACGATGGATGATGGAAATGTGGATGTTTTTCCCACTCCTACGCCCAAATTGAAATCCACCATAATGGGGGGAACTTCCCAGCTTGGTGATGGCGGCCCTAAGAAGACCAAAGGAAGGGGTTTCAGAGAAGAAATCGATGTTGAATGCAATAGCCACTTTGAAGCATGATAGTTTGAGTCTCTCGACTCGGATGACAGTCCTATACCTCAGATATGTATCCTTTTCTTTAATTTTTAGGGTTTTGGATTAGGGTTTGGATTTGTCCCTGGTGTAGGCTATGTCCCTAAAGATTTTGACTGTAAGGAGATGGTCTCTTGGTGTGCCGAGAGATATATTTCAAGCCAAATAATTATTCAATTGCAATACTAGTCTCATGCTCTGTGGAGATACAATTAACATCTTAGGGGGTGAGGACCAGAAATTCCAGTGGCCCGAGGCATATTCTTACTACTCATCCCCTTCCACCTAGAATGAAGTAATTTGTACCTTTGGAATTGCTCGTGCAGGTTGTGTCCCTGGAGTCTTTAACTGTAAGGAGGTGGTATATTGGTGCGTCGAGAGATATATTTCAAGACAAAGAGTTATTCCACTACGAGACCACTCTCTTGTTTCTTTGTCATCTCAGGTCTTCCGCAAGATGTTGAGATTGTCAAAGCCAACATTGACCTTCAGAGGATAAGACTGCAAGGAGTTCCTAAAAAAACATTATATTTAGTTTTGTATGCATGTTCAAGAGCTTGCCGATGCCTTATGCATGTTGTTGCACTAGATGAACAACAAAAGATTGTATGATTTTTATTTTTTTTGTAACTCTTCTACCTATATTTATGACAAGTATGTTTAATACTTTGGTGCAAATAACTCAATCCAATGTCTATGGATAAATATATATTACCCACTATTTTCCTTATAGATTTTTTTTTTTTAAATTTGCCTTGGAATCTTGGTTGGGGATTCTTTGTTGGATTTAACACCTCTTTTCGTTTGCATGGTTCGATAGTCTCATAATTCTTAAATATTGTATTGGGTGAATTAATTTGATCAAATATTAAGCATGGAACAATTATATGACAATGCATTGTGTCGATCACATGAGGCTACTATGGAAACATAAATGAATTTCACAATAGTTTCAAACCAACATTCAATTCCATTCGTATTGTACATAGAACATAGCAACACTAATTCACGATGCGGGATTTGGGGCCCCACCCAAGAAGTTTCATTCTCATCTCAACCTTACCGAGCGAATGATCTCTTATTTCCCTCTTGCTTCCTTGATTCCTTCACTCGAAAAAGAAGCATAATATTGGTTGTTCATCCCCTAGCCTCTATTTGAGTACTTTTAATTTATTAATGAAATTACCAAATTTATTCTTCGCAAATATTTTGAAAAAAAATGATATATGCTAGTTGAATTCAAATGGGACTATGAAATCAACCACAATATTAAAATTCAAGTTTTTCATTTTTATACTTACGGTCAGTTTGACAGTACAATAAGTTTATTTCAACAACCCTCCATTGATTTCTCTGTAGCTTTTCGATGCTTCTCTTATGCAAACACATCCTGGCAAGTATAACTGTGACTCACTTTCTCTATTTTTTTATTGAATATCATGTAGAGATGTCTAATTGACTTCATAGTTATTGTTGCTCCTAAATTATTCACTTGAGTGCTAAAGGGCAGAGTCAGGCCACCGGAAATTTGGAATGGTCGTTCTTTTGAATTTGTTGGTGAGTTAGAGGGTTGTTTCACCAAGACAAAAGCATGGTCAAATTGGAAATATGATATGGATGAGGTTTCTCCTTGGCTAGTAGCAAAGTAATGATAGACAAGTGAAAGAATAGAGATAAAAATATAGGGAAACAACAAACCATTCAATGAATAATCTACTGCAAGAAGTTTAACACTTAAAATAACATTTCAAGGCATTAAACAAGGTATCAAAAACACAATTACTCCCACAGGTTGCAATAAAAACAAATATTCATCAAAGCATTAGTTGATGCACCCCAATCACCTGAAATGACCAATAACCCAATCTACCAAATCAACCTCCCTATTATTGGATCGACAAAGATGAATATTATGGGATCAAAGAATGTTTTTGTGTGAGAATTGAATTGGAAAAAATTGTTACTTATTCTAGTTTTTTTAAGGCCTTATCATAGTAAGAATGCAAAATTATCCTAACCCACTTTTATCTACAAAATATAAACATCAATAGCTCCTGTGAATCAACTATACATAGTTATAGCCAAAAATCATGTTATAGTTTATATTTGCATTTTCTCACACCCTTTTTAATGATACATACACAATACAAAATGAGTATGTGGATAAAATATTGGACTAGAAAATGATGATTTTGCAATAATGGGACTTGTTTGAGACCAATTCCTACTTCCAAAAAATTTCCTCCCCTTTTCTATTTTCCCACTCTCTTTTATCCCCTTCTTTTCCCTCTTCTATACTTAACTGAATTCCCCCTTTTTTTCCCCTCTAATTTGTCTTTGTGGTTACTTAGTCATTTTTCCAAAAATGTCTAAGTCTGCGGGTTGGCAAACTCATAGGTTCACATTTCCACTCATGCCTTTATATCATGACTCCGACCGACCACATCCCCATTCCATACTTAGCCACTTTTTCAATCGCAGATTCCCGGGAAAGCGAGCTCTAGATTGCACTTCCATTGTTCTGTGACCTACAAACAACACCCTAAGTTCCACGATATACAAATTGACCATCGGACTCCCCCATCATGCCCTCTTATGTGTTACACATTTTTCACTCAAAAGTTTTGAGACATACAATTTGATCGTTGGGCCCTCACGTCTCCTAAGGATCCCTTGTCACCCTATTTTGAAGCTCGTCCGACCACTTTCTATACTTGGCCATTTCTTAGAATCTCTTTCATGGATCATCGGGTTGGCGGGTTGATGAAATCTCCAATTCCTAATCGTTGTTCCCCATTCCAGACACCTTCACACTTCTTTCCAAGTATGAAATTAATAATCTTTAATTCTAACAACTCATCATGAAACAACTGTAAATATTGTCATTAATAATAGAAAGACTCAAGGAGACAGTCAAACTGACTATCCCTACACAAATTGTCCATAAACATTCAGAAAAGATCTTTCCAGGTAATGGGATATCCATTACAAATTTCAATATATTAGCGAAAACGAGTCTGACTGACCGCTTCCCTACTCCATACTTAGCCACTTTTTCGATTGTGGGTTCTCGGATAGGCGGGATCAAGATTGTGCTTCCATTGTTTGTGACCTAAAAACAACACCCGAATTTTCGCGATATACAAATTGACCGTTGGACTGCCCCATCATGCCCTCTTTCGTGTTACACATTTTGCACTCAAAAGTTTTGAGACATACAATCTGGCCGTCGAGCCCTCACCTCTCCTAAGTATCCCTTGTGACCCTATTTTGAAGCTCGAACATCTTCTTTCCATAATTATCCATTCCTTGATCTCTCTTCCCTGTCCCCACCACCTTCACACTTATTTCTAAATATGCAATTAGTAAGATTTAATGCTAACAACTCATCATGCAGGAACCATAAAGATTTTCATTAATGAGCGAAAGGCTTGAGGAGATCTCCCATTAATATGCATTAAACCAAGATTTGCGGAGGGTTATATTATCCCTTCCAAGTGTTCATTTCAAAGATCATGAAATGTATTTTGCAGGTCTTCGGGTTGGCTGGTTCATGAAATACCCAATTCTTGATTTCTCTTCGTCGTTCCTGCCACCTTCGCACTTATTTCTAAGTATTCAATTAGTAAGATTTAATGCTAACAACTCATCATGCAGGAACCGAAGATATTGTCATTAATGAGTGAAAGGCTCGAGGAGATCTCCCATTCACATGCATTAGACCAAGATTTGCAGAGGGTTATATTATCCCTTCCGAGTGTTCATTTCAAACATCGTCTAGAGAAAACATACGTTCTTGTCAACTTATAGCAGCAACTCGAAAACAATTCTATGGAAATATAGTGAACATCTTCGGGTGTGAGGACCAAGACTTCCAGTGGTCTAGGGCATATTCTTACTACTCATCCCCTTCCGCCCATAATGAAGTAATTTGGAACTTTGGAATTGCTCATGAAGGCTATGTCCCTGATGTATTTGAATGTAAGGAGGTGGTCTCTTGGTACTCCGAGAGATATATTTCAAGCCAAATAATTATTCCACTGCAGGACCACTCTCCTGTTTCTTTGTCACCTCAGGTCTTTCGCAAGATGTTGATATTGTTGAAGCCAACATTGACCTTTAGAGGAGAAGACTGCAAGGAGTTCCTAAAAAAGCATGATAACGGGTTGGACCTCTTACCCGAATTCCTGGAAGACCCGACGATAGTTCCTGAAGATATCACAAGGTTGCAGGTTAGTTCATTTAGAAATCCATTCCAGGAAATTGCGTGGCTATTTATGAGAATAACGGGACAGGAATCCACAACAAGAATTTCCCACATGATTCTTTATATTTTGTATTTCACGGTCAAGGAACAAGCCATTTTTTATTGGGGGAAATTGTTTTCCATTGAAATTTGTTCCCAATTGTCATGATTCAAACAGGAGAAGAAATTTTATATGTCATCCTACTTGGTTTTTGCGATAGCGCATTGCTGTCCATTTCAAAAAATGTCTGTTTCCAAGAAGATAAACTTTGAATTCGACCTAGTAACCTTTTGGTACCATGCCTTATAGAGGCACAAGTCCTCCCATTGTGTTTATGAGGTTTTTAATGAATTTGTCTTAGTTTTCAAAAATTTATTGTTAGGAAAGGATGATCCTCGGATGTCTGACCAGGCAACCAATTTTTTGGAAAGGAAGGGGACACTTGAACAAATGGATAATTACAGTGTAATAATGATTTTTGGCTCCAAGGAAAATCCTTCGTTCCTTCCATTTCACATTACAGACAAAATGTTTGTTACATAAATAGAAAGGCAATATAACTACTGGTTTCATTTGTTCCATGAGAAGAGAAAAAAAAGAGTTCATTCCTCTGCCTTAAAAAGTCGTAGACTTCATGTTCAGGAATGTAAATAATATTTATAAATTTGTAGGCCATTTCAACAAATTGAACCTAAGATATGCTGAAAGGATGAGAGGGTTTGACCCTAATGGGATTTTTGTAGAAGATTTACTAGAAGTTGGCTTCAACAATTCTTTTATCCATACACTCCTTAACAAAGATAGAGACAATGATGAGAACACTCTTGCTCTTGATGCTGGTGACCTAGATACATTTCAAATAACCAATGAATTGTAAAAACAACAAGGAAATGGCCTTGGTGAGAAGAGTTTCCAATCCCTAGCTGCCACTCCCAAGAGTACGACATCCTGGAGCATCACTCCAACGACCCACCCCAGTAAGAAAGAAACCGAAAATTATTCAAACGAAGGAGGATATAAGAACCCTCCTCTATTTTTCTGTGACCTGCAAACAACACCTAAAGTTCCACGATATAAAAATTGATCGCCAGACTCCCCCAGAATGCCCTCTTCCATGTTACACATTTTTCACTCGAAATTTTTGAGACATACAATTTGGCCGTCGAGCCCTCACGTCTCCTAAGGATCCCTTGTCACCCTATTTTGAAGCCCTTCCGACCACTTTCTATACTTGGCCATTTCTTGGAATCTCTTTCATGGATCATCGGGTTGGTAGGTTCATGAAATCAACAATTCCTAATCATTGTTCCCCGTTCCAACCACCTTCACACTTATTTCCTAGTATAAAATTAGTAATCTTTAACTATAACAAACCATCATGTAACAACCATAAATATTATCATTAATGAGAGAAAGACTCGAGGAGAGGGTCACACTGACTATCCCTACACAACTTGTCCATAAACATGCAGAAAATATATTTCCAGGTAATGGGATATCCATTACAAATTTCAATATATTAGCAAAAATGAGTCTGCTCAACCGCTTCCCTATTCCATACTTTGCCACATTTTTTATTGTGGGTTCCCGTATAGGCGGGCTCAAGATTGCGCTTCCATTGTTTTGTGACCTAAAAACAACACCCAAAGTTCCGCGATATCCAAATTGACTGCTGGATTGCCCCATCATGCCCTCTTCCGTGTTACACATTTTTCACTCAAAAGTTCTGAGACATACAATTTGACCGTCGGGCCCTCACCTCTACTAAGTATCCCTTGTGACCTTATATTGAAGGCTGACCGACTTCTTTCCATACTTATCCATTCCTTGATCTCTCTTCCCCTTCCCCACCACCTTCGCACTTCTTTCTAAATATGCAATTAGTAATCTTTAATGCTAACAACTCATCATGCAAGAACCATAAAGATTTTCATTAATGAGCGAAAGGCTTGAGGATATCTCCCATTAATATGCATTAAACCAATATTTGCAAAGGGTTATATTATCCCTTCCTAGTGTTCATTTCAAAGATCATCGAATGTCTTTCGTGGTTCATCGGGTTGGCGGATTCATGAAATATCCAATCCTTAATTTCCCTTTGTCGTTCCCGCCACCTTCGCACTTTTTTCTAAGTATTCAATTAGTAATATTTAATTCTAACAAGTCATCATGCAAGAATCGGAGATATTGTCATCAATGAGTGAAAGGATCGAGGAGATCTCCCATTCACATGCATTAGACTAATATTTGTGGAGGGTTATATTATCTCTTTTGAGTGTTCATTTCAAACATCATCTGGAGAAAAAATACAGTCTCGTCAACTTATGGCAGCAACCCAAAAACAATTCTATGGAGATACAGTGAAAATATTCAGGCATGAGGAACAGGACTTCCAGTGGTCCAAGGCATATTCTTACTACTCATCCCCTTCCACCTAGAACGAATTAATTTGGACCATTGGAATTTCTCATGCAGGCTATGTCCCTGATGTATATGACTGTAAGGAGGTGGTCTCTTGGTGCATCGAGAGATATATTTCAAGCCAAATAAGTATTCCACTGCGGGACCACTCTCCTGTTTCTGTGTCACCTCAGGTCTTTCGCAAGATGTTGAGATTGTTGAAGCCAACATTGAACTTCACAGGAGAAGACTGCAAGGAGTTCCTAAAATAGCATGATAATGGGTTGGACCTCATACCCGAGTTCCTGGAATACCTGATGACAGTTCCTGAAGATATCACAAGGTTGCAGGTTAGTTTGTTTAGAAATCCATTCCAGGAAATTGCCTGGCTATTTACGAGAATAATGGGACAAGAATCCACAAAAAACATTTCTCTCATGATTCTTTATATTTTGTATTTCACGGTCAAGGAACAAGCCATTTTTTATTGGGGGAAGTTTTTTTCCATTGAAATATGTTCCCAATTGTCACATTTCAAACAGGAGAAGAAATTTTATATGTCATCCTACTTGGTTTTCGTGATAGCGCATTGTTGCCCATTTCCAAAAATGTCTGTGTCCAAGAAGGTAAACTGTGAATTCGATAGAGTAACCTTCTGGTACAATGCCTTATAGAGGCACAAGGACTCCCATTATTTTTATGAGGTTTTTAATGACTTTGTCTCAGTTTTCAAAGATTTATTGTTAGGAAAGGATGATCCCTGAATGCCTGACCAGGCAACTAATTTTTTGGAAAGGAAGGGGACACATGAAGAAATGGATAATTACAGTGTAATAATGATTTTTGGCTCCAAGTAAAATCCTTCTTTCCTTCCATTTCACATTACAGACAAAATGTTTGTTACATAAATAGCAAGGCAATATAACTACTGGTTGCATTTTTTCCATGAGAAGAGAAAAAAAGAGTTCATTCCTCTACCTTGGAAAGTTGGGGACTTCATGTTCAGTTATTTCAATAAGATTGATGAATTCATAGGCCATTTCAACAAATTGAACCTAAGATATGCTGAAAGGATGAGAGGGTTTGACCCTAATGGGATTTTTGTAGAAGATTTACTAGCAGTTGGCTTCAACAATTCTTTTATCCATACACTCCTTAACGAAGACATAGACAATGATGAGAACACTCTTGCTCTTGATGCTGGTGACCTAGAGACATTGCAAAGCACCAATGAATTGTATAAACAACAAGGAAAAGGCCTTGGTGAGAAGAGTGTCCAATCCCCAGCTGCCACTCCCAAGAGTACGACATCCTGGAGCATCGCTCCAACGATCCACCCCAGTAAGAAAGAAACCAAAAATTATTCAAACGAAGGAGGAGATAAGAACCCTCCTCTAGGTAAAATTGATAGTTCTCACAAGCTTCACGTGAGGAAGAAGAGAAAAAATGTTGTGCAAGAAGCAGAAGAGCCCAAAACTGAAAGTGAAGACATGGAACTTGAGATTTATCTCAAAAACGTATTCCCCAATGTTGATCAGCCCGAGGACACGATCCACCATAATCCCCTAATGGAAATAGTTGAGACCGATATTTTTGACGAAGATGAATTATTTTTATTGCAAAGCGTTGTTTTTTACAGCAAATCTAAAAATTTAATTATTGAAAAGAGAGATGTAAGAAATAATAAAGGGAAATCTCATTAAGATATTAACCTTAGGAACATGCATCCATCCCAAATCTCCCGAATACATTGAGCAAGAATATATGATCTTGATGATTCCAGTGGAGGCCTTGAGGCGAAGAATGCCAAACTGAAGGATCGAATCAAGGAATTGGAGGAAGCTTTGATTCCTATCCCATTGCTTTCCAGTCCTTTAGCAATAACTATTCCTGCCACCCCTGCAGCCAAGTTAAAAGGATCCTACAACCTCCTCACATCGTGTAGAGGCTATGTGGAGAAGAATATCAATAAAATAATGGAGCTAATTATTGAATCCTAGGAAACATAAGAAAGTATATCTTCCTTTGGAACGAGGGAACATGCCTTCCAGGAATATTTGCAAGTGGATTTAAAAAATGAAGAAGGTTTCTATCTAGATGTGGTCGTCCCTTTTGGCATCAATGTCACCAACATGACATAAATGAGAAGAAGAGAAGAAGATCTCCCCTCCCCAAACTGGATCAAACAACCAAATGCATGCTAGAAAGAGAAAGTTAAGAACCTACATCTCATTGTTCATTAATGTGAACAAGATATATCAAAGACAGAATAATTATTCAGAAAGCTAACCAAAATAGACTTAGATAAAAGTACCAACGAGGTCCAAGACTAAAAATTAATCCTCAACTCCTTGTTATTAACCAAGCAAGCCTTCAATGAACAAGTTGATATTTTTAAGGGGTTGTATTTAGAAAAGTTTTATGGCATACTTGAATATGATGAGGATGACGTGGACAATTGGCTAGTGGACTATTCGGTAAAAAAAAAGGAAATTGAACATGCTCTACGTAATATTTCTATCGATCTAAGGGAATTAAAAAGAGAGATTTTTAACATAAAAATCCGTCATGAGATCAACGTGTCCCCCATGAGAAGATACATTGAAGAATGTCTCCAAAGGGCAATCAACAAGCTCACCAACGAAGGGCAACAATCGGTTGGCATGATTCCAGTAACCGTCGACGAGAGCAATAAAAAGGAATCAACAAGCAAATAGAAAAGGGGGAGAGAGATACCATCATAGTAAGTCTATACTGATCACATCATTCTTTCTTTATCAATCTAGTTATTCCACCTCTTTAAATAGAAATGTCTAACCAAAGACTGATAAATTCCAATTTATTCTTTTTAGGTTTAGTTGTCTACTGTCACCCACTTCTTCTTTCTATAGTCCTATTTCTTGTACTTATTTCTTTTATGGTCCGCAGGATCCCCAATCCCAGTCTAGACGACAAGCACATTTAGATTTTGAGGAATATGTAACAAACATTATTATATTTTTAGAAATTTCAAAGAAAACTATTTCGGGAACAATCTCAACGGTGCCTTGTAACCCTGTTTTCGGAAATCAATTTTATTTCTCTTTATGCATGTCAGTCATCTTCTTTTATTTTTATGTGCTCAGAAATATTTATCTTGAACTATGCTAGATGTGAGGAAATTTTGTTTATTTAATTTGAATGTTTAATGTGTGTGATTAGTGGTCCTATTTTCCAGGAACCTTTATTTCAAAAAACAAAAAAAATAAATCTATCATTTTGTATTTCTTTAAGTCATTATGACAAACTTTCTATAAGTCCCACATTTGAACTATACACTCCCCGGAAAAAATTAAACAAGAGTACTACCACATCTATAAAAATGCAGTAGGATTGACATCCTTGTTAGGTTGTAGTTTTGTTCCTAACAAATTCAAGGGTCAACAAACTTGTAAATCCATCTGCAAGAATATCCGCAAAAATAAAAACCTTCAAATTTTTTTATCATTGCCAAAAAACAATCAACTGGATAGACATGTTACAAATATATCATTTGGTACTATATTGAACTGTCATAGGCATCTTACAAATATTTCAGTTCTTACAAATATTTAAGTTGGATAGGCATGTTACAAATATGCCTTCTTCCTGGAGAGAAATTGTAGATCAACCTCTGCAAAGTGGGCTTGCTGCTCACAGAAAAAAGTTTCAGGAAAAGGGCATCTTCCTCTGTCTCAACACCTTATTTTCAGACAGTTTAAATTAGCTTCAATGAGCTGAAAATTTGTGAAAATCAACAATCAGGGTAGGTGTGTGTTAATATATAGAAAAAAGTAGCAAACACATAGGTCACACAAGAAGATCAAAGAATCTTCGACACTGAACACATTTTCAAAAAAAATTATATATTTTGTTTTCCACCACTTATAACTTTATTTATCCTAACACATATAGAGACAAACAAGCCAGATGATCTATTTAATAGAATGAAATGGATGTTGCTTACTTGGTCCATGGGAAAAATTAAAGAATTGACTATGGAAATTGAAGTTAACTCTAAATATTGGGATGAAAGTCAATTGGAAGTATACAAAGATCATTATAAATGAATTTCGTAAATACATTAAAGAGATAAAACCTACAACGTAGGAACAGAAATTTCCAAGATGGAAATTCAGACTCCAACAATATATCAAGTTACAAGTGATGGGGATATCTGTGCTTTTTAGTAGCTATCTACTGCACTACTAGTAGTATAATTTCTCTAGGAGATTAACGCTCGGGCACCTTCTCTTTCCGAAATGAATGTGAGTCATCGATTAGTTTCCAATGTGCGATATGGGTGACCCTGACACTTTAACGTCCCTACTAAAATTTTACCAACCTCTCAATTTTAGAACTCCCCTTGCCATATTTAGCGATGGAACAAATTTCTCACAAAGTGACTTTCTCGCTAATTACTTGTTGACCCGAAATTAATATAATATTATCATTAACTAATTCAGGAATTCGGGACTCTAGCTCTTCGAGGCTTCAGGTTTCGGGGGGGCTGTGTTTTTTATGGAAGGAAAACTCCCATAGTGACATTCTCCCAGAGTCATGTAGAATATTGACGTCTTATGGCTAACATGTTGCAGATTGCAACGTGTCCTTTTCTACATGGATACCACCAAACCTACCTGCTTCTTGCCACATTTCCATGATAATTTCCATGTGTCTCCAGTACTTTGGGATTCTCATTCTCCCATGGTCCCTCCATACCTATGCATTTATTACCATTCCATCCTGGAAGGGACTACGCTGCTATGCAACACTTGTTATATAAAGAAGTTGATATTGTCTGAAAAAGAGATTGTCCCCCACTATTGCAGTGTTGTGTTTTGGAAATGATTTAATGATTGATCCTCTGGAAATAGCCTGTGTGTGCAATATTTAGCTGAAACCCACAAATTTCATTGTAGTTACATGAGATTTGAAACAAAAACAAATAACATCAGAAACATAGTTGGTGTAGAAATGGATGGCTTCATCATCTATAATAGCAATTTCAAGAAGACAAATCGTCATTGCTCCATCGAATCATGCAGACAATCCTCTATCGATTTTTCCATAACTGAGGTGAAGGAAATATCTAACATTTTCTTGGTGTATTTTGGTTGGATTTGAGTTTGTTTATCTATGAGATATACACAAAGAACCGAATAAATTTCTCCAAAAATCATAGCAGTCAATACATATAGCGATCAATAATTGAAACAAAAGCCCATCATCTATGTGCCAAAACACTCTCTACCTCATGTAATTTGTTTTTCTTACAAAGCTCATTGATCAGAGACTTGTACATTAGAATATTTGGAGAAATTCCTTGCATAATTCCCTACAAAATAATCTCCTTGGAATTTCATATGATAATCCCTATGGCTTCTTACTTTGACAGATGGGTGCATTAGGGTTGAAATTCAACTTTCCTTTGACATATGGTGTTAGGGTTTGATCAAATCTCTTGGTGTTTTATTTTTTTTTTGTTCTGTGGGTATTTATCCCACATTTGTATGGTAAATACAATAGAAACTTTTTAGGGTACCCCTTGTCCTCAAATCCATTCAATACATTGTACACTAGGCTCCTCTTGGGCTCCTTTCGTGGCTTGGCTCTTTGTCTTTCGGTGTGGTCTTGTGTTTTAAATGATTTGGTAATGATAGCTTTATTGTTTAGTTCTTGACTCGTGGATATATGTGGCTTGAAATGACTTGGAGAGTGGGTTTATATTAGACCCAATATTTTTTAATAAAACCCTGTAAATAAAACTTAACAAGCCCGAGGGCATAAATGAGCTTATAAAACCAACATTTTAATTTTGCCAAAATTTAGAAAGTGCCAAAAACTAGTAGTAGAGAAACATCCATCACATCGACATGGACCCAGAAGATAGAAGGTCTTGCTTCATGAAGTAATAAGTCTGGTTTCATGGTAAGTGTCACTTTAATAATTGAGGCATTTGAATATGTTGCAAAGAATCCTTTCTTGATTACAGAAAGTTTGCTTGAAAGTTATACCCTTTGCCTTATTTAATCTTGGTGGGTGTCATCACATCCTAGTAATTTGGTCACCCTCAGGAACAAGATAGTACTAAGGGGTTCCTTGAAGAGTTGGCATACCATTCTCGATCATACTTATCACTTTCCATACTTCTTTTATTTCGTCTCATCATCTTTTGGGTTTTCAGGTTTATTGACCCAAGAAGGGCTTGTACCTCATTTCATGGGAAGAAGGGGACATTAGGCTTGGAGGTGTCCTAGAAAAAACATCATGCAATAAAATCTCACCCTGGGATATTGAGAGAAATGAAATGCCTCTCTAAAAAAAGTGAGGGACCCATAAATAAATAACTAATAAATTAATGTTTCTTTACAAGGTAGAGCATTTGTGGCCTATGAATTTCCTTTTTAGTGCCCCTTATTGTCTTAAACTTGGAAAATCACACCAACCAAGGTAGAGTGTATGTGGGTTGTGCATTTCCTTTTAGTTCCCCTTATTGTCTTCAACATGGAAACACATGCAAAATAAATGGATAATAAAGGGCTTAGAAAAATATACTTAAAAAAAAAACCAGGAAAAGGATGTGGTTAGCCCTCAACAAAAACACCCATAAATGAGACAATACAAGCCCTTAAATGTCAAGAAATATCATACCCATAAGTCTTACCCACTCCACCTCATAATCACACATGACTTGGATAGGCTTCCCTTGGGAAACACCTTTGACTTCGATATCGACTGACCCAATAGGATGCCTTCACACCCCTCCCACACCTAAATTTAACCAATTGTATAAGGTCTTTGAGCATTTATTTAGTTTGAAAAGGGGGGAGTTTGATGCAGGTGTTTGGGTGCTTCCATTATTAGATTTGTCTTACTTGGAATTATTCTTGTGACTTATGGACCCTTGGAGGGTGCACCTATTTGCATTTGCAAGACCTTGCTCGATGGATAGGTATTCACGAGGAGATTACTATGTTCAGACCTTCATGAGGGATTTGGAGCCCAAGGGTGGGTGCTAGACTCCACATCTAGGGTAGGCTTTTGATCACCATTTTCACATTGAAGAAGGAGGTCATTTCCTTTGGAGGCACTATGACATAACTAGGAGATGATATTCTACCTCTTTCTACCTAGATGTTAGCCTTTAGAGGCTTGGACGTCACCCTACTAGCCCATGATGTCACTTAGGGCTTGATGGTTTGATGGAGGAGGGTTCGACATGATGGTTGACATGTGTTGCATGATGGATGGCCTTTGGAATCCTAGAGTTTCACTTCTCCACCTCAACGTTCCATTTTGGGATCCAACGTCACCCTAAAAGGGGATGACATCTCCCTTTAGGGTTTTATTTTGTGCAAAATAAATACAATTTGTAAAATGAGAGGATGATTGAGTAGGTTGTCCCTCTTGTAATTTTTTGTTCACAAATTAGGTCAAGAGGCTCCATATAAATGAGCCTCTTGACATTTCATTTTTAAGATAAATCTTCCTCTCACAAGAGGATTAGGTCTGAATGTTTCTCCCTATTGGAAACATTGGCTCTTTTACTTATATGTTTTCTCTTGAAGGACACTTTGTGGATGTTTCTTGGCTTATTTAGTGGTGGAATTTTTGCAACTAGGGTTTATGCTTGGTTTATGCTTGCTGAAGTAAGTAAAATATGAAATTTATTTCATGTATTGAATGCCTATTGTTATGTTTTACTTGTTCATATTGAAGATATATTACTTGTGTAAACCCTAGGAGAGGAACATAAGGTGTTTCATCCTCTCTCTAGTATATTTCGTCCATTGATTTGTTAAGAAACATTGTCTAGGGTAAACTCCTAAAGCCCTAAATTGCTAGTACTTTAGGAGTTGATTCTAGAAGCTTGTCATAATATCATCAAAGGATATAATAAAGGAATAAAGGATTGCTAGAGCCCAAGAGTGTTTTCACTCTATCAATTTCTCCTTGAAATCTAAGGCCCTAAGGTACTAGCACCTTAGATTTCCAGCCCATTTTTCTTATACATTGTCATCATTATTTCTCCAAGTGTTTATTGTTGTTGTAAATGACTCCATATCCCAAAAGGAACTAGTTCACTTGCTTTTTTGTGAAGGAATTTGATCAAACAAACTCTCAAACTCTATTGTATAAAGCTTCTACTAAGTTTCTCTAACCATATATTAGACTAAAATACTAACTTAGTTGTTGTTGTTGCAAGTCTTTGTTACAACCATCTAAACTGCTATAATTTGTTCCATAATCCACTCTAATAATTGGATAACATACTCTAAAATTTCTTGGAATAGTTGATAATTTATCTACATTATAATTGATAAGTTTTCACTGTGATTTCATGCAATTATGATCTTTATTTCTTGTGGTTGTTGCAAAATACTAATTATTGTTGAAAACTGTCAATTTGCTGCAATTTTATATCATCTAGCATATATATTCACATCTATTTTTTGTTGAGGTGTTGTTATCATATTGGTACTTGGAAATTACTATATACATGCTATAATTGTCTTGTTCTAAGAAGGTACCCGAAACTACCTCTTTTGCCTCAATTTCACAGATGTAGACCTTTTGACTTAGGTAACCAGTGAGAGGGTGTTGCAAGCCTATATACATCGCTTGTTATTCAATACCTTTAGGTTATCGGGGATACCTCCCCTAGGCTAGACCTTATCCATCCCTAAAATGTGGATATTTCCTACTAACGTGATAATGGTGGGTTATCCTATAGTTACGTGGATTTACAGACTTGTGTTAGGGCTTTGACATAAGTAAAAATCCCAGGATAACAGGTCCTAACCTCCCTCAACCTATTAGGTTCCTAACCCGCACATAGGTAGAACAATATATTCAGATGTAATGAAGGTCAATATTAATAAGGCCTTGCAATAAAATAGAATAAGTCAAATGTAAGAATACCTAATAGAAGCTTTCGCTTCTAGAAGGATCTTCCTCTAGATGCTTCTTTTGATAGAAATATTTAGTATAAATAGGAGTCGAGGGTATGAGAACCCTATCTTGGATATTATTGTAATAGATCTCTCCTCAACTGGAGGTTGCCCCATCGAAGAGGCCTGTGAACATTGATTTCAGAATCAAAGTGTTAAACAACATAAACAAATTAAAACATACAAGATCTATTGTTGTGCAACTTTGTTCTGGTTTCCAAATCACTACACAGTTCTTCCTGGTTAAGCATTTGGGCATATCATCATTGTAGTATTCTTCAGACTGGAGTATAACTCTGCAGGTGTCAGAAAAAAGAAAAGTCTGAAATTTTTTTCACCATTATTTGAGACCTATTCCATTGGCTTCATCTCTTCACCCATATCACATTCATACATATCATTTTTCAGCAAAAATTTTTACCCCACCCACCCCTTTTCGGTTCCCTCATCCTCATGGCACATACCCATAGCCAAGACTTGGAAGCTCGCTTCAATACCTTACAATCTAGTCTCACTGAGACCCAGCAAGAAGTGAAACACCTCAGTGCCAATGTTGCCACCATTAATACAACCATGCAGTCCTCAATCGAGGCAATCAAATAAGACCTGACTAACCAGCTTGAATCTATATTTTTGTCACTCTGCACCAAGCTTCATACCCCTACATATAACCCTTCCTCTAAATCACCTCCACATACTGATGGTGAACATTACTCTCATTCCCATAACTTTCAAAACCATCACTTTCAATTTGACCTACGCCTTCCGAGGGTGGATGTGACCAAATTTGATGGCTCAGACCCCACAGGTTGGGTAACCCAAATGAAACATTATCTCTCTTTATACGACATTACAGATGACTTGTCCAAACTTTGGTATGGTGTTCTCCATCTAGATCAAGAATGTTGGCAATGGTGGCAATGGAGAAAAAATTCACATCAAGGGTATATTGCTTAGACGCACTTTGTGGCAGAGCTTTATGAACGCTTTGACACTGACACCAACCATTTCGTCTGTTTGACAAAGTTGAAACAATTAGGAATAATGGAAGAATTTATAGCCACCTTTGAGTGCCTGGAATTTATGACAAAGGGCATGTCTGATGCCTTTTTCCGAGAGTGTTTTGTAAGTGGCCTCAAGGATGAGATTCAGGCCCATGTCCTCATGGCTCGGCCTCAGAGTTGGGTGGAGGCTACTAAAAGAGATAAAGAAGAAAAATAGGTTGTATCTTCTCAAAACCGAAAACCCTCCTTTATCCCTCGCCCTAAACCAGTAAATACCACTACACCCTCTTCTTCACTAAAGATCCAAAAATTGACCAGGGTTGAAATGGATGAGCACTAACTCAAAGGTCTTTGTTATAATTGTGATGAAAAATATTTCTCGGGCCACAAGTGTAAGGAACAAAATATTTGTATGGCCATCTCTGAGGATATTTTAGAAGAGGATGTAGAAACTCCCCTTGTGTCTAATTCACCTGATTCCACTGACATAACCCCTCCCTTAGACCCTTTCGAAGTATAAATGATCATTTCCCTCAATGCTCTCACTGGATTCTCCGCTCCCCAAACCCTCAAGCTAATTGGTTACATAAAGCATCAGAAGGTCATCATTTTGGTTGATAGTGGCATCACCCATAATTTTATTCATCACCACATTGCCCAAGAAACTCATTGCTACATCCATGCCGTCAATAATTTCCAAACCATGATTGCCAATGGTGGTACCATGAAATGTGGAAGGCATTGTGAAAATGTGTCTCCAAATTGGTGACTACCACATGAAATCCCATATGTTTGCAATCGACATGGGAGGTTGTGACATTGTGTAGGGTGTAGACTGGCTAAGGACTTTGGGTCCCATTCTCATGGATTTTAAGGACTTAACCATGCAATTTGACCAGGAGTTCCACCAATACAAGTTCCAAGGAATCACCGTCGGTTCACCTGAGATCATTAGTTCCCATCGCATGAAAAATCTACTCAAAAAAGGTCATTCTGGTGTTATCGCCCAACTCCATGCCATACAAGCACTAGAGACACCCTCGGTGCCGCAAGACCTCCAATTAATCCTTTCTAAACATTAATTGGTCATTTCCACTCCCCAAGGACTCCATTTTTCCCATGGTGTTCATGATCATTCCATTCCCCTTGTACCCGAAAGCCTTCCTCCCAATATCCGTCTATATCGTCATCCTTTTTCCCCAAAAAATGAAATTCAGAAAATGGTCTAGGAACTCCTTAATGCAGGCGTTATCCACCCTAGTACGAGCCCCTACTCTTCTCCTATGGTCATGGTCCTAAAGAAAGAAGGTTCTTGGAAAATGTGTCCTAACTTCCATTCCCTCAACAAACTTACCATTAAAGACAAATTTCCCATTCATGTCATTGATGACCTCCTGGATGAATTGAGTGGCACCTAATTATTTACGAAACTTGATCTTTGTTCGGGCTACCACCAGATACATATGAAAGAGGAAGACATTCCCAAGATTACCTTTAGAACTCATAAGGGCCACTATGAGTTTTTGGTCATGCCCTTTGGCTTGTGTAATGCCCCCTCCACCCTCCAAAGCCTCATGAATCATGTCTTTCATCCTTTTCTCTGCCATTTTGTCTTAGTTTTCTTTGATGATATCCTCATATATATAAAAACCTGGACATACCATCTTGCTCATGTGGATCAAGTTCTCCATCTACTCTCTCAGCACCAACTTTTCCTGAAATAGTCTAAATGTGCTTTTGGCACCTTATAAGTAGAATACTTGGTTCATCTGGTTGGAAAGGATGGCATCAGGGTGGATCCTAAAAAGATTGAAGCTATGCATGACTGGCCTCACCCAAATACTCTCAAGAGCTTGCATGGATTTCTGGGCTTAACAGGGTATTATCACAAGTTTCTTAAGAATTATGGAAAGATTGCAACACCTCTCACTGCTCTCCAAAAAAATAACTCTTTCACTTGGAGTCCAACCACTTCTCAAGATTTTCACACCTTGAAGATGGCCATGTGCACCACTCCAGTCCTAGCCCTTTCTGATTTCACAAAGACCTTTATGTTGGAATGTGAGGCCTCAGGGAAATGAATTGGTGTTGTCCTTATGCAAGAGGGTTGACCTTTGGCCTTTACCAGCAAGCAACTATCTGAAAGAAATCTGGGCAAATCCATCTACGAAAAGGAAATGTTGGCTATTCTACATGTCGTTGATCTGTGGCACCCTTAGCCATTGGGGAAACATTTCCAAATTAATATAGACCATCAAAGCCTCAATTATTTTCTAGAACAACGCATTTCCTCCCTAGAGCAACAAAAATGGGTGACTAACCTCTTTGAATATGATTATGAGTTCATTTACAAGAAAGGCAAAGACAATGTGGTGGCGGATGCACTTTCCCAAAAATATGAATATGAAGGATCCCTTTTCTCTCTTTCCTTCATTGTACCATATTGGCTCCAAGCCGTTCGCCAGGAATGGCTACAAGATCCCAAAAGTTTTCATCTGATCCAACAATTGTAGTCCAATGCTCCAACTTCCACAGAGTACTCTTGGCTCCATGATGAGCTTCGATACAAAATCCATTTGTATTTAAGTAAACAATCAAAGATTAAATCCATGGTATTTTCTGAGCTTCATGCTACACCCATAGCGGGGCACTCTGGGTTCACCAAAACCTATGACAGGGTCAAACATTCCTTTTTCTGGGATGGTATGAAACATGACATTTGTAATTTTGTCGTTGAATGTGATGTGTGTCAATGCAACAAGGGAGAAACAGTCAAATCTCCGGGCACACTAAAACCTCTCCCAATTCCACCTTCTATTTGGAAGGATATCTCTATGGATTTTATTACCAGCTTATCCAAATCGGGAAATAAATCAATCATCATGGTGGTTCTTGATCACCTTCCCAAGTATTCTCATTTCTGCGTTCTTCAACACCCGTTTACAACATCCATGATGGATCAAATTTTCATGGATCAGGTCTTCAAGCTTCATGGCATGCCACACTCTATTGTTTTTTATCGTGACCCAACTTTCACAAGCAATTTTTGGAAAGAAATGTTCAAGATACAAGGCACCCAATTGCACCTCATCTCAACCTATCATCCATTTACTGATGGTCAAACAGAAGTTGTCAACAAGCGTTTGGAAACATATTTGAGGTGTTTTTCCTCAGAAAATAAAAATCAGCGGGATTAATGGTTACCCCTAGATGAATGGTGGTACAACACTTCATACCATACAACTACACAAAGGACTCCTTTTGAAGCGCTATATGGAAAGAAGCCACCTTCAGTTCTCTCATACTTACCTAGTGTCTCAAAGATCCAGGTGGTTGACCAAACACTTACAGTTTGAGAGGCTATTCTCCGTACCCTCAAAGAGAATTTGGTCATGGCACATAATCTCATGAAGCAACAAGCAGATCAAGCTCACTCTGAGTGTCAATTTTCAAAAGGGGATCATGTGTTTCTTCAACTACAACCTTACAAGAAAACTTCCCTCAAGGTCGAGCCCTACCAGAAGCTAGAGCCCAAATTTTATGTTCCTTATACCATTCTCAAGCATGTGGGACAAGTAGCCTATCAGTTAGCTTTTCCCAGTCATTTGAAGATACATCTTCTTTTTCATGTTTCATGCTTAAAGAAGGTGATTGGAACTAAGTGCCAAATTCAAACCAACCTTCTCGAGTTAGCCGAAGAAGGATCCATTTGGCTACAACCACAAGCAGTTTTGGACTAGTGTGAGCGTCGCTTGTGTCAGAGAACCATCAAGGAAGTGTTATTCCAGTGGAAAGATACAACTCCAACATATGCCACTTGGGAACCAACTACCATTCTGCAACAATTTCCACATCTCAAGCCTTGAGGACAAGGTTTTTTTTAAGGGGGAGGACATGTTAGGGTCCTAACCCGCACATAGGTAGAACAATATATTCGGATGTAATAAAGGTCAATATTAATAAGGCCTTGCAATAAAATAGAATAAGTCGAATGTAAGAAGACCTAATAGAAGCTTTTGATTCTAGAAGGATCTTCCTCTAGATGCTTCTTTTGATAAACATATTTAGTATAAATAGGAGTCGAGGGTATGAGAACCCTAGCTTGGATATTATTGTAATATAGATCTTCTCAACTGGAGGTTGCCCCCTCGAAAAGGCCTGTGAACATTTCTTTCAGAATCAAAGTGTTATTTCTGTTTTTATTCTTATATCATTTCAGTGCTATTATGGTGAATGTTCTGGTTATATTGTTGTTATTCTGCCATTTCTAGCATTTTATTTTTGTTCTGCATACTTTTTATATCTGGTATATTACAAACCCCTCTAGTAGATAGAATAATATGTTTTCTACGTAATAAAGGATGAAATTAGTAAATAAATCCTATGTAATAATGTGAACATGTCTAATGTAAGAAGACTTAATATAATGTTTCGCAGGTCTTCCTCTAGAATGTTCGCTAGATGATTTTAAATAGTATAAATAGGAGTAGAAAGCATGGAAAAGTTTTTTCTTGAGAATCATGTTGTACTTGAGCTCTGCTCTATTGGAGATTTCCCCCTTGAAGAGGCAAGTGAACTTGGCTATCGATATAATAAAGTTATCATTTCTGGAATCAATTGCATCATTGTGCTCTATATTTGCTCTTTCTATTGATAATTGTTACAAATATTCTATTTCTTCTCTACATAATAACATCTGGTAACTTACACTATGTCTTAACATGATATGAGTGTCTCTCGTATTCAAAGTACATAATTTGTTGTTGTATTTATTGTTATGAATATGTTTCAAGGAGTTTTTTTGTTGTATTCATTGTTATGGATATGTTTGGAGGATAATAATATACACCTCATAGTAAAGAAATTCATGTTTTCTAGGTTGGATATATATCATTTAATCTCAATGTACTTCAGATTGGATGGTATATCCCAACCTATACAACATTAATTTCTATGTTTTAAGGTGCAAAATGTTATCCATGTTTAAATGGGTTTAGTGCTTGAGGGTGAGTTCATACCACAAATTGAAAATCATTATTTGCTAATGAATGTGGGCACTTCATTCATGCGTTTCAAAGACTATAAAGAAGAAAAATATTGCACTTCAAAGAAGCTTCAACACCACAAATAAGCAATGTGTTGACACTAAATATTGTCTACATGTTCACCAAGTTTATCATTAATTAGTGCACTTTAGTTTAACTTGATTAGATATTTTATTTTTCACCATATTAGGGATGGACTATCCTTCAAATCATTTACAAAGATTCTTGACAACACATTTATAGAGGTTGTTAACTACTTATATGTGATTGAGAAAAGATTAAAATAAGTTAGAAACTATACACTTAATTAGTTTTTTCATCATTAATATAAATAAGTATAGAACGATAAAAAAAAAATATAAAATAACTAGTATAAATAAATATAGAATAATAAAGAATTTTATAGAAAAATAAAATATAAAAATTATTTCATTCATGTATCAACAAGGGGGTTCTAAGTGGCTTTGTCCCCTAGTTTAGAATAAAACAAAGCATAAAATAGTTATATAAACTTGTATAGCCTCATCTTTTTTATTAAAGGTCAGAATGATGGACTATAAAATAACATATGATAAATTAGTTATACATTTAAGTGATTTTACTAATTCAATTAACTCCGTTAGCCATTATAATACTATATCATCAATATGAGGAATCCATGTATTTTCCGTTAGTCTTGTTAGTCCTTGTAATCTTATCCCATGATAACCTTAGTCTTGTTAGTCTAAGAAATAGTAGACTATACTAGTAACCTACTACGAATACCTTGGTCTTGCAAAGTACAATACATGGTGAGGAACAGCTTGCAGAGCCACATAAAACACATAGTAGATTTATTAGTTCGAAGTGGACCTTTAGATCAGTATTCCTCCCATGTGTTCATTCATTGATCTAGCAACAAAGACAGCATCCCTTCTAGCCGCCTTAGATACATCACCTAACAAGTATCTCTATCCTAGATTTGATAGCTCGTAGCCACCTACCCTACTGTTTTTATTAGTCCATAGCGATACCCAACAACATAGAGACAGAAGCAGATACAAGAGCATAGACAAGACCATAACTAGTCACAGGTCCAGCTTACCTAGTTGGAATAAGCAGGCCGATCCAGGTCGATCCAGGTCATTCATTAATAAACCAAATGTACACTCTAACCAAAATAATTAAGTCTATAGTTTATATATATTTATTTCCTTACATCGGATATCAAAATAGTTGTTAATATAAAGTAATCTCATTAGAGGATAGACTATCAAAATAATTAAGTCTATAGTTTATATATTTTTATTTCCTTACATCGGATATCAAAATAGTTGTTAATATAAAGTAATCTCATTGCCCAACCCAAATGTTGCTAACAAAAAGTTCATATTAAAATCATGACTACAACAAACACTTTGCTAGAAATCTTAATTGCCATAAAGAGGGAATCCAAATCATCTTAGCATTATGTTATGGGTGTGGTAATAACAAAGAAAAAACATGAAGAAGAGACATTGGGAAACACATTAACTACTAGAAATAGACATTATTCATCTTTGTCATAATCTATAAATCAGAAAATTGGAACATCATCTCCTTAGTGTATCCAATCCAAGTTTGTCAAGATGACTTTCCATTACTTTATTCATTGGTGATGGAACACATTTAAAAATTTACAATACGATATGCATTCAAGCCTTTATACACATGTAGCCACTTGTAAGGTGTGACATGTAGCCACTTGTAAGGTGTGACATGCAATGTAACAATTAGGTATACAACTACAAGAATGAAGCACTCATGGTTTATACCATCATTTAGTTGAATGTCTCATGCAAGAGCATGTAATGATTATAAAACATCTCCTCAGTAACAAAGTTGTAACTTCCCATCCAGGCGTTACCTTCACAAATATTTTTTTTCGCCTCTCTTTAATACCATATATATAAGAGTATGCTAGATTTAGAATCATAGAAGCATATGCATAAAATATAGCAATTAAAGGTAAGGGGCATGCCTTACATCCATAAATAGCATGCAATTATACCATAATTAAAATAAATATCAATGTATAGTTAAATAATTAAATAAAAAAAATGTGTGTAACCTTTAGTTCACAAAAGTCTAAGACTAAGTCAATTGTACTCCAGCTTCCACAAAGCAAACTCCAATAGGATCCCACAAACTATTATTCAATAAACATGGGGGAGGGAATCACACAAAGGCTTGATTTTCCACCCAACCAATGCAACCAACATCACAATGGTTTCCCCTTGAGTAGGGATCAATCTCAATAAAGTAAGGAAATCATCAAATCATAGTTCTCTCAAGAATCCAACCTAAACTTAAGAGTAAATGAAAAATGTTTATAAAAATTCAACCTAGGTGTGGCGGAGAGGCTCTTGGACGTGGAACACCTCCAAATTCCATGGGATTATGGTGTGCAGGGGTATTACTACCAAATTTAGCTAGTGATTGAAACCATGATAGTAGTGCTGCCCCCCCTTAAATAAAGGATATTACTACCACCTTCAATTGATGATCGCAACCATGACAGTAGTGGTTTCCTCTACAAGGATCTTATTATTGGAGGTACTACACACCCACCTAGCATTTCTCTTCCTAATTTTATTAGTATATGTTGAGGGTGTCCTTGGTTTTAGATATTATCCCCTAGATGATAATATTCTCCCCTAGATGAGGGCACCACCTCCTCTTCTTCCATTACACAGTTGTATGTCAATTAGATTAGTGGAGTCAAGTCTTGCATGGAAACCTTGGTATTATCACTAAGTGTTGCATGCTCACCTTGGGATCATCACCTTAAGGGTGCACTCACCTTGAAATCATCACCAGTAGGGATCACTTCACATGCATGAGGCTAGGAGAGCATTACACATGTTCATGCATGAGATTCTCTCCAATCAAGTTGTGTGAGTCAATTAACTAGTGACTGCATGGTTGATTAACTAGAACTAGGTAGTAGTTCACTCCAAGTTTTGTCAGTGTGTGTCCAAATATCTCTAGAATACTACTATGGTGCATTGTTTTGATAATATAGCTTATATCTATTATAAATTAGTCACTCGTAGAGTGTGGATTAGTGTGGAACACAATTCTTTCATTCTTTCTCTCCAATTCTTCTCTTCTTCTCTCAACTTCACAAGTTTGTTGTTCATTGTTTCTAGCTAGATTTTGTGTGCAAGTTTCAACCCACTTTTACATGGTATCATATTTGACAGGTTCTAGGAATAAGGAACATAAAAAATCATTTGCAAGTACATAATATTGACGCAATCACAAAGGATGGAATTTCCATTGTCCTCCATTCTTATTCCATACAACTACTTTGATTAGAAGCCAAAGATTCTATTTATTCTCAGAAGTAGAGGCTTATATTGAATCAATTTGGGAACCAAAGAAGAACCTAATTCCACTGATGAGAAAACTCATTTTCTCAAGAGATATGATATGGCATTCATACTTATCTTCCTTTTCATTTCTCCCGAATTAATACTTCACGTTGAATCGTTCTCAACTCCAGGTGAAGTATGGACCAAATTGGAGGTCCTATTCAAGAATAAGGATGATCATGAATAATTCATGTCATACAATGCCAAGACAAAGCCCACAAAAAATCCACTGGAAGAACAATCTTATTGGCTTCCTCCTAAAGCATATTTTGGAGTTGAAGAAATTTGCCTGCATGCATCTCAGGATCAACATGAAGAAACTTATTTGCTTCCTCTTGAATTAGATCATAGAGATGATACATCCTATAATTCCAATCAGATTTCAAAATCTGAATCGGAAGTACATGATCATGCATTCGTTGATCCAAAACCAAGACCCAAATGGCACAATCCATCCTATCGATATTCAATGATATTACAAGTGATCATGTTTATCCTAGAAGGATGATATCCCGATTTCAAGGAGCTCCACATGCTCTCATAACTACAGAACTAGTAATTCCCATTCATTTCTACATGGTTCTGGCATTCGAACCTTAAGCCTATGTAGAGGATGAAGGACTCTGTATTGGAAAACTACCATGAATGAAGGGGATTTTGATCTTATTCCTTCCAATTGGAGAGAATGGATAGATGTGGACATCTCATTGATGCATTTAATTTATCAGGTCTATACAAGAATCTACATATTTAACAAAAACATCACCGAGAAAAAACCAACACGTTTGTGAGGTCTCCTTGGAATGAAGAACTCAATTGCAAATAAGCATTCCTAGTCAACATTTTGTTTTGAGGGGGGGGGGGTTGTTCCCATGTGGTTTTCCCTCTTTCCTACTTTTCAGTTGTTCTATGTTTCTTAGATGCATTGTAAATTGGGTACCTAACATGGATTCTTTTTAGGACCCATTCATTGTGTACTCCCTAGTAATACTTCAAGGGGGGTATTGGAGATATTACACACCCATCTAGTATTTATCTTCCTAAGTTTATTATTCTATGTTGAGGGTGCCCCTAGTATGAGATATTCTACCTTAGATGAGGGCACCACCTCCTCTTCGTTCATTACTCAGTTGTATGTCAGTTAGACTAGTGGAGTCAAGTCTTGCATGGAATCCTTGATATTATCACCAAGTGTTGCATGCTCACCTTGGGATCATCACCAGGAGGGCACACTCACCCTGGAATCATCACCAAGATTGTGAACTTCACATGCATGAGGCTAGGAGAGTCCTACACATGTGCATGCATCATATTCTCTCCACTCCAATTCTGTGAGTCAGTTAACTTACTACTACACAGACGATTAACTAGGACTAGGTGGCATTTCACTCTGGTTTATGTCAGTGTGTGTCCACATATCTCTAGAAGACTACTATGGCGCATTAGTTTGAGCATGCATCTTATATATATTGTAAATTATTCACTCTTAGAGGAAGATATCGATCAATAACCCTCCTAGGATCTCTAATTTATTCAAATTCAAAGAACTTTTCCATTTCCCTTATCCAATATATCAATTCCTCATGATTTAAATTTCCAAAATAGATGGGAGTATCAATTTTAGGTTTACTATTTATTTATTTTATCATTCTCTATTCCATTGTCATGTTATATTCTAGTTATTCACTTGTAATATTTGATTCTACTTCATCATTAGCGATGTCATTCACCACATGTGAAATACCTCTCCTTTGGGATACCTCCATGGAATCCATTATGGCCATGATTTCCATCACCATTGTGAAAGTTCATTTACATATTCTAGGCCCTCTGATCTTCTGGATGTTCCATGGTCTCTTACTCTATGTTCCATCATTATGATAATGTTATGGTATCTACTCTTGTGATCTCCCCACCTCACCAAAATTTTGATATTACTCACTATAATACCAAGATCTATCTGTTCCTCCCTACTATATGATTAACTAGATTTGACACCACTTGATGTAGAGGGACTACACATCCCTACAATTTAGATTATTACACATCAAAACAAATACACTATGATTTCATAAGTCACTATAATAGTAATCCATCACATAGAGTACACCACAATAATCAAGGAATTAATTATGAAGAATTAAAATACAACATAAATTTACAAATTTTACAACTAGATTAGCCAATCTCTTAGGCCTCCATTACATTTAGCGTGAAACACACTTTGGATTTTTTCACCCCTTTACGCATACATAGACCTTATCTTCTATGAGAGATAAAATATTCTCAACAACTACCACTTGAAGACTTAAGGCCTGGAATACTACAATATTAATGAGAAATTCCTCTATGCAACACCAAAAACATTTCATGGATCTTTACTTAGAGGCCAAAGGTTCCTTGCTTAATCATATGGAGATAATTTTATACACAAGGATTGGAAGTTGAACAAATCCAATTGTTTTAGCTACCAAAAATATGGTGGACCAATTAATCGATTCCTTTATTCAACATGACCTTCATCTCTTCATCTTCTAAAATGGTTCTTGATGTTCTCAAAATTAAACAATACACCCATTTATTTATTATATTGATCTTCGAACTAGGGTAAACCACCACACATACTTTATCATGATAATCATGTTTTAATTAATCCCATTTTGCAACACTCACTTGGGGTTCCACATCTAAGAATTGTTCCATTTATATATAGTACAAGGTTCCAAATCCACAACTTGCTTATGTAGCCTCTATTCTAATGCCTTGTCTAGTTTTCATAGAAACTAGTTCTAACACCCAATTATTTTGTAGAAAATTCCATAGCAAAAACCATGAGAGGTTATCTCTTTAATTGTTATATCAACTTTTGTAGAAGCAATAAATATATGGAAATATTATGGAAGCAACATAAAAACTACTAGAAGTGAATGAGATTTGTAGGATAGATTTTTATACAACAAACCCCCTTGGTTGGAAAATTTGAGCATATTTCTCAAAAGGTAGGCTAACAAAAGGTGTATACTGGACATCCTCCTCTACCCTATTGTTTTTTCTAACAACCACAACATTTATTTCAATATCCTAACCCAACACTATTATATATCTACCACACATTATATTGAGTCTTCCATTCCTTACAAATCAATTCCACAAGGTTGAACTACTTCCTTTTCTTTTCCCCACAGATGCTTACTACCTTACGCATTTTCCACTAAAGGGTAACTCATCGTCACCCCAAACTCCCTCTTAGGCACCATTCCCAATTCTCGCTACATGGAATGCACTAGTATTCCATTCTCCTCATTGTCAACTTTACTTCTATTTTTATCTCTCATGGTCAAACCCTCCATGTTCTCTATTTCATTTCATGTAAACAACACTAGCAAATAAAACATTATGGGAATGACAACCTCTCTCTAATCCTCCTTCAAAAGTGACACTATTGTAACAACCATGCTATGTTGTTTATTTTTTTCATCGCGTTGCTCCATAGGTTATTCCTACTTCACTTCTGTCATGTACACCAACCTGTTGAGGAAAATATATGAAATGATCTTACTCAAGAATTTTCATATCTTACTTGGCTAAAGCAAGATAGATGGGAATATCAACCTATGTTTATAGCCATCAAAAAAATGTTTCCTAATCCACAATTATTGGTTACAAGGGCTTAGGATGATTTTTTTTATAAATGAAGGATTGCTGAAAAATTCAATGTTTATGTAATTTTCTGAATATAACAGATGCATAAATAAATGTAGAGACATGAGTAAAAATACCGAGTCAATAATCAACACATATGAGATGTAAATAAATCTCTTATTTCATTCCATTTTATTAAAGAATCATTCTTTTTACAAAATTCCCTGAGGAAGTTTGGACCAAATTCAAACTTAGATGTCCCCGATGAAAACCATACAAAAGGACTTCTGACAGAAAGTAAAAAACTAAAATTTAAAAGCTGGATCATCTTTCCATAGATTGTTTCCCACTTTAATCTGCACAATATCCTTAATTCACAAACAGACAAGCCTACACAAACTATCAAAGATAGATCAACACCTCTAAAAAGAAAGTGTTTGAATGATGTAATTCAGCCTTGAATCTTGTTGTCTACAGTAGGACCCTGCTATCATAAAAGAGAATTAGGCTTTCAATGAATTAAAGAATGAATGAAACCTGAATTATCTCAATAAAACTCAAGAGCATACCTTAGTATGCTTTCTCCTTCTATTCTCCTCTTGTTCCTCCTTCTCTTTTTGCCTTTAAACAATCATAATTAGTTGAAGTAGTTAAGCTACCTCTTTAGTTAAGTTAAATAAAACTCAACCAACTTTTTAGTTTATGAGGAAAATTAATAAAATAATAAGGGTCTTTAATAAATAATAACTAGTAGGTGGGACCCCTTGTGACTCCCTTTAGTTTCTTTAACAAGCATAACACAACTAGTTAATCAATCAAACACATCCCTCCTTGTGGCTCCCATCATCACTCTCATTATTTGAAAATTAATATCGATGATATTTGAAACATATCCAAAAATATAATATCCAACATATCCAAAAAATAATGTGTTGTCCATAAACTTCAGAAGTCAACTGTTCTCAACAATCAATAAATAAAAACACTCAAAAACCATATTTTCCACTCTCAGAGGAAATTTTCCCCTTGTTGTTGTTGTGTCCCTTTGATTTCTATGAATTTGCCTTAGGATGTCTGGAGCCTTTAGGCCTAATCTCATTGATAACATGAGAGCAATCATCTCTCAAATGCATGCGGGATGAAATGGATATGGAAGTCATTTGAGGGAGAGGAGGGGGCAACAACAACTTTTCCTTTATTAGGTGCATGGTGGGATTCGGTTTTTAACCTATTGCTTGCATGGGAAGACTGTACTGGTGAGTGTACAGAGGCAACTTGGATAATTTGGTTAACCGATGGAGGAGGAGCAAGTAGAAACAAATTGGGCCAACAATGATGTTGGGAAACTGTCAGGTGGACAATCTCTTGCCATCTGTCATTTTCAGGGACTTCAGGTTGTAATGATATATGAGGGGGAACTGGGATACCAGGGACATGCGGGGCTTGGAAAGGAAGCCTTTCGAGCCTAGGTTGGACCAGTCCTTGTCCAATCTAGTTAAAAAATCCATCTTGGAATAGCTGGCTCAACTCTTGTGAGTCTGCATCAAAATGTATAGAAAACCTTGGCCTTATAGGGCCCCTATTCCAATTTACTCTTCCTTTGTTACCCTGGCCATGGCTACCTCTGCTGAAGAAGCTCATTCTTGTATGCATTACTTATTAGAAACTATTTTCTTCAACAAACCATTCATCAAATCTCTTAAATATGTAACAAAGTTTGGCTCAACAACACATCAGACTCATGCAATCCAATCCATAAAAATGTTTAATACTTGTCAATGAGTAGGGGGTGAAAAAGGGTTCTGAGATATATGGGGGATTGTATTGAGCAAAAAGTGGTAAAATGAAAGGGGGGTAGATCATGATTACTGCTCAAAAAATCATCAAACAATCAACTGTATTATAATAACAAAACATATCAACTATAACCTATCCTTGTGTCATCCCTCAACTGTTAAAATATAGATTTTTCTTTTAACTACAATTAAGTTTTAAGAACAGGGAGTGAATAATGAATCTAGGAAGGTGAGGGGACTTGTAATGTGCGGAAAAGTGAGAGAATGGAAAGGAAATAATGAATATTGTTCATAAAACAAATCAAGTAATCAATAAACATAACTTTGTACTCGATACCAAAAATACCAACACCAATTCAATAATTACTATGTATCAAAATTGTTCATTGTTCAAGTATTCAAATTCTTCAAAACTTCTCACTTTGAACAATCTGCAATCATACTCATAATTGAAACAACTTTCAATAGTCCTGTTAAGAAAATGCTTTGTCTCTAATTTCTTTACAATAATTAAAAGAAAACACACATCAATATTTCTCCACTTCTATACCATAAGCATCACTATAAAATATCATACACTGTCCATAATTCACAATCATCCAATTAAAACATATGCACTGGTCCATTTTAAAATTGAACAGACTTCTAAAACATGCCCGATTTCATACATTCTTCAACATCTCAACCAATAAGTTCCTGTAACAGAACCACAGTCAACATAAACCCGAGCTTCATCACTGTCAATGCAACCATTCATAATATGCACGATGATTCCATAATAGATACACAGTGAATCATAACGAAATAAACACAGTTATCAATTCCATAATTTTCTATGATCCCTATCGGGCCTAGTGAAACACACAGTAGTCTCCAATTTACAATTAACACCATGTTGTAGAACATAGTGGTTCAAAGTATAACGAAAAAGAGACATCCCTTTGAATGAATATTAGTACTCATTCTCGATCACAACTTTTCAACTGATTCCATCATAGCAAGATGAGATAGGGACTCGACAAAACATTCCATAACCACTTTAACTGATAACCAAAAAGATTCCCGACAGGTTGGGGATTTTAAAATCGGGCTCTGTCACAACAAATACAAAGAGGCAATCAAGAGTGCACTCAGTCATAAATCACACAGAGAACTAGAGGTATTCATATGCATATCAACCATAGGCAAATGCCTTTTGATACAAGCATAGTAGAAAACCATAGGGTTCCTTATAACTCCCGGCCTGGGCAATGGTGCAACCGTTATCCACAGAGGAAAGAACAATGGGTAGGGTATAAAACCGATGCACATAGTGTGTTTTTAGTTTGTAGAGGAGGAGCGAATGTCCATTGAACAATGAGAGCTACCCATAACACACCGAGGTATAGTCTCTTTCTATTTTCTTAAGAGCTGAATGATTTGATAACAATGTGAGTGAGGATGCATAACTTGAGGCATAACTTGTATCACCTAACAACCATATAGAATATATATTGACATAATGGCCACCCTAAGATGGAATTCTAAGATACTATGATGCCAAGACCATGTGAATAATCCTATGACCATGACTCTGTAAAAATACACAGCAACCAAAATGGCATTCTGAATACAACTGGACAGGGTTACCCTCATAATTGTGAGGAAGCAACTATAAAGAATACACAGAGTGAAACCCTCCCCCATTAAAACACAAAGCGAAAATATCCATATTTATTCAAAAATCCACAGAGACCCACCATGATTTTAACCAACAGAGCAACCAGCGAATGCACAACTCAACCAAAAACCAATTCTTTTACTTGCAAAATGAACAATTACACAGTCATTCCAGAGAGAAAAACCATGCATTTACACAGTTGCAATTCTCAGGAAAACACAAACCCAAGCATTATTGATCCATTGTTCGTTCATACACAAAATGTAATTCATGGATGGGGAGAAAAAGAACCATACCTGTAACTGAGAGTTTAAAAGGGAGAGTTGGTCGAGCGTTCTGTTCCCAAGCCTAAATTGCAGAGCTTAACCACCAGCAGATCAAAATGCAACAAGAACCATACTAGGGTGACGACCTAAAGGGGGGAGTATGGAGTGATGTGCATTTACTCCACGTTGCTTCCATATCCTCTTCTATTCAATTCCAAAGTACAAGACATCCAACACTCACCATATCATTTAAACCATGTAATCAATTTCTAAATCATTGAAATTTGTGACCACATTCCTTGCCAAATGCGCCACCCAAAAAATTCACGTTAACCCTTGCCAAGTTTTCATGCCATACCATATGCCTTGCAATATTATAAGTGCCCCAAAATAACTCAAATACAAATTGCATAGCTGTAAATTCTAACCTTGTACAATGTCTACTATAAACAGATATTCAGAAAAGAATAGAAAAGATACAATGGCAAATACAAACATTACGCAGATATTTTTCCCTTGGAAACCCAAACCAGGAAAACCAACATATATTATATTCATACATTGTGTTGCATTGTTTACAATACAATATACATATAGGATCCAGCGGCATCCAAAACCCTAACCCAATGACCTGGATTAGTCCAAAACCCTAATTCCTTAACCGGAAATAGAAAAACAATTGGCAAAAAAACCATGTGTCGAAAAACCACCTAAATACATGACATGTTTCCCTAGGTAGGTGTCACATTTCCCAAGGCAAAAAAAAATTCTCCGGGGGCGCTGCCCTTAGACCCCCGTGTGAGGGGCTCCGCTCCCCTGCACTCGTAGAGGGGGGGCTAGCGGCCCCCCCTCTAACCCCCCTGCACACCCGACGTATACGCTCACACACTCCTACTCATGCAAAGAATATAGCACATACCCAACAATAGCCATTAACCAACCATTTAATAGTTAGGACTAACACTAACATATTTTACATTTCCATTTGCACATATTTTCTAACATAGCATAAACATAGTCCCTTTCTTTTAAGAATTTTTCCATAAGTTTCTTATCTTTGTTTTGGTTATTTCATTACTAACATATTTCTTATGTATGTGTAGCCAGGTAATAAATCATAGTGACATGATTAACATAGAAACTTACATATATGTCAATCATAACATTAAAATAAATCTTTAAATAACAGAACATCCCATAAAATGCATCATCCACTTGTTACTATATCCAAAATGAAACCATGAATGAATTGTCAACCATATAGGACCCTGTAAGCAACATTGAAACAAAAACAAAAAAATGTGTGATATGACTATCTTCGAGCATCTAGTCTACAAGGGGGTCCCACCTACTAGTATTATATTATTAGCATAGTTTAAATAATAGGGCTTTAGCAATACTTTGCAGGAAAAATTCCTTGTTGCAATTTTAATCATCAACAAACTGGTGACTCTACAGGAAAATCAGTTTCCAAAAGATTAAGAACTCAGAATGTATGGTTTCGCAAACCAAATAACATCATATCAAGAAGACATAAATCATAATGATTATGCAATAGTGGGAAGTTAACATATTTAATGGAAAAATGATAGGGAATTTGGGAAGAACTCATGAAAAGTGTTAAGTATGAAGGGGTTTATCCCTGTATGCATAATCATTCAACCAAAATTTTCTCTTGACTTCAAGGAGAAAAGTTTTATGGACTTGCTCTTTTGAATTTCAAAATGGATGAAGAAATGGAAAGCAAAAGTGGGAAGTAACCAATTATCTCATAAGACAACAATGAAAGAAGATAACAAATTCAATGATGAATTCAAGGGGAATATCATAACAACCATCTAATCTTGATTGTTATTGACTAACAATACCTTGCAGGAGTGTCGATGTGGCAGAATTGATCCAACATTTTATTCTTGACATAAAATTGAAATAAAAAAGAACAAAAGCAAGAAATGTCATAACATAAATGAAACTACAAAATTGAAAACAACAGAAATGAAATGACAGAAATGCAAACAACAGAAGGAAAACTACTAAAATGAAAGAAGAATATAAAATTATTGTAAAAGCATAATTGAAAAAGTAGTAATGAAAACTACTAAAATGAAAACATAATTGAACTACTAAAATACAGAACAATCCAAACAACGTTAAACTCTTCAAGTTGGTTCCACATAGTATTTTAAATGAGAACTGTTAGTGCTATAGGAAAACAATTTATCTTGTAAATACTTTATAATGTAAGAGTTTGCACCCAGGACAAAGCAATCTTGAAAGGACCCAACCATAATTTTTGAAAATTTGAGTGTCTTCCCCTATCAGCATGAGTTGAATCCCACAACAATACTTTCTCATTGACTTTAAATTTGACACTCTTGACACTCTTGTTGAAATAGTTCTTAAAAATATGTTGTCTCCTTTTTATATTACCCAAGGAAAACATCATTTTCCCCTCTAAATCCAAGAGTCCATTCATCCTTTGTGAAACATCAAAAGAACTTAATTCTTCGATCTGTAGCATTAACCTTAAGGAGTAAAGTTCCATCTTAGTAGGTAGAATGGCTTCTTGACCATAAACAAGCTGGAAAGGAGTTCAACTAGTGCTCACCTTGGTGGTGGTTTGATCTTCCCAAAGGGCGTAAGTGAGGAGAGTGTGCCATTGACGAGGCTTATATTCGAAGATCCTTTTGACGATTCTCACCAGATTCTTGTTGGTAGAATCGATCTGCCCATTTCCTTGGGAATAATAAGCTGATGAGGTGAAATTTGTAACCCCCAACTTAGCTAAAAATCGGGTCATCTTAGCAGAAATAAAAATGACACCATTGTCTGTAATAATTTCCAAAGGAAGATCAAATATGGAAAATATGTTACTTTCAAGGAAAGAAATCACCTGATCATATGCTGAATGTCTAAGAGGGACTTGTCAAAATATTGTAAAATATTTTGTGGCTGCCAAAATAAAGACTTGTCCTACTGAAGACGGAGGATTAATAGGACTAATAAAATCCAATCCCCACTTTGAAAAAGGAAAGTCCACAAGAACAGGTTGTAACGACATGGCTGAAAGGTGTTCTTTCCCAACAAATTTCCGGCACTTGTCACAATATCTCGAAAAAACATAAGAGTCACGAAACATTGAAGGAAAATAATATCCTTTTCTAATAATCTTAAAAGCAGTGGTTTTAGCAGAAAAATGACCTCCTACATGAATAACAGAATCTGAAGAACCATGAGTTTATTGCAACATTTTTTGTGATTCATCGTTTTTTACACAGCGAAGAAACATACCATCAACATATCTTCTAAACAAGAAGTCTCCTATAATGACATATCTAGTAGATTCAAGACAAATCCTTCTTATTTGATGAGTGTCTAAGTTATCTGGGCATCTTTTGTTTTGCAAATAGTAAACCAAATTCTTATACCAAGGATGTTCAGACACAAGAAGGATATGATTATCAATGTAGAATAGTGTTGATAGGGAACTATCTTGTTCATCAATTTATTCACTAGTTTTAGCATGCTGAGCTAAGTGAAGGGCTAAGTCACATCCCTTGATGGTGTTACAAGTCATGATAGTTAAATCATGCTCCTGGATCTTGGAAATCCAATTTGCAAGCTTCCTTGAAAGATAATTCTATGAGAGAAAAAACTTGACAGTGGGTAAAGGGACTTTTACCAACGTGTGCTTACCTAAGATGAAGTGGTGAAATTTTTCGACATCTTTAACAAATCGAAAGCATTTTTTTCAATAAAAGAATATTTAAGTTCATCATCAGAAAAAATTTGACTCATGTAAGCCACTGGTTTTTCGTTACCTTGGTCATCACCTTGCATGAGGATAGCAAAAACTGCTTCCTCTGTGGCATTAGTATATATCGTGAATTCTTTCTCAAAATATGGCTTTGCCAAAACCAATGCGGAGTTGATTTCTTTATTGATCCCTACAAAACACCCATAAAATCTTGAACCTCCTTCTTGGAAGTGGGAGAAGGAAGATTAAGGATAGCAGCAATCCTTTCAGGATCAATGCTTATTCCCGAATCAGAGACAATGTGTCTAAGGAGCTTGCCCTTGGTAATGCCGAAAATAGACTTATAAGGGTTTAGAGAAATGCAAATTTCTTGCATCACATGAGAACTTTTTAATATGAAGAAAATGATCTAATCGATTTTTAGAGTACACAGTTAAGTCATCAAGATAGATCTGAATGATATTTCCGATCAAATCATCAAAAGCTATTTGCATAGATTTTTGAAAAGTGTCACCTACATTAGATAAGACAAAAGGCATACTTTGATAAGAAAATTTTCCCCAATGAGTAATAAAGGTGGTTTTATATTTATCTTCCCTTTTTACATTGATTTGATTGTAACCAAAAAAACTTTCAAGTAAGGACATCATCCGTGACCCTGCAATTGCTGCAAAACCATTTCCATATTAGGGAGAGGAAAGTGATATTTTATACTAGCTCGATTCAATGCGCGAAAATATACGCATAATCTGATCTGACCAGTTGTTTTCCGAATGAGAACCAAATTGGAAACCCATTTAGAATACTTGACCGAAACGATAATTCCATCCTTCAAGAGTTTTTCCAACTCCTTTCGAATAGTTGCTTCTAGTGCAGGGTTGATAAGTCTTTGTTTTTTTCTAACTAGTTTTATTCCCTCCTTGATAGGAATAGCATATTTTATAAGAGTGCGATCAAAACCATGAAGATCCTCATAAGACCAAGCAAAAACATATTGAAATTCACCAAGCAGTATGACAAACTTCATTTTTTCTTCATCATAACATTGGACACCTATTTTAACATTCTTTGGAGACTCAGGTGTTCCAATGTTCAAGGAGAGGGTTTCACCCACCTTCCTTTTCGACTCCTCTTCTTTATGTTTCTCTTTGTTTCCTACATCACTCGATGAAAATGAACTTTCTAGAGGAGTCAAGCCTTTAGGAATTTTTTTATCTTCCATTGATATAATTTCCTTAGGATTATAAGGTTCATTTTGAATGAAAGAACAAATTATGTCATCGCTAGGAAAGACCTGCCATGATTATATATTTTTAGGTATGTCTGGATGATATATAAAATGAAAATTAAACTCAGGTCTTTGAGGCAGAAGTTGTTGATTAAGAGAGGTTGCAAAAACAACTAACCGACCAACCATTGAGTTCAATTCCCTCTTAACATGAGTAATGTTGAAAGATAATAGGTTCAAGATAAGTGCCCAAACAATTTGGGTGTAGTGTTATGGCCCTAGGAAGTTGATGTACTAACTTACCCAAACGGGGAAAACATGAATTTTGGCGCTTCATCTCCTAGGGTTAGGTTTTTCGATGTCTAGGACTTTTGGCATTCTCGTTTATTGTAAAAGGGCCTTTAGAGCCTCATTTTAATCATCTTCTTGCGAATTCAAGTATCCATCACATCTCTTCTCAGAGATAACCTGCCACCATTCTAGTGAGTCTTTCACTCTGTATTTTTACAGTCTTTGTACATTTCTCTGATTAATAGAAATCGTGTATTACTGTATATCTGTGTTTATGGTTGCATCTCTGATACATTTATGTTATATTATTGAATATCTGCAATATCTCTGTGCATTTATTTATTATATATCTGCTCTCATTTCGTGCCGAAAATAATCCGGATCAGTGGTATCAGAGCAAGCTGCTCTTGATCGTTTTTTCAGTGCATGTCCCTGACGAGGTTCAAGTATAGCAAGTTGGGTGTTGAGCTTGTCTCTCTTGAAGACAATTGCTCTCGCACACCCAAGAAACCCTCTATGGAGGAAGAAAAGAAAAATGATGGAGCAGACGATCCTATCAATCTATTGCTTGAGCAAGCTCTCACGGGACAGAGGGATGAAATGATAAAGAGTTTTGCCCACATCCTTCAATGCCTGTCGATAGCATCAGGCACATCTTTATCAAGCAGCCACTTTGGAGGCACCTCGCCTTTCAAGGTACAAGTTAATTTTGATATTCCTGTATTTGAAGGACTGATAGATGCAGAAGCCCTAGAAAAATGGTTAACTCTGCTAGAAGGTTATTTATCTGCTCACAATTTTTCTGACAAAGAAAATATCACCTTTGCACTCCTCAAAGCTCTCCCTCATGTCAAACATTGGTGGGAAACTTACTGGGAGCAAAGTTCCACAAAGGAGTCTGGAATATATGGGGTCGATCCCACCTGGGATTTTTTCGTGGATGTGGTAATAGAACAGTATTTCCCTTTTGGCAACAATGAGGACCAGTACATGAGATGGACCACACTGCGGCAAAAGAGGGGCCAAACAGTTTTGGAGTTCACCAATACCTTCCATACCTTGCGCACCAAGATGGGTATCAAAGACTCTGAGCGACATTTGGTTTTGAAATACCGTGGGGCTCTACACAGATACATCCAAACTGAAATGGATTTTCTAGACATCTCATCACTCGGTGTTGCTTCTCGATATGATGTTAAAATTGAGCAGAAATTTAAGCACCAGAACAAACGAGAATTCGGGTCTACAAATCCGCAACAACCAAAGTATGACAAAGACGGCCTGAAAAAACAGTCTCCCAAAAACCACTCCAAGACACATGAAAAGAAGGGTCACGGGAAGACAAAGAAGGACACTGGAAAATGGTGTGAGTTCTACAAAATCCCTTGGCACAACACCGATGAATTTCGCTCAAAACAGTCATTGGTGGCCGAGATCAAAGACAAGGAGCCAAACCTTGATTCAGAATATGATTCTAAAAATAATGGTAAGAGACAGATCATCGACACAGACCCCACTTCTATTGTCACGACTGCAACAATTCAACCAGAAGAACCAATAGATCCTGAGGAAGGGGAGCACCTTTTTCATTCATAGATGTGGGTGAAGGGAACCCCGCTGCATTTTATTGTTGATAGCGGAATCCAAAAGAACCTCATCTCAGCAAAGGTCATCAAATAGTTGTGATTGTCGACAACACCACACCCGCAGCCATACAACATTGGGTGGCTTCGCCAAGGACAAGATCTCCATGTCAGCCAATAGTGTTAATTAGCATACAACATCCAACCCTTCAAGGATGAGGTATTATGTGATGTTTCCCCACTCGATGTCTGTGATGTTCTCTTGGGCCAACCATATATGTGGAGACGCCATGATGTTTATGAGTCTCGACTCTGTAGTGTCATTGTTACTTTGGGGAGTCATCTCTACAGAATACTAGAGGTAGTTCTGACTACTGTTCAACCTAAAAAGTGTCGCAAGGTAGTATCTCATACTACAAAATTCAGCTTCTTCACAAACTGTTCAAAAGGAGAACAAAAGGACACTACAACCACTACAACCTTGCCCCAAGCACCTTCTATCCAACAAAAGCAGGTCAACAAGGTTGCAACAAAGCGCAAAGATTCCTTCTGCACACCGTCCTCTCATGTATCTCGAGTTGTTGAACAACCTCAACCTCAACAGGTTCTTGATAGACTTCCACAAACTGAGCAACGCGACATCTCCAGCAAGACAAGCAACTCACCAAGATGCAGATTCAACAAACTCTTTTCCTTCTCCCCTGGGAACTCAACGCAATGGAGACCATTTCTTCCTAAGGAGGGAGTATTGATCCAGGTGGATATCGGTGGCCACCCACCTTTTCCAACTGGTTCAAAACAACTTTCTGGCAATTTTGGCAATTTATTATTTTTAGCAAGTTTTAACTTCTAGGGCCATTTTGAGGGCCTAAATGAAGGTTTTTCGAGATATAGGTTCTCAATGATATCCAAAGGCATTATTGATCCCCCAAAATCAATCTCCTTGACGATACCTTTCCAACGAGCTATCATATGCCTAAAACGAAGATCGTATGCAAAAGTTACGGCCCCGGCAAGTTGATGTACTAACTTACCCAAACGAGGCCCACATGAATTTTGGCGCTTCATCTCCTAGGGTTAGGTTTTTGGATGTCTAGGACTTTTGGAATTCCTTTTTATTGTAAAAGGGACTTCAGAGCCTCATTTTAATCATGTTCTTGCAAATGCGAGTAGCCGTTACATCTCTTCTCAGAGATAAGTTGCCACCATTCTAGCGAGTCTTTCACTCTGTATTTTTACAGTCTCTTTACATTTCTTTGATTAATAGAAATTGTGTATTACTGTATATATGTGTTTATGGTTGCATCTCTGATACATTTATGTTATATTATTGAATATCTGCAATATCTCTGTGCATTTCTTTATTATATCTCCGCTCTCATTTCGTGCCGAAAATAATTCGGATCACAATTCTACACAGACTATCAAAGATAGATCAACACCTATGAAAAAAAAGTATCTGAATGATGTAATTCATCCTTGAATCTTGTTGTCTACAATAGGAAAATTCTATCATAAAAGAGAATTAGGCTTTCAATGAATTAAATAATAAATGAAAACTGAATTATCTCAATGAAAACTCAAGAGCAAACCTTAGTATGCTTTCTCCTTCTATTCTCCTCTTGTTCCTCCTTCTCTTTTGTCTTTAAGCAATCAGAATTAGTTGAAGTAGTTAAACTACCTCTTTAGTTAAGTTAACTAAAACTCAACCAACTTTTTAGTTTAGGAGGAAAATTAATAAAATAATAATAAGGGTCTTTAATAAATAAGAACTAGTAGGTGGGACCCCTTGTGACTCCCTTTAGTTTCTTTAACAAAAATAACACAACTATTTAATCAATCAAACACATCCCTCCTTGTGGATCCCATAATCACTCTCATAATTTGAAAATTAATATGAATGATATTTGAAACATAACCAAAAATATAATATTCAACATATCCAAAAAATAGTGTGTTGTCCAAAAACTTCAGAAGTCAATTGTTCTCAACAATCAATAAATAAAAACACTCAAAAACCATATTTTCCACTCTGAGAGGCAATTTTCCCCTTGTTGTTGTTTTCTCCCTTTGATTTCTCTTAATTTTCCTTAGACTGTGTGGAGCCTTTAGGCCTAATCTCACTGATAACATGAGAGCAATCATCTCTCAAATTCATGCGGGATGAAACAAATTTGGCAGAGTCATTTGAGGGAGAGGAGGGGGCAACAAAAAATTTTCCTTTATCAAGTGCATGGTGGGATTTGGTTTTTAACCTCTTGCTTGTGTGGGAATATTGTACTGGTGACTGTGTAGGGAAAGCTTGGACAATTTGGTTAACCGATGGAGGAGGAGTAGGTAGAGACAAATTGGGCCAGCCACGATGTTGGGAGACTGTCGGGTGGAGAATATTTTCTCATCCATCATTTTCATGGACTTCAAGTTGTATTGAGATATGAGGGGGAACTGGGATACCAGGGACATGCGAGGATTGGAAAGGTGGCCTTTTTGTCGTAGGTTGGACCACTCCTTTTCCAATCTAGTTAAAAAAACCAACTTGGAATAGTTGGCTCAACTCTTGTGAGTCTGCATCAAAATGTATAGAAAACCTTGGCCTTCTAGGGCCCCTGTTCCAAATTCCTCTTCCTTTGTCACCCCAGACATGGCTACCTCTACTGAAGAAGCTCATTCCCGTATGCATTGCTTATTAGAAACTAGTTTATTCAATAAACCATTCATGACATCTCTTTAAATATGAAACAAATTTTGGCTCAGCAACACATCAGACTCATGCAATCCAATCCATAAAAACGTTTAATAGTTGTCAATGAGTAGGGGGTGAAAAAGGGTTCTGGGATATATGAGGGATTGTATTGAGCGAAAAATGGTAAAATGAAGGGGGTTAGATCATGGTTACTTCTCAAAAAATCATCAATCAATCAATGGTATTATAATAACAAAACATATCAACTGTAACCTATCCTTGTGTCATCCTTCAACTGCTAAAATACAAAGTTTTATTTTAACTACAATTTAATTTTAAAAACAGTGAGTGAATAGTGAATCTAGGAAGGTGAGGGGACTTGTAATGTGTGAAAAAGTGAGAGAATGGCATGGAAATAATGAATATTGTTCATAAAACAAATCAAGTAATCAATAAACATAACTCTGTACTCGATACCAAATATACCAACACCAATTCAATAATTATTGTGTATCAAAATTGTTCATTGTTTAGTATTTAAATTATTCAAAACTTCTCAATTAGAACAGTCTGTAATCATACTCATAATCGAAACATCTTTCAACAGTCCTATTAAGAAAATGCTTGGTCTCTAATTTCTTTCCTTTTCTTTTAAGAATTAAAAGAAAACACACAACAACATTGCTCCACTTCTATACCATAAGCATCACTATAAAAATATCATACAATGTTCATAATTCACAATCGTCCAATTAAAACATATGCACATGTCCCTTTCCAAATTGAACAGACTTCTAAAACATGCCCGATTTCATACATTCTTCAACATATCAACCAATAAGTTCATGTAATGGAACCATAATCAACTTAAACCCGATCTTTATCACTGTTAATGGAACCATTCATAATATGCATGATGATTCCATAATAGATACACAATGAATCATAATGAAATAAACACAATTATCAATTCCATAATTTGCTATGATCCCGATCGGGCCTAGTGAAACACACAGTAGTCTCCAATTTGCAATTAACATCCTATTGTAGAGCAAAATGATTCAAACTATAATAAAAAATATGCATCCCTTTGACTGTATATTATTACTCATTACCGATCTCAACTTTTCAACTGATTCCATCATAGGAATACAAGATAGGGACTCGATAAAACATTCCATAACCACACTACTTGATAACCAAAAATATGTCCGATAGGTTGGGTATTTTGAAATCGGGCTCTGTCACAAAAAATACAAAGGGGCAGTCAAGAGTGCGCTCAGTCATAAATCACAAAGAGAACTGGAGATCTTCAGAGGCATATCAACCATAGGAAAATACCCTTCGATACAATCACAGTATAAAACCACAGGGTTCCTTATAAATCCCAGCCTGGGAAATGGCGCAAGAGTTAGCCACAGAGGAAACAACGACGGGTAGGGCAGAAAACCGATGCACATAGTGCGTTTTGTGTTTGCAGACGAGGAGCAAATGTCCACTTAAAAATGATAGTTACCCAGAACAAACACATGTATAACCTCTGCCTTTTTTCTTAAGAGTTGAATCATTTGATAATAATGCCAGTGAGGAAGCATAACCTGAGGCATAACTTATATCACCCAACAACCATATAACATATATATTGACATAATGGCCACCCTAATACGGATTTCCAGGATACTTTGATGCCAATAACATGTAAATAATCCCACAACCATGACTCTGGAAAAATACACAACCAAAATGGTATTCTGAATAAGACTAGACAAGGTTACCCTCATAACTATGAGGAAGAAACCAGAAAGAATACACAGAGTGAAACCCTCCACCATTAAAACACAGAGCGAAAATACCCATATTTATTCAAAAATACACAGAGACCCACCACAATTTTAACCAACAGAGTAATCAGTGAATGCACAACTCAACCAAAAACCAATTATTTTACTTGCAAACCAAACAATTACAGTCATTCCAAAGAGAAAACCCACACATTTACACAGTTGCAATTCTCAGGAAAACACAAACCCACGCATTACTGAGCCATTGTTCGTTCATACACAAAGCGTAATTCATAGATGGGGTGAAAAATAACCATACCTGTAACCAAGAGTTTAAAAGGGTGAGTTGGTCGAGCGTTCTCTTCCCAAGCCTGAACTGCGGAGCTTAACCACCATCAAATAAAAATGCAACAAGAACCTGTTGATGGGTCTTAAATCCCTTACTTCAACAGGAGGAACCAAACCCACCATCGAGGCCCAATTAGACTCTGCAACGTTTGAATATGGAATGGTTCTCCAGATCTTGCGATCCAGCCAATTTATCGATGGGATTTTTGTTTTATTGTGAAGGCTCTTCCTTCGGTTGGGACTATTCTCTTATGTATTTTCTCTTGAGTGGGATTGGTAGGAGAAATGCAGGCCAGTATAAACCAACTTGACAACAAACAAGATTAAGTTTTAACTACTGGGTAAGCAACTGATATTGGGATAACCCACTGCTCAAACATGCAGACAATGATTCTATACCACAAGCCTAGTACTAATACATTAACCATGTGAGCATCCAATTATTGTCTGAGAAACTAGTTATCAGAAAGAAAGCACATATGTAACAATATAATGGCAAGAAAAATAATTCATCTACCATAACCACTCATCACATAATAACACAATGATTTATCTTCATCATTAAAGAAAAGAACATCAATACATTGCACCAGATAACTTGACAACAAAATTAATTTCTCTTACTCATTACTGCATCATTCATGAAACAAGATAGGAAGTAGTTCTTCTCCAAGTCCAATCACATGCATCTGTTGAAAATAGTTTGTCTTTGGTCCAGAAGGAATTCTCAATTTATAGGAGCTTCAAAATAATTCTTAACTACCAAAAGAAAGAGTTCTTACAACAACCATCAACCTCTAAATAATTGGTCGATGTCTTTATTTATAATATAAAGTTTAACTAAAATTAACGACTAAGTGCAGTTTAAGAAAAGAAAAAATCACCACGTGGCGTTATCCTCTAACAGTTTATTTAACAGTCAACCTGAGATATTTCCTAGAAAGGGTGACTTCTCTCGTATTCAGAACAGTTGATAAATAGTTCTTCACAAGTTTGGGCCCATGGAAATCTGTGTTGTTCCATCGAAGCCACATATATTCCCCTGATGTCCACTGCATGCGCCCGATACTTTACTAAACTGGAGTTCAACTATTGTATCATGGTTCGGGATATGATCAGATGTTCATCCAATTGTTTCACTTTCCCTGGCCTTACATCAGTTATCTTAGAGAGCTCTTGAGTCCATAGAGAGTCTTGTTCAGCATGCAACTTGACTACATTGCTCAGGTCGATAAATTCATCGGGGGTGCCGAACTCGGGGATCTCGACATCCTTCATTACTTTATTAATTTTATCCTAGTGCTTCTTGCATCTAGTCCATTTCTCTTGGATCTCTTGGCATGGGTCCCAAGACATCTTAGCTCAGTACTCAGATGATCCCTTCATGTGATTAAGACTAGTTTTTCCCACCGTCTGAATGCCATGTTCTTCCTTGTCTCAGCCTTGCTGGACTGCCTCAGTGCACTCAAGTCTTTCTACCGCTTGTTGCACCCTTTCATATCATCTCTCCATCTCCTTGCATGTCACAAGTCCCATGAGAGTGTCTTCCTGGAACTCAACTACGTTCATGGTTAACATGTGTCTTTCCTTCTTAAATTCATTGTAAACTCCTCTGAACTCACCTTTCAGATACACAACGGTCTTCTTGGCACCTTTATAGTATTCATCCATATGGCGCAAGTGTTCGAGTACCTTCGGGGCGGAGGCTAGTTTCTTGTCGTCTCTCCTGGATCTATCCAAGGTGGCATCCGAGAGGGCCTTTCCCATGCCAATCAGTTCAGACGTCCGAGCATCTACTGTGTTGTTCAAGTTTTCCTCTGTAGTAACCAAGATGGAGTGATCGAACGTGATCCTTCTTTTCTTTTTAGTCCTTTGAAAAATGGCCTTTCTCTTTTGATTTTAGGAGATCTCATAGATATCTACTACCTTGTCTATTGGCTCTAGTATTTGTTGATCACCTCATGCGATCTTGTTTCCAAAGCTACCGGTGGTGTATATTTGTTCAAGATAGGGATCTTGAACTTCTTCGTCGTGCCTCGCAGGTCTGACCTCTACTTTTCGCTCATCAGGGATTTGATTATTGGGAATAATAGAGACATCGGGTATAGACTCGTGACTTACTTTCTCGTTGGTCGTCAAACTGACGATTTCCTTTTGCGGGGATTCTTTCTTTGATTCCTCTGATTTGGGCTTGTCATCCAGAACTGCTTCGATTTCCGATGCACGGGGTCCCTTTGTGTTGAGGCCACTTTTGGCTTTTGTTTCCTCTCGCGAGACCTCCTTGTCCTGAACTCTGGGCTCAGGGGAAGAAGTATTATTATCACCTTTTTCCTCTTGGACATGCACAAGGGTGTCGTGATATGGCTCTGGGCTCTTGTCGTCACTATATATATGTATAATCTTTCTCATGGGATTAGGTGCTTGTGTTTCTATTGACACCTGGCATGTCTTTGGTTGAATTGCCTCTCCCACTGAGGGATTGGATGGTGATGTTGTGGATACAGGGTTGCCTAACCCATTGCTGTGACTAGGGTTTATGTAACTGGGGCCGCTTGGCTTCGTCGAGCCACCTTCTCGGATACCATTTGGAAGCATAGGTGTTATGATGAGGTATGGATCATATTGCATCTGATTCATTAGCAGCTGACTTTGTTGCGACAAAAGTTCACCCATCCCCTGTGTAACTAGAATTTCATGGGAATCCATGGTTTGTACTGGGGATTCCTGATAGACCCTTGCCACTTCGATGCCTTCTTTAGGATTGCCTATTGCTTCGCCTAGTTCATATGTTACCTTTTCTTCCCAGGTCCTGAGAATTTCTTCAGTTGTCTGCTCCAAAGACGTCGTTTTCTCTTCCCAACCCATGTCCTTGAACCTGGTTGTTCGAGGATTAACCTTCCTTTCCACCACCTCATCCCAGTATTGAGAATTTTCAGTGAAAATTTCCTCTTCAAACCGGTCATGGGCATAAGGCCAACAAGATGATACTTGTGATGTGTGTTGTAGGACCAGGCCCTTGGGATCATGTTTGCGAAATCGACCAGCTTCGAGCCAAAATTCCAATTGACTTAGCCCTTCTTTCTTGGAATGCACAATGTCTTTGACCATGTATAAGACAATATGAAACCCATAAGGTATGAAGGCTCTCTTATTGTCTTTTACTAGAGTGGCATTATATCCTTGTAGAATGGTCTGATAGAAAATTTCCCCCAATACTAGTCGATCAGGGACATATATGGGTAACGGATGGGGTGCACCTGTGGAAATGAAAACCATGATGTAGGTATCACACTCATCTAGATACCAGTGACCTACTTTCGATATAACTATTTTTTCTTCATTCGGTATCCTTGGGCACTCGTTCCTGAATAGCAAAGAATAAATGTGTGCAATAAACTAGTCAAAGATAAGAGCATAGGATTTTTTGTACCTGTTTTCCCATAATATGTTGAAGTATTCATGGATCGGGAGCTCCGAGGAGTGCCAGTTTAGGTTAATTCCAGAGAAATTGTTCTTGGCACAGATGGTTTCCAGCAGATACGAGGCCATGTAGAAGGATAGGGTTTCTCCATCTTTTGGCGTTTGGGCTTGTCTTATGCAAGTGCTTAGCTGTTTGGAGATGATGGAACCCCAATTGAAGCCTGTGCCTGAAATGGATACCGTATAAGCTAGAGGCATCCAAGCCTCTGAAAACTGGGAGCAATCTTTCTCCCCATGCAACCTGTAGAGAAGAGCCATCAAGTATATGTATGGTTCCCCTAGATTGACTGTCGGATACTAACCAATAGTTTGGTTCATGAATTTTTTGTCTTACCTCCACCACGATGCCATTATTTTGCTGGTGTCATGTGTTGCATAGAAACTCACAACAAAATCAGTTCTCAAATTTTCTTCCGGTTCCCTGAGCTTGTAGTAAGTCTGAATCTATGAGGGCAAGAAAACCCCAACGCATTCGCCATTATCATCATTAATCAAACATTTGTGTGCATCAATGTGGTCAATGAGCTAGTTTAGGAGCTCAATGCAAGGGAACACTGACATCCAACTTGCCACCATGTGTAAATACGCCCTATGGATATTTGGGAGGACATCATCATTGAGTCTCCTTGAGTCAGGATCTTTGTGTGGGGTATTCTCGAGGGGTTTTTCCTTCTTGATTTTTTTAAACAATTCTTCCCAACAAGGGAATGTTTTTTTGGCTCCAATGTTCGCCTCTGTGTCTCTGAAGGCTAGGGGTTAGATGAAATCCTTCTTGGTGGTTGTCTTAATGATGGGAACTAGCTTGGGAGAAAATTCTAATTGCCTTGCATCTGCTGGGGAGGAGCCCTCTCTTGCTTCTGGTTCTTTCAACTTTGGCGCTTTTGGAGATTTCCTGGTGGAGGGTTTCTTCGGAGGCATTATTGTTGTAATGCTTCCTAAGATAGTTTTCTAATACTCACTGAACCTTGGAATCCTTCTCTAGATTGTTATCCTTTCTCTTTGGTGTGTTATGAATTCCTTGTTGTGCATAATAGGTTCATACATAATAACTCAAAAGAATATAATGGAGAGAGATCCTATCAGTCGTATCAAACAGTTAATGCGAGTAATGAACTAAATTTAAAACAAACTACTATCAGATATCTACAAATAAATTCTAACTTGGTTGTCGACAGAGGTGTGGAGGGAGGTCCATTGTATGAATAGGCTTAAACCGTCCCTTTTGATTTGTGCACAAAACAACAACTAATGCCCTATCTGTGAATTAACTAAAACTTTAAATGCGTCATACCTAACACATCTAAGGTCTAAAATGTCTCATCACGTCACATCTCTCTGGTGTATAGATCGAGGATCGACTACTATCTTGGTGTAAATTTTCATTAATGTGCTCCTGGTAAACACTCCCGACGTCGATGGTATCGGTGATCGGGGAAAGTTTAGGAGCGTAACTTCTTGGCAAGTTATCATATTTGTAAATATCCAATGCCAAAATCATTTCAAAAGTCCGGGATCGACGATACCACTCTTCTCGTTCTTATGTCGATGTTGTACAAATCAATCTTCGACGATATTGGTTTTCACGAACATTTCTTATCGCACTTACATCTCTTCAATGTTGAATCCCTTAAGTGCGTCTGGAGACACTTTGACTGTTGATTTCTTAAGTAATTGTTAAATTAGTCTCCTTTAAAATTAAGGTGATTCTTTGTTGTATGTTCAAGCAGACTTTAAATAATTCAAACCTGAAACATAAAGATAATCACAGGCATCAATTTCATACTGAAGTGAAAACAGACAGTGCAAAAGATCAAGTGGTACCCAAAAAGTAGAAATGGACATAGAATTTTTAGGGTGTGTTGAGTTCTCAACAAATGGAAATTCACTGGGTGAAAGAAGAATCTATGTTCCTTCTCTGGGGCTCAGTTGATACAAAATCTTATGGAGAATCTTAGTCAATAAAGAACATAAAACACACATATTCATTATTTTATTCATTCATTTATTTTTATTTTTATTTTGATTGGAAGTATTGTTTTAGGGCTTGGCCATGTACTGGGAGGGCATCCAGTTCTCCCTTCAGATTCTGCAACTGATAAGTTCCTGCCCTGATCTTCTCAACCACTTGGAAAGGTCCAAGCCATAGATGCTGAAATTTAGAATGTTTCTCATTTGGTTCATTTGCTCTATCCCACTTCAGGACTAAGTCCCCTACTTAAAAGTTTTTTCCTTTATAATTATGCTTATCGAACCATCTTTTCAAGTATCTGTTGGTGAGGTAGGAATTTTGACTTAGAATTTTCTCTCTCTTCTTCTAGCATGAGCAGATTTTTAAGTCTTTGTTGCATGGACGATGAAGGTTCTTTGTTGGAATCTTGGACTAGTTGAAGAGACGAAAGATAGAGCCCATTTGGGAGGATGGCTTCTTGCTTGTAGACCAAAAAGTATGGAGAATTTATTATAGCTTCTTTGGGTGTGACCATATCGACCCATAGAACATTATGGAGTAGATTATGCCAATTTATTTGGTTATCTACAACTGTCTTCTTTAATATTCTTACCAGGTTTTTATTAGTTTATTTTTCCACATCGTTTCCCTGGGGATGATAATTTGTAGAGTACTTAATTAGGATTCCTTTGTCTAGAGAAAACTTCGTCAATAGGGTGAAATAAAAGTAAGTTGCATTATCAAATACCAGAATAGAAGGGACACCAAACCTCATGATTAGTTGTTGTTCTATGAATTGGATTATTACCTTATCGTTTACCTGAGTCAGAGGAATGGCCTATGCCCATTTAATGAAATAGTCGGTGGCGGTAAGAATGTATTTGTGCATTTTTGAAGAGCTAGGTGTAATTTCTCCTATGATATCCAACCCCCACTGCTCAAAAGGCCTAGAGACAGTCACAGGTTGGAGTGATAATGTTGTTCTCTTCTCCTTTCCAGTGCTTATTTGACAAGGATTATAGTTTCTAGCATAAGTATGAGTGTCTTTGAACAAGGTGGGCCAATAATAGTCAGTTCTCATAATCTTGTGAGCGGTGGTGTTTCTTGCGAAATATCCCCCAACGGGGCCATCATGGAGTTCCTTCAGCACTTTTTCTACGTCTTCACATTTGAGACATCTTAATAGTACTCCATCATAGTTGATCCACAAGAGAACAAAATTTATAAGGTGAAATTGTGCAGATTTTAATCTAAGGGCTCTCCTTTCTCTAGGGTTGAGATTTTCGGGACAATTCCTGTGATGTAGAAGATAAGTTAAATCCTTATACCAAGAGTCTTGTCCTGGGGAGATGTATGCTACTTCACCAAAACATAGTGCCATTTCATTCTCCCATCCAAAATATTCATTTATTTGATCCTGGGCTTCAGCTACAAGCTTGCACAACCCTTGTCCTTTTACTAGTTTGTTAGGTTTTATATCTAGATCAAATTTATGGACTACTGCCATCCAATTCCCTCTTCTTTCCCCCATTTCTTGTTGGGTAAACAGTGATCGTACTGCAGGGTGTGGCACAATTACTTTAGTGTGATTCTTGAGGATGTAAGACATGAAATGATTTACTTTCTTATAAACTGTGTAGGCTTGTTTGTCTATAGAAGGATAATTGAGTTTAGCTCCTTGAAGATTAGTACTCATAAATTACACTGGGGCTTCATTGTTTTCATCATCCTTCTGATTCAAAACTGTAGCTAACGATTGGTCGGAGGCGAAACTATAAAGTGAAAAGTCTATATTGAAATTGGGACTTCCCAACACCAAGGCCCAGGATATAGCAGCTTTGATATTGTTGAAGGCATCTTTTCTCTCATCATCCCACTTGAATTCAACATCCTTGCGAATCATCTTTTGTAAGGGTTTGATGATTTCTACGAAGTCGGGAGTGAACTTCCTCACAAAATTAACTTGCTCGAAAAAGGACTGCATAGCTTTCTTGTTATGGGGTAATGGAAGTTGAGTTATGGCCTTAATCCTTTCCGGGTCTATTCAAATCCCTGCTTGAGATATAATGTGACCTAACAACTTACCTTCCTCGACATCGAAGATAGTTTTCTTAGGGTTAAAGGATATATCGTACTTACTACACCTCTTGAAAATATGAGTTAAGTGTTGGATTTGATCCTCTCTGTTATTCGAATACATAGTTACATCATCTAGATACACTACCACACATTTATTTATTATTCCCTGGATAGCTACGTCCATGGCCCTTTGGAAGGTCTCTACTGTATTAATTAACCCAAAAGGCATGCGTTTATAAGTGAAGGTTCCCCATTTGGTTCGGAAGGTGGTTTTTAAATGATCTTCCTCTGAAAATAAGACTTGGTTGTAACTCGAGAAACCATCTAGTAGAGAGAAGATCTCTGAGCCAGACAAAGTCTATAGGAGTTGTTCCATCAGCGGACTGGGAAATTGTCTTTTTTTTAAGCTCTGTTGAGGTTCCTAAAATCTACACATAGACGGATTTCTCCCGACTTTTTCCTCACCAGAACAAGATTCGCTACCCAAGCGGAATGCCTAATCTGAAAAATGATCTTGGCATCTAAAAGTTTCTTTAATTCCTGATACATGAGAGGTTCCAGGGATGGGTGATACTTTCAGAGCTTCTGTTGGAAAGGTTTCACTTCGAGTTTTAACGGGATGGTGTGTTGAATGATGTGGGTATCATACGTTTCCAAATCCCTATAGGACCATGCGAAGACATCCTGGTATTGTCTAAATAATTTTAGGTAAGCCTTCCTTTCTTCCTTAGATATAGTCTTGCTGAGATTCACATTCTTTGGGTGTTCTCGGGTCCCAAGATTTAAGTTTCATGTAGGGGACAAGAGCTACCCATCTTTACGTTTTTAGGTCCATTAGAGTGCTCTTTCAATTCAAACAGATTTTCTAGATTAGTTATCCCTTTCGGGATTGTGTGAGACTTTGATTTATCCATAGGTTGGCCTATCTGAGGATCAGTTTCTATTGATTGATCTTAGAATTATTCATCGTCAATAGTGATATCTTTGAAATTTTCTTGATTAGTTAAGAAGTTTATAATCTATTCATCTCCTTCAAATACTTTCCAATTGGAAATGTTATTAGGTACCGAAGGTTTGTAGAGAAGATCCACAGTGAATCGAGAGGCTTCATAATCCTCTAAAGGTGACAGCCTAGAAGCGGCTATGGCCAAGGAGTCAGCAAGAATATTTTTTTCTCTAGGGATCATTGTGATATTGAAATATTCAAAGTGCTCTATTAACCTATGCACCTCCTGCTAATAGTTCTTCAGGTGAGGAGAATTGCAATGTATAGTATTTCTTACTTATCTAACAATAATTTTTGAGTCGCCGAAAAATTTCAATTCTTTGACATCCAAATCTATGGCTTTCTTTAATCCTTGCACCAGAGATTCATATTTTGAAGTGTTGTTGGTACATTCGAACTCTAGCCTACATGACAGGAAATGACATTTACCCTTAATATCTATGAGGACGCACCCTGCTTCTGACCCTTCTTGCAATCTAGATCCATCAAAATAGAGAGTCCAAAGTTTTGAGCGCAAATCACTCTTTTTGTTTCCCTCATTAGTTCTTGGTATCTGACCTTTTGTTCCGCAAGCTCTAGTACAAGGTTTTGACAGAAGAGGGTGTCTCCTGTCGGTATCGACAATTTCTCTTGAAAAACCAGTTCGGAGTTTTGGGTAAGAGGAACATCGGACAAGAGAGGGGAGAAGTTTCCTAAGTAGGAATAGAAGGAATAATTTCCCAGTATGGGGAAATATATGGACGAGGGTTCGTTCGGGGTTTCTATATCAGCGACTATATGTTATAGATATCTCTCCCTATCGATTCTGATCATGTTCTTGTATCCCTTCAGTGGTAGCCAAAGGTGCGCCCAGTCTGGATTGAAGTATCCATTTAGCTTTTCATACCAATATCGACTCAGTAATAGCCTGTATGCCTCTAGGATATCTACTACAATAATGTCAATCACTTGCATAAATGTGGGGTGTGTAGATATTCTAATCATCACATATTTAAGTTCTCCTATGACCTTGACCTGGGTCCTGTCTAGTTGTATGACATTTTTATCACTTTTGAGAGGTATGGAATTTAATTTTTTGCAAATAGACATGGGAATAACATTGGAAGACGCTCTTGAATCTACCAAACAATTATAAAGGTTTCTATTGAAGACTTTGAATGTTAAGAGGAAAGGTGGGGCAAAAGGCTTTTCCTTTCTATCTCTCGAACATGTGTTCATAGTTGGTTTTCCCTCCAGATCTATGGGAGATGTATTTCTTTCTTGACCATTGTCCGTCGTCGAATTTTCCACTGAGCTCAAAGCTTGCAACATAAATTCCTTCTGCTGAGGAATCCTGCATAAGTCCATAACTGATATGTTAGCCTTTATAATGTTGTAATCTAGTTTGGGCGATTCTTGGGTATGGATGCTTATAGGCTTCTTATCAAGAGTGAGAGGTGTTTTCGGGTGGTCGAGAGTTAACTTATTTTTAGAGGCCCGGGTTGCGTCGGTATCTTTTGACCAAGGTGGACCTTTACTACGTGTTTGTATCACCAAAAATTCTATAGGTTGTTCCTGAGACTCAAACAGGTCATCGAAAGGCATGCTCAGGTCAGGATCCCATATCAGCATGGTTGTATCTCATAGTGGGTCAATCTCTTCATGGTCATAAACATTCATAACCAAACTGCTAGGTTGTTTGGTCAGGGAGACTTCATCTAGAAATCGATTGGCCATCAAATTCATGGCATGTACCCATTGAGGGAACTCTCTCTCGGAGTGGTTTTCCTAATGATAAGTATAGAAAGAATTAAACGCAACATTCCCTAGGCCAATATTTAAGTTGGTTGGGGGAGGTTCAATTGATTTGAAAGGTGGGTTTCGTTTAAATAAAGGCTTATATGACCTTTGGCCTTGGTTTCCCTCTCATGCATTTCTCTTCATATCTATGATCTTGTTTGATAATTTCTTAACCATGCATTGTAGATATTCTATATCTCCATTACCCTTGTCAAGAGTTTGTTTAGTTGGTTTCTTTGACAGTCTAGTCAAAAGGAGTCCTTTCCTAGGAGGAGGTTGAGCTTCTTTCTTTACTTGCGAGGCTTGGCCTTCCTTACATCCTTTCATCTGGAATTATATTGTCTTGGCCTCTTCAAAATTCTCCTCCAAGGTTTACTTAGCGACTCTTTTCACAAACATAGATATAGAAGTTGGGAGTGCATAAGCATAAACTTCAATTTTCAACTCTTGAGTTGCTTTTTCCGTGGGATGGAATTTGTTCAATATGGTCGTGAATCTTTGATTGAAATATTTGACCCTCTCTTTCAGACTCATGGTGGTTGTGAACAACTCAAACATCAGAGCTCCCGTAGTAGTTTCTTCCACAAATTTATCTAGAAAATATTTTTGGAACTTGGTCTAGCTAGTTATAGATCCTAGTGGAAAATTAAAATACCACGTGGAAGCTGAATTTTCAAACGTGTAGGGTAAAAGTCTGCATACTACCTCTTCATGTTGAACGTTCATAAGTCTGATCATGAGTATGAACTTCTTGATATGATCTTCAGGTAAACCTAATTTTTTGGGGTCGTACTTGGGAAAAAGCTTCTTCGGGTGTTGGGGAAGATTATGTACTCATCCAGGGATGGCCACGGTGTCTCTGGACAACCAATGTCGGTTGTTATAAAGAGGGATTTCTCATTCTTCCTCATGGTTATTATTACCTTCCATATCTTCAGAATCTGAGTCAAACTCTTCTTCCTCCGAAAATTCATTTGGCTCGGAGATGTCGCCGACTGGCGTTTTGGGTATCAAATCAAGAGGTTCTTGGATTTTGGTAATCACAAATCTATTAAGTCTTCTACAAAGTGTACAAAAACCTTGTTGCAAGTGTTAACCACTAGCCTTCTTTGTTTTTTTCTTCGAGGGAGTATGGGAGTTAGGGATAACGCATTGATCTGTCGGGCGTAGGCTCTTGTGATTATCCTGAATTTATTTACTTCCTTGTGAGGAAGGGAATAAGGTATTTAAGGGTGAAAAGTTTCTTCCTCAAGTTGGGGTGAGTTACCCACTTCTAGAGTACTCAACATGTGTGGGTTGTTTGTTGAATGACTAGCCATGCATGTGGGCCATTACGAATCTGTAGGCTATTTGAAATGTTATATAAAATATATATTCAGCCATTCATTCTCAGGCCCTCCTTCTAGCGACAAATTATTTTGATGGGTCTTAAATCCCTTACTTCAACAGTAGGAACCAAACCCGCCATTGAGGCCCAATTAGAATCTACAACGTTTGAAGATGGAATAGTTCTCCAGATCTTGCGATCTGTCCAATTTATCGATGGGCTTTGTGTTTTCTTTTGAAGGCTCTTCCTTTAGTTGGGACTATTTTCTTTTGTATTTTCTCTTCAATGGGACTGGTAGGAGAAATGCAAGCCAGTATAAACCAATTTAACAACAAACAAGATTTAGTTTTAACTACTAGGGAAGAGGTTGAGCTTGGGATAACCCGCTGCTCAAACATGCGGACAATGATTCGATACCACAGGCCTAGTAATAATACATTAACCATGTGAGCATCCAATTACTATCTTAGAAACTAGCTATCAAAAATAAATAACATATGTAACAAGATAATGGAAAGAAAAATAATTCATATACCATAACCACTCATCACATAATAACACAATGATTTATCTTCATCATTAAAGAAAAGAACATCAAAACATTGCACCAGATAACTTGACAACATAATTAATTTTTCTTACTCATTACTGCATCATTCATGAAACAAGATAGGAAGTAGTTCTTCTCCAAGTCCAATCACATGCATCTGATGAAAATAGTTTGTCTTTGATCCAGAAGGACTTCTGAATTCATAGAATATTCAAAATAATTATTAACCACCAAAAGAAAGAGTTCTTACAAAAACCATCGACCTCTAAATAATTGATCAATGTCTTTATTTATAATATAAAGTTTAACTGAAATTAACAGCTAAGTGTAGTTTAAGCAAAGAAAAAATCACCACGTGGCATTATCCTCTAACAGTTTCTTTAACAGTCAACCCGAGATATTTCCTGGAAAGGGTGACTTCTCTCATATTCATACCAATTGATAAACAGTTCTTCACAAGTTTGGGCCCATGGAAATTTGTGTTATTCCATTGGAGCCGCACATATTCCCCTGATGTCCACTACATGCTCCTGGTACTTTACTAAACTGGAGTTGAATTGTTGTAGCATGTTTCGGGCTCTGATCGAATGTTCTACAAATTGTTGCACTTTCCCTAGATTCTTATCGGTTATCTTAACGAGCTCTTCGGTCCATAGCGAGTCTTGTTCGGAATGAAACTTGACTACGTCACTCAGGTCGATAAATTCATTGGGGGTGTCGAACTCGGGGAGCCCGACATCCTTCATTTCTTTATTAATTTTATCCTAGTTCTTCTTGCATCTGGTCCATTTCTCTTGGATATCTTGGTGTGGGTCCCGAGACATCTTAGCCCAGTACTCGGATGATCGCTTCATGCAATTAAGACTACCTTTTCCCCCCGTCCCAATGCCATGTTCTTCCTTGTCTCGGCCCTGCTAGACTGCCTCAATGTACTCGAGTCTTTCTATCGCTTGATGTGCCATTTCACACCATCACTCCATGTCCTTTAATGTCGCCATTGCCATGAGAGTGTCTCCCTAGAACTCAGCTACGTTGGTGGTTAACAGGTGTCTTTCCTTCTTGAATTTTTTGTAAACTTCTCTGAACTCACCTTTCAGATAGACAACGGTCTGTGTGGTGCCTTTATAGTATTCGGCCAAATGGCGCAAGTGTTCGAGCTCCTTCAGGGTAGCGACTAGTTTCATTTTGTGTCTCCTGGATCTATCCAAGGTGGCATCCGAGAGGGCCTTTCCCACGTCAATCAATTTATACTTCTGGGCGTATTTTGTGTTGATCAATTTTTTCTCTGTACTAACCAAGATGGAGTGGTCCAACGTGATGCTTCTTTTATTTGCAGTCCTTTGAAAAATGGCCTTTCTCTTTTGATGATAGGAGATCACATGGATATCTGCTACCTCGTCTATTGGCTCTGGTATCTTGTTATCAACCCATGTGAGCTTGTTTCCCAAGCTATCGGTGGTGTATATTTGTTCAAGATAGGGATATTGAACTTCCTCGTTGTGTCTCGCAGGTCCGACCTCTACTTGTCACTCATCGTGGATTTGAGTATTGGGAAGAATAGATATGTCAAGTAATTACTCGTGACTTACTTTCTTGTTGGACGTCGATCCACCGATTTCCTTTCGCGGGGATTCTTTCTTTGATTCCTCTGATTCATGCTTGTCACGTAGATCTTCTTTGGTTTCCGATGCATGGGGTCCCTTTGTGTCGAGGCCACCTTCGGCTTCTATTTCCTCTCGCAAAACTTCCTTGTCTTGAAATCTAGGCTCAGGGGAAGAAGTCTTCTCAAGACCTTTTTTCTCTTGGATACGCACAGGGGTGTCGTGAGATGGCTCCAGGATCTCGTCGTCTCTATATATATGTATAATATTTATTAGGAGATTAGGTGCTTGTGTTTCTATCGATACCCGACCTGTGTCTGGTTGCGTTTCCCTGCCCACCGGGGGATTGATCGACGATGTTGTGGATACAGGGTTTCCTAACCCGTTGGGGTGACCAGGGTTTATGGAACCAAGGCCACTTGGTTCCATCAAGTCACCTTATCGGATACCAGTTGGAAGCACAGGTGGTATGATGAGGTACGAATCATCTTGCATCCACTTCATTAGTAGATGGATTTGCTGCCACAAAATTTCACCCATTCCCTAGGCAACTGTAATTCCAGGGGAATCCCTAGTTTGTAATAGGGATTCATGATAAACCCTTGCTGCTTCGATGCCTTATTGGGGAACGCCTATTTCTTCACCTGGTTCAGATGTTATCATTCCTTCCCAGGTCCTGAGAATTTCTTGAACTGTCTACTCCAAAGACATTGATTTCTCTTCCCAACTCATGGCCTTGAACCTGGTTGCTCTAGGATTAGCCTTCCTTTCTGCCACCTCATCCCAGTCTTGATCATTTTCAGTGAAAATTTCCTCTTCAAACCGGTCATGGGCATAAGGCCAACATGATGATACTTACGATGTGTGTTGTAGGACCAGGCCCTTGGGATCATGTTTACGAAATTGACCAGTTTGGAACCAGAATTCCAATAGACTTAGCCCTTCTTGCTTTGCATGCATGGTGTATTTGACCATGTAGAAGCCAGTATGAAACCCATAAGGTATCAAGGCTCGCTTTTTATCTTTTACTAGAGTGGAATTATATCCTTGTAGAATGGTCTGATAGCAAATTTCCCCTAATAATAGTCGATCGAGGACATATATGAGTAACAGATGGGGTGCACTTGTGGCAGCGAAAACCCTAATGTAGGTCTCGCGCTCTTCTATATACCAGTGACCTACTTTCAATATAACCATTTTTGCTTCATCCAACAGCCTTGGGAACTCTTTCCTAAACAAAAAAGAATAAATGCGTGCAATAAACTTGTCACAGATAAGAGCATAGGATTTTTTGTACCTGTTTTCCCATAAGATGATGAAGTATACATGGACCGGGAGCTCCGAGGAGTGCTAGTTTAGGTTCATTTCATAGAAATCGTTCCTGGCACAGATGGTGTCCAACAAATAAGAAGCCATGTAGAAGGAGGGGGTTTCTCCCTCTTTCAGCGTCTAGGCTTGTCTTATGCAAGTGCTTAGTTGTTTGGAGATGATGGAACCCCAATTGAAGCATGTTACTAAAATGCATACCATATAATCTAGAGGCATCCAAGCCTCTGAAAACTGGGAGAAATATTTCTCCCCATGCAATTTATAGAGAAGATCCATTAGGTATATGTATGGTTCCCTTATATTGACAGTCGGATACCAGCCGACAATCCGGTTCATAAAAAATATTTCTTCCATCCACCACGATGCCATGATTTCGCTGGTGTTGTGTGTTGCATAGAAACTCACAACGAAATCAATGCTCATATTTTCTTATGGTTCCTTGAACTTTTAGTAACACTGAACCTCTGAGGGCAAGAAAACCTTGATGCATTCACCGTTATCATCATTAATCAAATATTTTTGTGCATCAGTGTGGTCAATGAGCCACTTTAGGAGCTCAATGCAAGGGAACATCGATGCCCAGATTGCCACCATGTGTAGATAATACCTATGGATATTCAGGAGAACATCATCATCGAGTCTCCTTGTATCAGGATCATTGTGTGAGGTATACTTGAGGGGTTCTTCCTTCTTGATTTTCATAAGCAATTCTTCCCAGCAAGGGAATGGTATTTTGGATTCAATGTTTTCCTCTATGTCTCCGAAGGCTAGGGGATAGATGGAAGACTTATTGGTGGTTTTAATAATTATGATCACTAGCTTGGGAGTGAATTCTAATTTGCTTTCAGCTACTGGGGGGAGTCCTCTTCTGCTTCTTGTTCTTGCAACATTGGCGCTCTTGGAGATTTCCTAGTGGAGGGTTTCTTCGGAGGCATTGTTCCTGTAATGATTGCTAAGATAGTTGTCTAATACTCACTGAACCTTGGATGCCTTCTCCAGATTTTTATCCTTTCTCTTTTGTGTGTTCTAAACTTCTTTCCATGCAGAATAGTTTCATACAAAATAACTCAAAAGAATATAATGGAGAGATATCCTATCAGTCATATCAATCAATTAATGCGAGTAATGATCGAAATTCAAAACAAACTACTGTCAGATCTGTACAAATAAATTCTAACTCAATTGTTGATGGAGGCACGAAGGTAGGTGCGTTGTATCAAAAGTCTTAAACGGTCCCTTTTGATCTACACATGAAACAACAACTAAATCTCGATCTGCGGCTTAACTAAAACTTTAAATGTGTTGTACCTAACACATCTAAGGGCTAAAACATCTCATCATGTCCCGTCTCTCCGATGTATAAATCAGGGATAAGCTACTATCTTGGTGTACATTTTCATTAATATGCTCCTTGTAAACACTCCTGACGCCGATGGTATCAGGGATCGAGGAAAGTTTAAGAGCGTAGCTTCTTGGCGAGTTATCATCTATGTAAATCTCCAATGCTGAAATTGTTTCGGGAGTTGGGGATCGACGATACCACTCTTCTCATTCTTATGTCGATGATGGATGAATCATTCTTCGACGATATTGGTTTTCACGAAAATTTCTTATCGCAGTTACGTCTCCCCGATGTCGACTTCCTTAAGCTTATTCGAAGACGCTTTGACTGTTGATTTCTTAAGTAATTGTTAAATTAGTCTCCTTTAAAATTAAGGTGATTCTTTGTTGTATGTTCAAGTAGACTTTAAATAATTCAAACTTGAAACATAAAGATAAGCACAGGCATCAATTTCATACTGAAGTGAAAATAGATAGTGAAAAATATTGAGTGGTACCCAAAAAGTAGAAATAGACATAGACATTTTAGGGTGTGTTGAGTGCTCAACAAAACCATACTAGGGTGATGACTTGATGGGAGGAGTATGGAGTGACATGCATTTACTGTACGTCACTTCCATTTCCTCTTCTATTCAATTCCGAAGTACAAGATAACCAACACTCACCATATCATTTAAACCATGTAATCAATTTCTAAACCATTGAAATCTGCTACCATGTTCCTTGGCAAATGCACCACCCAAAACATTCACATTAACCCTTGCCAAGTTTTCATGCCATACCATATGCTTGCAATATTATATGCACCCCAAAATAACTCAAATTCAATCAGCATAGCCACTAACCAACCATTTAATAGTTAGGACTAACACTAACATGTTTTACATTTCCATTTGCACATAACTTCTAACATAGCATAAACATAGGCTCTTTCTTTTAGGATTTTTTCCATAAGTTTATTGTCGTTGTTTTGATTATGTTATTACTAACATGTTTCTTGTGTATGTGTAGCTAGGTAATAAATCATGGTGACATGATTAACATAACAACTGTAAATATATGGCAGCCATCGATGCCCAATTAAACTCTGCAGCGTTTGAAGATGGAATGGTTCTCCAGATCTTGCAATCTGTCCAATTTATCGATGGGCTTTGTGTTTTCTTGAGAAGGCTCTTCCTTTAGTTGGGACTATTATCTTTTTCATTTTCTCTTCAGTGGGAATGGTAGGATAAATGAAAGCCAGTATAAACCAAGTTAACAACAAACAAGATTAAGTTTTAACTACCGGGGAAGAGGCTGAGCTTGGGATAATTCGATGCTCAAACATGCAGACAATGATTCTATACCATAGGCCTGGTAATAATACATTAACCATGTGAGAATCCAATTACTATCTTAGAAACTAGTTATCAAAAATAAATAACATATGTAACAAGATAATGGAAAGAAAAATAATTCATATACCATAACCACTCATCACATAATAACACAATGATTTATCTTCATCATTAAAGAAAAGAACATCAAAACATTGCACCAGATAACTTGACAACATAATTAATTTCTCTTACTCATTACTGCATCATTCATGAAACAAGATAGGAAGTAGTTCTTCTCCAAGTCCAATCACATGCATCTGATGCAAATAGTTTGTCTTTGGTCCAAAAGGACTTATCAATTCATAGAATATTCAAAATAATTCTTAACCACCAAAAGAAAGAGTTCTTACAACAACCATCGACCTCTAACTAATTGATTGATGTCTTTATTTATAATATAAAGTTTAACTGAAATTAATGGCTAAGTGTAGTTTAAGCAAAGAAAAAATCACCACGTGGCGTTATAATCTAAGAGTTTCTATAGCAGTCAACCCAAGATATTTTCTGGAAAGGGTGACTTCTTTCATATTCATACCAACTGATAAATAGTTCTTCACAAGTTTGGGCCCATGGAAATTTCTGTTATTCCATTGGAGCCGCACATATTCCCCTGATGTCCACTACATGCGCCTGGTACTTTACTAAACTGGAGTTGAAATGTTGTAGCATGGTTCGGGCTCTGATCAGATGTTCTGCAAATTGTTGCACTTTCCATAGCCTCGCTTCAGTTATCTTAACGAGCTCTTCAGTCTATAATGAGTCTTGTTCGGAATTAAACTTGACTACGTCACTCAGGTCGATAAATTCATCATGGGTGTCGAACTTGGGGAGCCCGACATCCTTCATTGCTTTATTAATTTTATTCTTGTGTTTCTTGCATTTGGTCCATTTCTCTTGGATCTCTTGGTGTGGGTCCCGAGACATCTTAGCCCAGTACTCGGTTAATCGCTTCATGCGATTAAGACTAATTTCCCCCCCCCATCCCAATGCCATTTTCTTCCTTGTTTCGGCCCTGATGAACTACCTCAATGTACTCGAGTCTTTCTACCGCTTGATGTGACCTTTCATACCATCACTCCATGTCCTTTCATGTCACCAGTGCCATGAGAGTGTCTTCCTAGAACTCAACTATGTTGGTGGTTAACAGGTGTGTTTCCTTCTTGAATTCATTGTAAACTCCTCCAAACTCACCTTTCAGATACACAACGGTCTGTGTGGTGCCTTTATAGTATTCGACCAGATGGTGCAAGTGTTCAAGCTCCTTCAGGGCAGGGACTAGTTTCATTTTGTGTCTCCTGGATCTATCCAAGGTGGCATCCAAGAGGGCCTTTCCCACATCAATTAGTTTAGACGTCTGGGCGTATTTTGTGTTGATCAATTTTTCCTCTATAGTAACCAAGATGGAGTGATCCAACGTGATACTTCTTTCCTTTGCAGTCCTTTGAACGATGGCCTTTCTCTTTTGATGATAGGAGATCGCATAGATATCTGCTACCTTGTCTATTGTCTCTGGTATCTTCTTATCACCCCATGTGAGCTTGTTTCCCAAGCTACCGGTGGTGTATATTTGTTCAAGATAGGGCTCTTGAACATCCTCGTTGTGCCTCGCAAGTTTGACCTCTACTTGTCACTCATCATGGATTTGAGTATTGGGAATAATAGAGATGTCAGGTAACAACTTGTAACTTACTTGCTTGTTGGACGTCGATTTGTCGATTTCCTTTCGCGGGGATTCTTTCTTTGACTCCTCTGATTTAGGCTTGTCACCCAGATCTTCTTCAATTTTGGATGCATGGGGTCCCTTTGTGTCGAGGCCACTTTTGGCTTCTATTTCCTCTCGCGATGCCTCCTTGTCTTGAAATCTGGGCTCAGGAGAAGAAGTCTTCTCAGGACCTTTTTCCTCTTGGACACGCACAGGGGTGTCATGAGATGGCTTTAGGCTCTTGTCGTGTCTATATATATGTATAATATTTCTTAGGAGATTAGGCACTTGTGTTTCTATCGATACCCAACCTATCTTTGGTTGAATTTTCCTTCCCACTAGGGGATTGATTGACGATGTTGTGGATACAAGGTTTCCTAACCCATTGGGGTGACTGGGTTTTATGGAACTGAGGTCACTTGGTTCCTTTGGGCCACCTTCTCGGATAACAATTGGAAGTGCAGGTGGTATGATGAGGTAGGAATTATCTTGCATCCACTTCATTAGTAGTTGTCTTTGCTACCAAAAAATTTCACCCATCCCCTAGGCAACTGTAATTCTAGGGGAATCCCTAGTTTGTACTGGGGATTCCTGATAAACCCTTGCCACTTCGATGCCTTATTGGGGATCGCCTATTTCTTTGTCCGATTCAAATGTTATCGTTCCTTCCCAGGTCCTGAGAATTTCTTGAACTGTCTACTCCAAAGACATCACTTTATCTTCCCAACTCATGGCCTTGAACCTGGTTGTTCTAGGATTAGCCTTCCTTTCCACCACCTCATCCCAGTCTTGATCATTTTCGGTGAAAATTTCCTCTTCAAACCGGTCATGGGCATAAGGCCAACATGATGATACTTGCGATGTGTGTTGTAGGACCAGGCCCTTGGGATCATGTTTGCGAAATTGGCCAGTATGGAACCAGAATTCAAATAGACTTATCCCTTCTTGCTTGGCATGCACAATGTATTTGACCATGTAGAAGCCAATATGAAACCCATAAGGTATCAAGGCTCGCTTTTTATCTTTTACTATAGTGGAATTATATCCTTGTAGAATGGTCTGATAGCAAATTTCCCCTAATAATAGTCGACCGAGGACATATATGGATAACAGATTGGGTGCACCTGTGGCAGTGAAAACCCTAATGTAGGTCTCACGTTCTTCTATATACCAGTGACCTACTTCGATATAACCATTTTTGCTTCATCCAACAGCCTTGGGCACTCTTTCCTAAACAACAAAGAATAAATGTATGCAATAAACTGGTCACAGATAAGAGCATAGGATTTTTTGTACCTGTTTTCCCATAAGATGATGAAGTATACGTGGATCAGGAGCTCCGAGGAGTGCTAGTTTAGATTCATTCCAGAGAAATTGTTCCTGGTACAGATGGTGTCCAGAAGATACGAATCCATGTAGAAGGAGGGGTTTTCTCCTTCTTTCGGTGTCTAGGATTGTCTTATAGAAGTGCTTAGCTGTTTGGAGATGATGGAACCCCAATTGAATCCCATTGCTAAAATGCATACCGTATAATCTAGAGGCATCCAAGCCTCTGAAAACTGGGAGAACCATTTTTCCCCATGCAATCTACAGAGAGGATCCATTAGGTATATGTATGTTTCCCTTATATTAACAGTCGGATACCAGCCGACAGTCCGGTTCATAAAAAATATTTCTTCCATCCACCATGATACCATGATTTTGTTGGTGTTGTGTGTTGCATAGAAACTCACAATGAAATCAATGCTCAGCTTTTCTTCTGGTTCCCTGAAATTTTAGTAGCTCTGAACCTTTGAGGGAAAGAAAACCCTAATGCATTCACCGTTATCGTCATTAATCAAACATTTTTGTGCATCAATGTGGTCAATGAGCCACTTTAGGAGCTCAATGCAAGGGAACACTGACGCCCAGCTTGCCACCATGTGTAGATAATCCCTACGGATATTCAGGAGGACATCATCATCGAGTCTCCTTGTATCAGGATTGTTGTGCGAGGTATACTTGAGGGGTTCTTCCTTCTTGATTTTCTTAAACAATTATTCCCAGCGAGGGAATGTTGTTTTGGATTCAATTATTTCCTCTATGTCTCCAAAGGCTGGGGGCTAGATGGAAGACTTCTTGGTGGTTTTCTTAATTATGATCACTGGATTAGGAGAAAATTCTAATTTCCTTGCAGCTGCTGGGGGGAGCCCTCTTCTGCTTCTAGCTCTTGCAACATTGGCACTCTTGGAGATTTCATGGTGGAGGGTGTCTTCCGAGGCATTGTTCTTGTAATGCTTGCTAAGATAGTTGTCTAATACTCACTGAACCTTGGATGCCTTCTCCGGATTTTTATCCTTGATCTTTTGTTTGTTCTGAACTCCTTGCAGTGCAAAATAGTTTCATACAAAATAACTCAAAAGTGTTGATTAAGGTTGGTTGTCATTGATGTCATCCCTTGAAGAAAGACCCATAGCACAAAGGTTTGGGTAATGGACCCAATAGTGTTTTATGTAATATGACTCATTATTGTTTTTTCATGGTTGATAAGAATTAAATATGGATGAACTCCAAAGTGGTCCCTTTATGGTGAAATCCCTCACGAGAAGATGCTTTGTGGAGTAAGAGAACCCATGCTTAATTGTGGAATAATGAGATGAAGGAAAGTGAATTTGTTAGGGAAAATATCCTAGATGGATAGTTCTTGTCATGTCATTTCCAGTGGTACGTGGAATGTCACATAATTCCTCACGATTAGAGTGTTATGACCATGAGAAGTTGGAGACCCCAGGTTTGGGTAATGGACCCAAGTTTGTTTGATGGGTAACGGTATGAGTTATGATATATTTTTAAATAATACTATTCTATATAGATAGTACATGTCATGCCATTTTTATTGGTATGTAGAACGTCACATAACTCCTCACGGTTTGAGAGTTATGGCCTTACGAAGTTGGAGGACCCTCATATGTCATCTAGAAGCCCCAAAAGGTCAAAGTAATCAAAGTGGTTTA
>ML800676.1:115887-164453 GCA_009831015.1 Picea engelmannii
GGAGAAATTAGAAGTGGACCCAACCCTAAAATAAGGAAAGTGGGGCCAAGTGACCTAGAAGATGCTTTTAAGGAAGCTACTTGGAGAGTATAAATAAGAGGCAAGGCTCTCTCATTTGAATCACACTTGAGAATATTGAATATATATATAGGTTTCTGAGGTTTACAAATGATATCTAATCCGAAATTATGAGGAAAGTGAAGAAAAGAAGGCTGAAATGCAAGGAAGGATAAATTCTTTTGATGGTGCTTTTGAAGGTATGTTATTTTCAAGTCATCTCACCATTTTCACTATAATTTTTGTTATATAATGATTCAAATCCTGAAATTGATATGAAAGTGAGAAAACATATCCAAATATCTGTGGTTAAAAATTCATCATGTGGGTCGTTGTATTTTGGGAGTTACACTCTGTGGAAAATAGGGTTTGTGGCCAGTCCTGAAACTAGTCAAAATCAGGTGTTTCGGGTAAAAACGTCATAAATTATTCATAACAGATCCAAATTCATTGAGACAAAATGTGTTGGTTAGGGTATAGTATGGAGTATTATTTTTAATAGTTTTGTATCATTTCATCAAATATTTTGTGTGGGGCACGCTCTACAAGGTTTCTCTCTAGAACAAGCCAAAATTCAGCAAGGTTTGTCATTTTTTCTATAAATCCTTTTATGAGAGGTTCCAAGTAGTACCACTTGGAGGAATTGCATAAAACACACTGAAGAAAATTGTATATCATTTTCAGATCTTTATACATTACAGGTTCAAAGTTATGATTACTTCAAGTTAGGGTTGTTGACTAATCTAAAACTAGGCATGTGAGACTAAAGAAAAGTTTGATGAAAATTCTAGTATCTTGTTTTTAAAGTTAAGGAAGGTTTGCAGGAATGTGATCATATACACCAGGTCTATTACAGAGCTACAAATCATATTTGGATGAAAAAATTGATGAGGGATTTTGGTTGTGGCACATGTTGAGTACATGGTTGAGACAAGTAGTTGATGAGTTGACACATACATGAAGTGTATAGTTGATGATGTTGGTAAATATTGATGATTCATAGTTTATCAGTAGTTGACACATGATTGGAACATACTTGGTACATGGTTGGATGCACTTGGTTATGGTACAAGTTGATTACAGGTTGGTGCATGGTTGATGCACTTGTTTATGGTAGAGGTTGATTACAGGTTGGTGCATGGTTGATGCAATTGTTTATGGTACAGGTTGATTACAGGTTGGTGCATGGTTGATGCACTTGTTTATGGTACAGGTTGATTATAGGTTGAGGTACAAGTTGATGCATGCTTCAGACTTATTGGTACAAGTTTATAACAGTATATCTCATAGTGATAGTGTGACAGTGGTTCCATCATTCTACTTCTACTTCAGGGTGGCAGGACGGGGAAAGGACAGGTGGTTGTATCCACCTTCCGATTGTAGCCGAAGAACATTGGGGGTTGTAGCCTCCTTCTGGTTGTAGCCAGAGATTTGGGGAGTTGGAGCTTCCCTCAGGTTGTAGCCTGAGAAACTAGGAGGTTGGAGCCTCCTTCCAGTTGCAGCTGAAAACAAAGGAAGTTGGTGCTTCCAATGAAGGTAATTCTTCAAGACATATAAGAAAAATAATTCTGTGGTTTTCTCTCGATCTGGGTTTCCACGTAAAACATTGGTGTACTGTGCATGTGTGTGATTTTTTATTTATTACTTCTCATTATTGGATAATAATTCTACATTGATATAACATTTGAAGAAAAAGGATTATAATTACGTTGTTACTGATTCAGCCCCCCTCTTAGTAATCCAAAAAAAGAACATAATGGAGAGATATCCTATCATTCGTATCAATCAATTAATGTGAGTAATGAACTAAATTCAAAACAAACTACCGTCAGATCTCTGCAAATAAATTCTAACTCGGTTGTCGATGGAGGCGCAAAGGTAGGTGGACTGTATTAGAAGTCTTAAACGGTCCCTTTTGATCTGCACACGAAACAAAAACTAAAGCCCGGTCTAAGGCTTAACTAAAACTTTAAATGCATTGTACCTAACACATCTAAGGGCTAAAACGTCTCATCACGTCACGTCTCTCCGATGTATATATCAGGGATTAGCTACTATCTTGGTGTACATTTTCATTAATGTGCTCCTGGTAAACACTCCCGACACCGATGGTATCGTGGATCGGGGAAAGCTTATGAGCATAGCTTCTTGGCGAATTATCATCTTTGTAAATCTCCAATGCTAAAATCGTTTCGGGACTTGGGGATCGAAGATACCACTCTTCTCATTCTTATGCCAATGATGGATGAATCGGTCTTCGACGATATCTCTTTTCATGAACATTTCTTATCGCAGTTATGTCTCCCCAATGTCGAATCCCTTAAGCGTGTTCGAAGACGCTTTGACTGTTGATTTCTTAAGTAATTGTTAAATTAGTCTCCTTTAAAATTAAGGTGATTCTTTGTTGTATGTTCAAGTATACTTTAAATAATTCAAACCTGAAACATAAATATAAGCACAGGCATCAATTTCATACTAAAGTGAAAACAGACAGTGAAAAATATCGAGTGGTACCCAAAAAGTAGAAATGGACATAGACTTTTTAGGGTGTGTTGAGTGCTCAACAAAACCATACTAGGGTGACGACTTGATGGGAAGAGTATGGAGTGACGTTCATTTACTGCACATCACTTCCATTTCCTCTTCTATTCAATTCTAAAGTACAAGACAACCAACACTCACCATATCATTTAAACCATGTAATCAATTTCTAAACCATTGAAATCTGCGACCATGTTCCTTGGCAAATGCGCCACCCAAAACATTCACACTAACCCTTGCCAAGTTTTCATGCCATACCATATGCTTGCAATATTATATGCACCCCAAAATAACTCAAATTCAAATAGCATAGCCACTAACCAACCATTTAATAGTTAGGACTAACACTAACATGTTTTACATTTCCATTTGCACATAACTTCTAACATAGCATAAACATAGGCCCTTTCTTTTAGGATTTTTTCCATAAGTTTATTGTCTTTGTTTTGGTTATGTTATTACTAACATATTTCTTGTGTATGTGTAGCTAGGTAATAAATCATGGTGACATGATTAACATAACAACTGTAAATATATGCCAATCATAACATAAAAATAAAGCTTTAAATAGAAGGACATCCCATAAAATGCATCATCCACTTGTTACTATATCCAAAATGAAACCATGACTGCACTGTCAACTATATAGGACCCTGTAAGCATCATCGAAACAACAACATAAAATGTGTGATATGACTATCTTCGAGCCTCCATTCTATAAGGGATTCCTGCCTACTAGTATTATATTATTAGCATAGTTTAAATAATAGAGCTTTAGTAATACTTTGCGAGTGAAATTCCTCGTTGCGATTTTAATCGTCAACACAACCCTAGACTTAACATTGTTCTCATAAAATTAAAATTGGAAATACCACAGAGTACATAGAGATTTACCCTGGAAACCCTTAACCAAGAAAAACAATAATCCTTGAGAAAATATCACTCCTTCATTGTCTTATTCATTCACAAAATAAAGAGTTACATGATTAAACTTGGTCCATAACTAAGACACAATTCATTGTCCTAATCTCTTGTTTTACCGCAATAACAACTCTACAGCCATATGTCTTACATCTTCATGACCATTACAGACTCATAACTCTCTCTACTGAGATCAATATCAATCTTAGATAGTGTTACATAATGAACTACTTACAAGCATATACAACATGTAAAACCCTAATTCTTGACACCTAAAATGGTTACATATCCATGAAGACGATTGGTTGCAAACCTATGAATCTTGGTATTTTGTTACAAGTTTTAACCACCAGTCGAATACCGATCAATAATCATTCAAATACCAATTGGATACAAATCAACCATATAGTCAATATCCAATTAGTTACCTTGTCGACCATCCAATTTATCTCTAGTTGGATACAAACCAGTCAATCTCCATTCGACCTATTGACCATCCAATTGAATTAACCATCCATTCGATCAATGACTCAGTCGATCCACCTCAACTAGATAGCATATTAGACTAAGTTTATAATACAAAGAATATAACAACCCAACATTCTCCCACTTGTTGTCTTCTTTGCAGAAATAAGAGAAACTGAATTTTTGTTTAGCGGCCTAGGGAAGCAATGGCCATTACCTCTCTACACCAAGAGAACTTCATTGCACTCATATACTTTTTCAAAGAGTCTACAATGTTTTTTAAAGTCTATACCTTCTCCAACAACACCTTCTTTCTTTCCACCATGTCTCTTAAGAAATAGTATTGTACATCAACATGCTTCGTTCTGAAATGGTAATATGGGTTCTTCGCCAAGACAATTGCACTCTGGCTATCACAATTTATCCTCATGGATTATTTTTCAAAACCAATCCATAAAAATAGTTGATGCAACCAAACTTCTTATTTTCTTTCATGTGTGGCTTCCATGTATTTATCTTCTGTTGTCGACAAGGTTACAACAACTTATATTTTACTCATCGAAGTGATTGCTTCACTGAAAAATTTGAACACATATATGTTTCTCAACCTCCTTTGATCAAGATCATCATCCTAGTCGACATTGACAAATCCACGTACATTCACTTCACTATTAGTTTTAGGTTTCCCTTGGTAACAAATTACATTTTTTTGTGCCATTCAAGTACCTGAACACTCTCTTGACAATAGTCTAGTGATCTTTCTCAAGTGTCAAAATGTACCTACTCAATACTCTAACTGCATGGGAAATATATTTATGAGTGCATACCATTGCATATATCACACTACCAATAGAACTAGCATAGAGAACACATGCCATATCCTCTATTTCTTCTTATGTCTTTAAACACTATTATGTAGTTAGTTTTATCCCTACAGGAATATCTATCTTAACTTGTTTGCACTCTTGCATGTTGAAATGTTTTAGGACAGTTTCAACATACTTCCTTTAGTTTAACCAAAGTTTTCTAACTAATCAATCTCTTGTAATATCCATTCCCATAATGAAATTAAAGCACCAAGATCCTTCATATTGAACTTGGAAGATAGTTTCATATTCACCTCCTTTATAGAATCCATGTTGTTTCCGACTAGAAACATATCATTGACATACAATACTACATAAATCAAATGATGACCTTCTTCCTTGGAATACACCTAGTGAACATAGTTTCTTATCACAAATCCCAAACAGAGGATGTATGTGTCAAAATTTGAATACCACATCCTTGGTGATTGATTTAGACCATAAATGGACCACTTTAGCTTGCATACCAACTCCTTCTTCCCATTTACTGAAAATACTTCAAGTTGTTTCATATTTCTTCTTCAAGGTCCCCATGTAGGAACATTGTCTTCACATCCATTTTCTCTATTTCCAGATCACATGTTGCAGCCATAAAAATTAGTACTATAATGGAATTCAATTTTGAAACATGTGATAAAATCTCACTGAAGTCGACTCCCTTGACTTGGGAATAACCTTTCGCTACCAATCAAGATTTATACTTCTCGAATTTAACTGTTGCATTCAATTTCTTATTGAACACCCACTTGCTTCTGATGGGTTTAACCTATGTTGAGTTGATTTCCTCTCTGACTGACTTGGGTTCATCATTAGTGGAAGATAAAAAAAATGCAGAATGGAAATCAGGTGGACTATACCTTTCAGATTGTTTCCTTACTCTACCATATCTCCTTGCAATCAGAGTATGTAGTTCCACCTCTTCATCTGATTCATTCAACTAGTTTGAATAATGTTCATCATTCCACAACTCAAACACTTGTTTGTTAGGGTCCTAACCTGCACATAGGTAGAACACTATATTTGGATGTAATAAAGGTCAATATTAATAAGGCCTTACAATAAAATAGAATAAGTCGAATGTAAGAAGACCTAATAGAAGCTTCTTCTTCTAGAAGGATCTTCCTCTAGATGCTTCTTTTGATAAACATATTTAGTATAAATAGGATTCGAGGGTATGAGAACCCTAGCTCGGATAAGAGATCTGCTCAACTGGAGGTTTCCCCCTCGAAGAGGCCCGTGAACATTGCTTTCATAATCAAAGTGTTATTTCTGTTGTTATTCTTATATCATTTCAGTGCTATTGTGGTGATTGTTCTGGTTATATTGTTGTTATTCTACCATTTATAGCATTTTATTTTTGTTTTACATACTTTTATATATGGTATATTACAAGTGGTATCAGAGCACTTTCGTCGACAGAAAGTGTGGGTTAAATTTTTTTTTAAGGGTAGAGACGTATTCCTACCTCTTTAAGCCACATAGATCTGTCGTTACATGCATAAATTTGTGGTTGAGGGATTCATACACGCAGGAAATAAAAGTGGTACTTAAGAGAACATCTCTTGGCCACCCTTGTAACCCATGTTGGTACCCCTTCGAGTGGTAGTGCATCAGACAACACCTTTGTATAGATAGGCCTAGATTACCTGAAGCCCACTTTAGATAAACTGATCAACCTCCTAACTGCAATAGTGCCACCGAGAACAACACTCGAGAAGATACTCTCTAGTACCTGGGTAGTTGGGTAGTACGACTAACAGTATGATCTATCCTCCTTAATTAGTGACCTGAGATATTGGGCCAAGTACTAATGTTGGCCCCACACATATATTAGAGAGATATAGCACAAGGCAAACCCTTGTCTGTAGAACCCTTGAATACCTAATCCTTTTGGATAGAAACATAAACAAATTAAAACATACAAGATATATTTCCCTGCAACTGTGTTCGAGTTTCCAAATCAATACACATTTATTCTTGGTTAAGCATTTGGGAATTTCATCACTACAGTATTCTTCAGACCAGAGTAAAACTCCGCAGGTGTAAAATAAAAATGTTTGGAATTTTTTTCACCATTATTTGAGACCTAGTCCATTAGATTCATCTCTTCTCCCTTATCACATTCATACATATCATTTTTCGGCAAAATTTTTTACCCCACCCGCCCCTTTTCAGTTCCTCGTCCTCATGGCCCATACTCGTAGCCAAGACTTGAAATCTCACTTCAATACCCTACAATATAGTCTCACCGAGACCCAATGAGAAGTGAAACAACTCAGTGCCAATGTTGTCGCCATCAATACAACCATGCAGTCCCCAATGGAGGAAATCGAACAAGACCTTACCACCCAACTTGAATCTGTCCTTTCGTCACTCTGCACCAAGATTCATATCCCTACCAATAACCTTCCTCTGAATCACCTCCCCATACTGATGGTGAACATTCCTTTCATTTCCATAACTTTCAGCACCATCACTTTCACGTGACCTACGCCTTCCATGGGTGGATGTGACCAAATTTGATGGCTCGGACCCCACTGGTTGGGTAACCCAAATGGAACATTATTTATCTTTATATGACATTGCACATGACTTGGCCAAACTCTGGTATGGTGTTCTCCATCTAGATCAGGAATGCTGGCAATGGTGGCAATGGAGAAAAACTTCCCATCAATGGTATATTGCTTGGACACACTTTGTGGCAGAGATTTATTAATGCTTTGACACTGACACCAACCATTTGGTCTGTTTGATAAAGTTGAAACAATCAGGAACAATGCAAGACTTTATAGCTTTCTTTGAGCGACTAGCTTTTCAGACAGAGGGCATGTTTGATGCTTTTTTCTGAGAGTTTTTTATTAGTGGCCTCAAGGATGATATTCGGGCCCATGTCCTCATGGCTTGGCCTTAGAGGTGGGTGGAGGCTACTAAAAGAGATAAATAAGCACAACAAGTTGTATCTTCTCAAAATCAAAAACCCTCCTTTATCCCTCGCCCTAAACTAGTAAATCCCACTACTCCCTTTTCTCCACTAAAGATCCAAAAATTGACTAGGGATGAAATGGTTGAACGCCAAATCAAAGGCCTTTGTTATAATTGTGATGACAAATATTTCCTGGGCCACAAGTGTAAGGAACAAAATATTTTTATGGCCATCTCTGAGGATATTTCGGACGAGGATGTTGAAACTCCCCTTGTGTTTGAGTCACCTGAAACCATTGACATAACCCCTCCCTTAGACCCTCCTGTAGAAGAACTAGTCATTTCCCTCAATGCTCTCATTGGATTCTCCGCTCCCCAAACCCTCAAGCTAATTGGTTACATCAATCATTATAAGGCCATCATTCTGGTTGATAGTGGAAGAACCCATAATTTTATTCATCGTTGCATTACCCAAGAAACTCATTGCTACATCCATGCCGTCAATAATTTCCAAATCATGATCGCCAATGATGGTTCCATGAAATGTGGAGGGAATTTTGAAAATGTGCATCTCCAAATTGGTGACTACCACCTCAAATATCATATGTTTTCTATTAGCATTGGTGGTTGTGACATTATGTTGGGTGCAGACCGGCTAAGGACTTTAGGTCCCATTCTTATGTATTTTAAGGACTTAACCATGCAATTCGACCAGGAGGGCCAAGAATATAAGTTCCAAGGCATCATCATCAGTTCACCTGAGATTATTAGTTCCCATTGCATGGAAAATCTGCTCAAAATAGGTCATTCTAGTGTTATTTCCCAACTCCATGCCATACAAGCAACAGAGACAACCTCAGTGCCGCAAGACCTCTAAGCCATCATTTATAGACATCAATTGGTATTTTCCACTCCCCAAGAACTCCCTCCTTCCTGTGGTGTTCATGATCATTCCATTCCCCTTGTACCTGAAAGCCTTCCTCCCAATATCTATCTGTATCGTCACCCCTTTTTGCAAAAAAAATGAAATTGAGAAAATGGTCCAAGAACTCCTTAATGCAGGAATTATCCACCCTAGTACAAGCCCCTACTCTTATCCTATGGTCATGGTCCTGAAGAAAGAAGGTTCTTGGCAAATGTGTTCTGACTTCCGTGCCCTCAACAAACATACCAATAAAGAAAAATTTCTCATTCTTGTCATTGATGACCTCCTGGATGAATTGAGTGGCACCCAATTCTTTACTAAAATTGATCTTCGTTTAGGATACCACCAGATACATATGAAAGAGGCAGACATTCCCAAGACTTCCTTTAGAACTCATGAGGGCCACTATGAGTTTTTGTTGATGCCCTTTGGCTTGTGTAATGCCCCCTCCGCCTTCCAAAGCCTCGTGAACAATGTGTTCTCTCCTTTTCTTCGCCATTTTGTCTTAGTTTTCTTTGATGATATCCTCATCTATAGAAAACCTAGACATACCATCTTGCTCATGTGTATCAAGTTCTCCATCTACTCTCCCAGCACCAAATTTTCCTGAAACAATCTAAATGTGCTTTTGGCGCCTCAAAAGTAGAATACTTGGGTCATCTTCTTGGAAAGGATGGCGTCAGGGTGGATCCTAAAAAGATTGAAGCTATGCAATAATGACCTCACCCAAAGACTCTCAAGAGATTGCATGGATTTATGGGCTTAACAATGTATTATCACAAGTTTGTTAAGAATTATGGAAAGATTGCAACACCTCTCACTACTCTCCTAAAAAATAACTCTTTCACTTGGACTCCAGCTGCTGTTGAAGCCTTTTAAACCTTGAATATGGCCACATGCACCACTCCAGTCCTAGCCCTTCCTAATTTTAAAAATACCTTTGTGTTGGAATGTGATGCCTCATGGAAAGGAATTGGTGTTGTCCTTATGCAAGAGGGTCTACCTTTGGCCTTTACCAACAAGCAACTATCTGAAAGAAATCTAGGAAAATCAATATATGAAAAACAAATGTTGGCTATTCTGCATGTCATTGATCTGTGGTGCCCTTATCGATTGGGACAATGTTTCCAAATTAAGACAGACCATCAAAGACTCAAGTATTTTATGGAACAATGCATTTCCTTCCCATAGCAACAAAAATGGGTGACTAAGCTTTTTGTAAATGATTATGAGATCATTTACAAGAAAGGAAAAGACAATGTGGTTGTAGATGCACTTTCCCAGAAATATGAAGATTAAGGATCCCTTTTTTCTCTTTCCTTCATTGTACCAGATTGGCTCCAAGCCGTTCGCCAGGAATGGCTACAAGATCCCAAAAGTTTGCATCTGATCCAAAAATTGCAGTCCAATGCTCCAACTTCCCCAGGGTACTCTTGGCTCCATGATGAGATTCGATACAAAATTTTCTTGTATTTAAGTAAACAATCAAATCTTAAATCCACGGTGCTTTTTGAGCTTCATGCTACACCCACAGTGGGGCACTCCGGGTTCACCAAAACCTATGATAGGGTCAAAAATTCTTTTTTCTGGGATGGTATGAAACAGGACTTTCGTAATTTTGTTGCTCAATGTGATGTGTGTCAATGCAACAAGGGAGAAACAATCAAATCTCTGGGCACACTACAACCGCTTCCGATTGCACCTGCTATTTGGAAGGATATCTCTATGGATTTTATTACCAGCTTACCCAAATCGGGAAATAAATCATTCATCATGGTGGTTGTTGATCACCTTTCCAAGTATGCTCATTTCTACGCTCTTTAACACCCTTTTACAACATCCACGGTGGCTCAAACATTCATGGATCAGGTCTTCAAGATTCATGGAATGCCACACTCTATTGTTTATGATTGTGACCCGACTTTTACAAGCAATTTTTGGCAAGAAATGTTCAAGATACAAGGCACCCAATTGCATATCATCTCAGCTTATCATCCCCATATTGATGGTCAAACAAATTTGTCAACAAGTGTTTGGAAACATATTTGAGGTGTTTTTCCTCAGAAAAAAAAATCAATGGGCTCAATGGTTACCCCTATATGAATGGTGTTACAACACTTCATACCATACAACTACACGCATGACTCATTTTGAAGTGGTATATGTAAATAATCCACCTTCAGTTCTCTCATACTTACCTGGTGTCTCAAAGGTCTAGGCGATTGACCAAAAAATTACAGTTCGAGAGGCTATTCTCCATACCCTCAAAGAGAATTAGGTCATGGCATAGAATCACATGAAGCAACAAGAAGACAAAGGTCACTCTGAATGTCAATTTGCAGAAGGGGATCAAGTGTTTCTTCGACTAAAACCTTACAAGAAAACTTCCCTCAAGGTCGAGCATTGTCAGAAGCTAGCACCCAAATTTTATGGTCCTTATACCGTTCTCAAGCATGTGGGACAAGTAGCCTATCAGTTAGCTTTTCATAGTCATTCGAAGCTACATCCTGTTTTGCATGTTTCATGCTTAAAAAAGGTGATTGGAACTAAGTGCCAAATTTAAACTAACTTTCCCGAGTTAGCCGAAGAAGGATCCATTTGGCTATAGCCACAAGAATTTTTGGACCAGCGTTAGCGTCGCCTACATTAGAGAACCATAAAGGAAGTGTTAGTCCAGTGGAAAGATACAACTCCAGCAGATTCCACTTGGGAACCAACTACCATTCTGCAAAAATTTCCACATCTCAAGCCTTGAGGACAAGGTTGTTTTAAAGGGGGAGGACATGTTAGGGTCCTAACCCACAAATCAGTAGAAAAATATATTTGGATGTAATAAAAGTCAATATTAATAAGGCCTTGCAATAAAATAGAATAAGTCGAATGTAAGAAGACCTAATAAAAGATTCTGCTTCTAAAAGGATCTACCTCTAGATGCTTCTTTTGATAGACATATTTAGTATAAATACGAGTCGAGGGTATGAGAACCCTATCTTGGATATTATTAATAGATCTCTGCTCAACTGGAGGTTTCCCCCTCAAAGAGGCCCATGAACATTACTTTCAGAATCAAAGTGTTATTTCTGTTGTTATTCTTATATCATTTCAGTGCTATTATGGTGATTGTTCTGGTTATAATGTTCTTATTCTGCCATTTCTAGCATTTTATTTCTATTCTGCATACTTTTATATCTGGTATACTACATTGTTTCTTTGGTTCTTTCACTATTTGATCCCCTTCAATCCTGGAAGTACCTATGACTTCCATGAAGACCACATCTCGAATACAGATTATTTTTCTTGTCACTAGATCCTACAATTTATATCCTTTCATTCCATCCTTGTAACCATTGAAAATAAATTTGACTTCCTTATTGTCCATCTTGTTAATATTTTCCTTGGGAACATGCACAAATGCATCACAACCAAAAACTATGAGATGTGAAAGTGAAGGCTTCTTACCAAACCATACCTCACATAGATTTGAGTCAATCAACACTGATGAAGGAGATCTATTTACGAGATAGTATATTATGTCAGTTGTCTTTTCTCATAACTATTGTGCTAGACCAACACCACTGAGCATGTTCCTTTCTTTTTCCATCAATATGTTGTTCATTCTTTTAGAGAATCCATTGTATTAAGGGTTATAGGGAGTAGTATTTTTGCGTGCTATGAAACATTTCTTGCAGAACTGCTCAAACTCCATACCACATAATTCACCTTTGTTGTCAGTTCTCAACACCTTGATCTTCTTATCTATTTTGTTTTCCACAAGAGATTTAAACTATTTTAACTTACCGAAAAACTTAGATTTCTTCCTTAGGAAATACATCCATGTCTTCCTAGATAAATCATCTATGATGGAGACATAATACATAGATAATCCTAGTGATGGTACTGGTATATGACCAAACACACCACTATGTATCAATTCCATAATCCATTTTCCCCTTGTAACTCTAGATGGGAATCTTGCACTATTTTATTTTCCATAGATGTATTGTTCATAGAAATCGACTTCTAAAGTACAATTGAGAAAACCTTCGACCACACTTTTATTTTTCATAGCTCAAATTCTCTTTTCCCCAATACATCCCATTCTCTGGTGCCATAACATAGTCGAATGAATTAGATGAGGAACAATCAATTCAGGCTTAGTCAAGTCAACCTTAGTCAAATCAACATTAGGAACTATTTCACTATTGCATCTAGTCGAGTTGACACTCCCAACAACTTGTATAAGGTTCTAGTCTAAACTCCTATCATCAATACCATCGCTCCCCTGACCATTTTACATTAATCCATCTCAAATACCGTGTGCACACCTACATCACTCATTTTTCTGATAGATATCAGATTTCTTGCCAAAATTGGAATATGTAGCACACTTGGAAGGTTTATTCTCCTACTATCCTTTAGCAGGATTCAAACTCTACCTCATCCAAGAATATTAGTTATTGATTCATCCCCCAAGAATACAACTCCTCCTTCATATCTCTCATATTTACATAACCATTCACTATGAGGTGTCATATGAAAAGATGCACCTGATTCGATCAACCAAACATCAAGATCTAGATATGTACTAGTCAACACCAAATACACGTCCAATCCTTTTTATGAAGAATTTTTTATCTCAGTCAATTGATTCTAATCAGATCCTTTAATTTTCTTAGCCACTTTTGACTTGCATTTCCTTTTGTAATACCCAACTTTATTGCACTTCCAACATCTTTTTGTCGATTGAACCATGGATTTATATCTTGTTGAGAACACACTTATACTAAGAGGGGGGGTGGGTGGGGGGGTTGGGGGTGAATCAATATAATTCTATATTTTTATTTTTAACACTTATAAACCATAATGAAGCAAACACATAAATTTAACAACTAGAAGACACAATATTTTACGTGGAAACCCTTTCGGGAGAAAACCAAAAAAAAATATTTTTATAAATTTATAGGCATCAACCTACTATTACAAATGTTTGTAGGCACCAACCTACTGGATAGACCAATCCCCAATGTTGTTTGTAGACACCGACCTACCGGAGACACTAATCCCCATTCTTTTTTGTAAGAACCAACCTACTGGAGACATCAATCCCCGTTGTTGTTTGTAGGCACCAACCTATTGGAGACACCAATCCCCACATCTATTTTTTTTGTAGACACCAACCTAATTACAATTTTACAAGTTCTTCATATGCATTTCCTTCACTAGTCTACTTGTTTCTTCTGTCTTCACCAAATCGGCTTTGTGCTTGTTACTTCTGTTTTCACTAGATATTCTTTGTGTTTTCTACTTTTGTTTTCACCAAATTGGTTCATCACTCACTCCTTCTTTTGATAGATAATATCGACACTAAATTCTTGTTATTTCATCAAATCTACTTGGTGATCATTCCTTCTTTTTCAATATCTATTGGTTGGATCGCCACATACTTCATCACTCTCTCCTTTTTTAAGTAATATTCAATATTTTTCATATTATATTATAATATGTAAATATTACATTTCTGCTCTTCACCCCCACTCACTTCACTCACAATCCTCTCCTTTTATACTATACCATTAAATATACATGAAAATTCATGTACATTTGAAAATACACGACTTTCGTTAAACAAATAATTAATTTCCTTCTTTTTTTTAATTTACTTTTCAACATACCATGGGAAAAATGCCATCACGGGTTTTAAAACCATGGGAAAATGACATGTGCACTTTCACTCCACTTTCACTTTTTAATTCACTTTCACTTTTTAATCCACTTTCACATAACCTCATGTTTAATCCACTTTCACGTAAATTCATATTTAATCCACTTTTACGTAACTTCATATTTAATCCACTTTCACGTAACTTCATATTTAATCCACTTTCACATGACTTTATTTCCAATCCACTTCCACTTGGCATTTAGTAAAGTCAACTATCCTTTGAAAATTTATATTTGAATACTCACCTTTGACATCAATGATAATAATTTATTCAACAATCTCCCCCTTTGTCATTGATGGAAACCCTGTACTTAAAAACATGCAATCCCTCAAAAAATAGAAAAAAATCTCCCATGTCTACAACTATCCCTATCTATAATTCTCCTCCCCCTCTCTGCAACTCTCCCCTTGTCTATAATTCTACCCATTTGAAATCAATGGAAAATGAATGTTCCCCTTGAGTTATTCTTCTTTACTGATGAGATGAGAGGGATATCACTCCCAACTTCTCTCTGAGATATTCAAATATTTCTCTAGAAATAGGTTTGGTAAAAATATTCAACTTGTTCCTTGGTGGAAATGTATTCCAACTTAACACTTTGTTTGACTACATGTTCTCATAGGAAGTGGTACTTTATGGGAATATGATTTGTCTTTGAGTGCATAATAGGATTCTTTGAAATGTTGATTGCACTTGTGTTGTCACAAATGATTGAGATTGCCTTATCTTATTCTACCTTGATATCATACAATTTTTTATTCATATAGAGAAATTGTGTGCAATATGTTGTTGTTGAAATATACTTAGCTTATATTATGGATAGAGAGACTAAAGACTATTTCTTTCTCAACCAAGACACTAGACTGTTTCCCAGAAATAATGATCCTCCACTTGTAATTTTTCTGTCATCAACATTGTCTGCCCAATCTACATTTGTATATGTTGTTAGAGTAAAATATCCACCTCTTGATTACCATAAGAAAATTCCAAGGTTCCCTTTAGATATTTAAATATCCTTTTTACTTCTTGCACATGAGTTTCTTTTGGTGCATCTTGAAATATTTCAACCAATCCTACTACTTGCAGAATGTATAGCCTTGATGGCATCACGTACAATAGGCTTCCAATCATTGAACTATACAACATTTGATTTTCTTTCAGAGATTCATAATTTTTTCTCAATTTATAACCTATGACCATAGGTGTGTCGACTGGTGTACAATATTCGATATTATGAATTTATTAAACATTTCCTTGATGTAATTTGTTTGTGAAATGAATATTCCTTTCTCAGATTGAGAAATTTATAATCCAAGAAAGAATGTCAGTTCACCAACCATAGACATCTCAAATTCCTTTTTCATTTCTGTTGCAAACTCTTGGCACATTTTTTCATATTGCCACAAAAAATAATGTCAACTACATAAACCACAACAATAAATTGATTGTATATTATTGTATTGATGTAGAGGTTATTGTCAGTAATTCCTATTTTGAAGCCTTGTTCTTGTAGATATTTATCAAGTCTTCAATACCAATATCTAGGAGTCTATTTTATCCCATAAAGTTATTTCTTTAGTTTGCATACATAACCCTTATTTTATGATAATAAGAATCCTTTTGGTTGTTCAATGTATACTTCTTCCTCTAAATTTCCATTGAGAAAGGAAAACTTGACATCCATTTGATAGATTTTGAAGTTATTGAAACATGGAAATGCCAAAAACATTTGATAGCTTCCAGTCTAGCAATCGGGGAAAAGGTTTCTTCAAAATCATTACCTTCAACTTGAGCATGGCCTTTACAAACCAGTCTTGCTTTATTTCTTATTACTTGTCCATATTCATTCAACTTGTTCTTAAAAACCCACTTGGTTCCAATTACATTTTTATTTGTTAGCCTTGGAACAAGTTCCCATGTTTCATTCTTCTCAATTTGATTCATATCTTCTTCCATAACATCAATCTAATTATTGTCTTCATTGGCTTCTATAAACTTCTTAGGCTCTATTTTAGATAGAAAGGAGATGTTTTCATATTCTAGTGCACTAGATAGTCTTCTTCTAGTTTGAATTCCCATATCTTTATCACCAATAATTAGATTTTCCAAATGATTCTTTTGGACAAATCTAGATGGTGTCTTTGTATCTTGGCATTATGTTTATTCTCCTTCTTATTATTTTTCTTTTTTTCAACCTGGTGCATCTACTTGAACATTTACTTTTGTTTTCACTTTTTGGTGCCCCGCTTGATCCACTTTTACATTGGCACTCTCTACAATTTTTCGTAATGTTGTATTATAACATCTGTAATATTTTTTTATTGATGAATAATAAATAAATATACCTTCATCAACTTTGGAGTCAAATTTTCCCAAATCCTCGTCATCTCTCTTTATGTAGCACTTGCTTTTGAAAACTTTGAAGTATTTAATCGTTGCTAGTCTACCTTTCCATAATTCATAAGGTGTTTTGTTCTTGTTAACTCTAATTTGACCTATATTCAGAATGTAAAGTATAGTGTTGACTACTTCTCTCCAAAACATGTTTGATAGCTTGGCTTCATTCAACATTGTTCTTTCCATCTCTTGTACAATTCAATTTTTTCTTTCTACTACTCCAATCTATTGTGGATTTCTTGTGGTTGAGAATTGTCTTTTTATCCTATGAGTCTAAAAAAAAAGATTAAAATCATTTGAGGTAAACAACCTCCTCTATCTGATCTCAAACACTTGATTTTTAAATCAATTTCATTTTCAACCAAGGATTTGAGTGCTTTGAACTTCTCAAAAGCTTCTTATTTTTATTTTCGGAACGTAACCCATACCATTCTAGAATAATTATCAATGAGCAACATGAAGCAATTTTCACCTTTGTATTCTTGTAGGCCCACAAAGATATGTATGAATGAGTTCCAATGGATTCGTTGTTAAGTATTCCTTTTATTTAAATCTTGTTCTTCTTTGTTTTCCATCTTGACATTGCTTGTAGAGAGTACTTGAAGGTTTAAAAATCTTTGGCATGTCTCTGAATGCTTGTTTAGTGTTGATTTTTACCAAATTACCAAAGTTCATATGATCCATTCTTCTATGCCATAACAAACTTTCCTCTGTTTGTCCCATATAACACTTTTATCCCTGGATCTAATTGAGGATATATACATTATTTTATGTTCTATATGCACTTGCCACTAATGTTCCTGAGCCTTCCTTCCTTATTTCATAGCCTTGAGAATTAAAAGTGATATTGTGTTCTTGGTCACACATTTGACCAACACTGAGAAGTTTGTTTTTTAGACCATCAACATACAAGACAATTTTTGTTTTAGTCTTTCCATTATTGAGACTTAGAGTACCTTTTCCAACTATCCTTGCAGTAGCATTACATCCAAATGTCACACTACCTTCATTAAATTATTTTAGATTGAGAAATTTTATCTTGTCACCTTTCATGTGGCTTGAGAATCCATTGTCAACGTGTCATTGGTTTCCTTTGTTTTGAGCATGAAGGGAAGTTTTCACAAGCATAGATTCCTCTTTCTTTTGCATCTCTTGTTCTTAGTTCCTTTTCCAAACTCATATGAGTTATTTATTTTGTTTGACAAGGGTATCTACATCTTTGTTTTGTATAGGAGTTTCCACAAACTCACTTCTACAAAAACATGGTTTGTTCCCATAGTTTTTGTATTTATAGCATACAACATTGTAATCAAATAAAGGGGAAAATGAATTATAATTATTTTTTTAGAATCCATAAGCATTTATGTCTTTGTTCCGTATATGATTATTTCTTGAATGTTCTCTACAATCTATTTCTTTGTGACCATAATAATTACAGAAAAATCAATAGACAAAGAAAGAATTTTGGTACCAGTTCATGTGAGGTCGCCTTGGTGGGAAATATATTTTGAACCTAGCCTTATTGTCCTTAGGAGAAATTCCAACTTTTTTCTGAACATTATTTTCTTTCTTCTTGTTGTCTTCATCATTTATGGAAATTTTGAGTACATCAGCATAGATTTTAGAATTTTCTTTGTTTACCTTCTTTGATGGCCCTACAACTTCTGGATCCTCTTTGGTTGTCATCTGACTCGTATCATAAACAAAAAAAATCTTAATAAATGGTGAACTTTGACAATTGATGATATGATCTAAGGTTTTGACTCTCTTATCAAACTTCAAGCTTCTTTTCAACTGAGCAATTGACTTTTCTGAATCCTTTCTTAAGGAAACAAGTCCAACTTCTAGCTTCTCAAAATTTTCTTCAATTTCCTTCTGTTGAATTCTCACCACTTCTTCTATCCTTCTTTCCTCTTCTAAATGAACTTTTAGTATTATGATAATATTTTCTTATTCTTCAATACCTTGTGTCATTTTGACTTTTGAATCATGATCCTCCTATTCATATTTCTATAGTTTCTCCTTTTGTTTCAAAATCTTTTTCCTCGACTTGTTTATTTCACTAAAGGCACACATGAGTTCTTATTCAAGATCCACTTCTCCATCAATTTTATCTTTTTCCTTTTTGTCTAAATCCATCATTTCTTTTTCTTCATCAATATTTGTTTCGATTTCCATAAATAGAGTTTCTTCTCTATCACTATCAACACTTCTTTCACTTCTCTATTCAGATGATTCACTAAGTCCTTTTGAGCATAGGCTCTTCTTATGATTATGAAAGTTCTTCTTTTCATGTTTTTTTCTTTCTTGTGGTTACTTTTGTGTTGATGATGTTTTCTTTTTATGTTATAGTATTCTTCATTATCACTACTTTCATTTTTTGCATATGAACACTTAGCAACAAAGTTTCCTACTTTTCCACAATTAAAGAATTTAAAGGGAAACTTACCTTTGTATTTTCCAGAAGCATTTTTATTTTTCTCAAAAAAAATTCTTCCTTTGCATATGATTCATAGCTAGAACAATCACTTGATTTTTTTTTCTTTGTTCTTCATCTTTTTTAGGCTTTGAAAGTTGCTTATTTCTTTGATTCTTTTCCTTTTTAGTCCTCATTTTATATGTAGTGAGGATCCCATGCAATTTATCCATGGTTAGTTTATCAATATCCTTTATTTCCTCAATGGAAGTGACCTTAGCACCTTTTGCACAATCACTATTTCTGCAACTATTTCACCAAGTCCTCTAATGGGGTTGAAAATTTCGTACACAAAGAGGAGATAGGCTGGAACATTTTCTTCATCTTTCATATTCAGACTCTCAAATTGTATTCTATGAGTTTGGAACTTAGCCTTATTGACCTTTTCATCACCTTCATGGATGTTCTAAAGTTTGTCCCAATTTTTTTTTCACTGATTTGCAATGCATTACTTTGACAATCTTTGATTATGACAAACCATACAATATGGTGTTTATGGATTTTGCATCATTTTCACTATATTTTCCCCCAATTGTATTTGTTGGTGGATTTGTTGGGGATGTATAACCAGTCACGACCGATTTCCAAATATCAAAACCAAGGGCCATTAGATATGTTCACATCCTTATACTCCAGAAGGCATAGTTTTTTCCATCAAACAATGAAGCCCTATTTGTAGAGAAACCTTCCTGATTAGCCATGTTTCTCTACAAATATGTGGAGAAACATTTAAGTGCCATAAATCGCTTATACAACAAATTTATACCTCTCCACCTAGTTTATATAATGTTACACATAAAAATGTCACACCCTAAGTGTCATAAGTGTCACAAAGTGATGTATGCACCTTGTTAAGTGTTGCATACACTGTTGCAAGTGTCATATGCACCTTACCTAGTGTCACATTCAATTGTTTTAGTTTTCAAATCCCTTGACACCATTAAATACATTTTCCATAATCCCTAAGTCATATTGGAGGAAGAAACCCATCATTTCAAGGCCAAAAACACACTTGTTTCTTGGAAAATTGACCATTTTTTGTGCATTTATGAAGGGTGGAGCCCCCTTGGCCATGTTGGGGTTGTTCCAATTCATGGGGTATCACATCATTTCCATGTTTTAGGAGCGCCACTTTATAGGATGGCGCCCTGTGTTCAACTCTGGGGGAGTGCTAATATTGTTAGAGAGAAATTGGGGATCCTCCACCTTTTCCTAAATGTCATATCTCTTGAGATGAGGTTTGTTGTGGTTGAATAATACCCGTGCTCTATCCTAGGATATAATCCCAAATTAAGGATCCATATCCTCAACCATATCCTTCATTTTATCATGTTGGTTGCACATCTCAAAGCCTATATATTGAGGGTATTTCCAAGGTGAAAGGGGGAAGTTTAGAGTTATCAAAAATTTGATGATGGAGGAAGAATCAACATTTTTATTTCAGTATTCATGCAAGGGATGGAAGAGGATATCTTAGATAAGTGACTACATCATCAATAATTCTTTGTAAGTGCCTTCTTTGGTTTTCCAATTAATATCAACTTGTCCTATTCCCTTCAAGTTCATGTGTTCTGCATTTGATTTTCTATTGTCGTTTCAATATTCATAGATAGATCCGATTTATATAATCATTTATAGTAGGAGGAAGAGTTCATTTTATATTATTTTCTGGATTCCATTTGCATCGAGGATCTTGGAGATGAATCCCAAGGATTGGAGCAACGAGGACAAACATCGCAACAAGGTACGCCACATTCTTCCTCTCTCTTACTTGATTGATTGAGTTATATCTATAGGGAAAGTATAAACCACGTGTTCTCTTCTATATTTAGACCAAATATAGGATTATTGGTTCAAATGGGAGCTTATCATGTCTGCAGAGTAATAATTCTCACAACAAAAAAATGGCAACTCCACTAGGGAGGAACTTTGACTAGTTTTTCCTCTTTTTCATCTTAGATCCTTGCTTGTGATTAGATATTGCTATTTTGATGCTTATTTTTTATCTTTTTACCATTCCCTCTTCCTAATTGAAGAGTTTACAGAGTCATTTACTAAGTCTTTGTTGATTTTGAGCTTTTGGAAGCCATTTTTTCAAATTTTCTAGAAACTGGTACTCCCCTGCAGTTCACACCAGGGTGCCACTTACCTGACTGTCGCTCCCCCTAAGCTTCCTAAGGGGTTCCATTATATTTATTGTTTCTCACCTAATCCTTGTAGGAGGTTCCATACCGCTCTGTCTTTTTGAGAACAGGGGAACCAGTCTCCGCTAGTTTCTTCCTTTCTTTCCTCTCTTTTCTTTTGAGAGGTTTTTTGCCGAGAGTCTCCTAGTTGGTATTTGACTTTGTTTGATTAAGAATTTGAAATTTATTACTCATTTTCATTTCCTTCTTTGAGTTTTCAAGTTCATCCTAGTTTTGTTCCCCCTAGTTTAACAATATCCCTTGGTTCATCCCTCCTTTCGATTCTTTGATCTTCGTCACGCAAAGTTTTCAGATTGCTTGGTTGTTTAGGAATTTTCATCAACTAGAGTTTGAAAAGGTTTCTTGGTATTGATCCTTTTTTTCTTATTTTTAATATCTCACTTTTCTGGATGATTAGGACTCACTTGTTTGTTGCAACCCAACCCTGAATGCAATTTCTTGATGCTCATTTCTTGAGTTTTTGTCTTCTTTCTCTTTTTCATCTTTGAGTCCTTGATTGAATAAGTTATCTCAGACTTGGTTTCTTTCAATACTCATCATCTTCGAGTGTGCTTTGTTTGATTTATTTTTTTTGTCGTATTTATTTGTGTCAAATATCAATCTCTTTCATTTCATTTAAAGGATTAAGAAGAAGAAAAAATTTCATATCTCCTTGCATACATAATTGAATAATTTTTTTTTTTCATTCTTAGGAATTTGTTTTGGTACATGTTTGGAAAAAAGAGCTAGTTTTGCAAGTGCATTTTGGTTTTCGGAAACATTTTCTTGGTAGTTTGGCATCATCTTGATCCCATAAATTGAAAAGTTTCATTTTTTTGAGTTCTTGCTTGTGTTAAGAAGAATATAAATCTTCTCCTTCCCATACATAGAATTCATCGAAAAGAACCAATTGCATATCATTCTTTTGCATTCTATTGGAGTCGAGTCTCTCACACATCATCAGTTTCATCTCCATGAACCTACTGAGTAAAATCCATTAAAATTAACCACACGATGATAAAATAAACTAGAACATTTTTTGGTTTTATCACACCAACAATAGCATAGGAATAGGCTCTTTGGACTAGGAAAAGTGAGTAAATTGTCCAAGGTTACTAAACAGATTGTAGAGCACTAAAGAGTGAAAAAATCCAAATTTCATATAAGCATAGCTAGGAACCCCCTCTCACATAGGCAATAAACACGAGGTCGCATGTGGGAGAGAAATGAAGATTACCCCTCCAAATATTAACCAATCGTAGTAGACAAAACATATATTGGGGTTTTTTATTGAGAAACCATTGGTTTCATTTGGTCTCAGTGCTTCTTGAATCTCGAATCCATTCACGGTTCTCAAGAGACTTATCGATACACTTGTCTTTAATTCTCTTGAAGAACTTCAGACTTTGATATCCTACCCATATGTTCGGTCTTGACTATCAAATCTACCCTCTCAAAGGATGACTTCGAGTTGGTATCCTTAGTGTCCTTTCCTTGGTATCGATAGAGGTGACTGTGAGGGGATTCTCGTGGTACCTATTGCAACCTTCGTATCACACTCTCAATACCCTTGGAGGGTTCTCAAATGAAACAAAGGGTTTATTTCACCAATAAGGCCTGTTATGAGGAGGTTAGGGTAACTGCTTCTCATTTCTTCACTGGAGGCTTGATAACTTGTCTTCGGAATATCCTTAAATCTATTGTTTCTTGGTTGATCACTTTTAGTTTTCTTAGGAGTGTATTTATTTGACTTACATAGTCAGCCTTAGGATCAAATATTTCAAAGTTTACAAGGTATGGATCCTAACACTCAATAACCTCAACATAATGTTTCTTATGAAGGAATGATCGCGGATCAAACTTTGGAGATCAGGAACATAGTTCCTGGAAGTGGCCATCACATAGAAGAACTGATCACAACCTTCATACAAAGCCTTTCATATTACATGAATCTACTTTTTACTAATCCATTTGGCCTGCCACTCAATGATCCACCATCCACAACATATGTTGATGCTTATTATTCTTATCAATCACTACGCGGTTCCACCACTACACATTATTTTTGCATGAACCTGTCATCTTTTGGTTTTCCTGAAGGGATTGGGAATTTATCTTTTTCCACAACTCCTATAGTTTCTATTGTTGGTGATTCTTCTATAATGGAAATATCATTGATATAGGTAACCCCGACTCAACCACTTGCGCATACATCTCCTTTCGTACATGGGTCAGGTAATATTCATGCTTCACTATTTCCATACATGCACAAGCCAAGTGTTTTACTTGTTCGTTCCATTGGTCAAATGGTCAGTAGTAAATTCATTCACACATCCATGGTTACCCAAGATACTCAGCCATTGAAGATGATTACACCCTACATTGGAGGTAAATATTCGATGGGATCCAACCTTTAGCTGGGGGAAAACCTTTAGTTGGAGGGAAAATTTTCACTGGGGGGAAACCTACATGGTTTCAACATCAAAAAGACTAGGGGAAATCCACTCCTGCAAGTCCTTCTATCCCTAATACCACTGACCTGCATATTTTACAACCATTTCAAGGATTTTATAACCCTTTGTGGGTTCAACCCAATCTGGCGGGCGTTCCTTCTCAAGGAACTTTTCTATATCAATATGTAAACACCATGATTCCAATGCAATAGAGTTGGTTAAATTATGGGATGACCCAATTTATAAATACAACATTACCAAGTTCCCTTCTACCATCGGCCCTTCTGGATACTAGAAAGAAACACAACGCACATAGTGCATTGCACAGTCTCACCCGAGATGGCTTCAATGGGTGGTTGCATGACCTAGATGTCTGCAACCCTAGGATGGGATGTGTTTCTCTCTCAGAGGCATTAGATATACTCGTTTTTATCCCATTAGTTCTTATTCTATACCAATAACACTAATATTCCAATGAGACTCCATTAACCATTATAACAACATGTATTCAATGATAAGCATTCATCTACTGTAACATAAGATTAAGATCTAAACACTAGCTATGGCATTCATTTACTTAGTGTTGTTCTACAGTTCTTTCCTTAATGCACAGTACTATTTCCTTTATCATTTAGCATGTTCATCATAAATTCATTTAAGAAAATGCAACAAAAAATAATGTAAACATTCACACATAAAACAGATATACTGTGGTTCACCCCCCTCCTAGAGATACGTCCACAAAGATTTGTAGCTTAAACTCTTTACTATTCTTCATGAAGAATCTAGTGTTGTGCATTGTACATCTCTCCCTCCATTATAGATGATCTCCATAGATCTCAAGAGTCCTCAAAAAACTGATAAATTCTCACCAATCCTCTATCAGACTGTCTAAAATGACAAACTCACTAACCCACCAACAACAACCATTACAGTACCAATACATTTTACTTATACAAAAATTGGGACAAATCCCTTAAAAAAACCCTAACCCTAAGAGGATTAGGTTTGTCCACTTTTTGACGGCTCAATCTCTTATGGTCCTTGATCCAACCATTCTCCAATTTGACGCTTGCCCACTTTGCAACTGCTTTTCTTGGCGTTGGTTTTCCTTTAATTCTGGCACACTCCTCATTATTCGGTGCTCTCACCATTTTTCGGCATTTTCTTGATTATTTCCCAAAATTATCCTGCGCCAATAGGCCCCCAACACTGACATCGTGACTTGTCCCAAGTCACTCAATGAGTCTTGCATCCTTCACTGTGTATGTCAGTGCTTCATACATATTTGTTGCTTGTTGTCATTGCTCCTAAGCCTAGTTTCTTTTCTCCTCCATAGCTTCTACTATCTTCGTGGTGATTGGAGGTTTTAATATATCTCTTCCCTCCAAGACTGTCTATTCCACTCATGATTTTGTTGTATCAACCCCCATGAACAAATGTTCCACCTTGTCCTACAGAGGCTCCAACTAAGCTTGTATTGAGATTTTTTGTGCCTGCATTTCTTTCTCCTCTACCTGTAGGATATTCATATTTGTAGTTGTATTAATATTTTTTGGCAGTGACATTGTCTTCTGTCGTTGTTTTAAATATGCCAATAACGCATGTTTTCTTGCAGGTCTTGCAAGATACCATATTCTAAGAGATGTGTCTGCAACTAGCCACTTTTTTCCAAAATATTTGTCATTCTTTGTATGTTTTGTGCTATACACTCCACAGATTTTGTTGCATCTTGCTCTCGCTACACTCTTACTTATGGAGGATTAGTGGGTACTGCGTGCTCCTCCAACTCATTTATCTAGTCCTTGTACTACTCCAAGGTCTATGTTATTTTCCTTATCTTCTCTTCAAAACATACACCCCATAACTCTACATTGTTTGGGATGGTTTGGAATACTGTGATAATGTACTTCTCCATCTCTTCCAATTTATGTTTCTTTATTTTATTCGACTTCACTTCTTGGCTAACTTCTTCCTTTAGTGTGATATTTTCCTCCTGCTATATCTGTAAGTTCGTCGCATCAGACCTTGCTCTAGATAGAATTTATTGTGCGACATTAATTTGTAATTTATAGAGTGCCTTCATCGGGATCTTGGGAAACACCAATTCCAATGCCTCAATTTCCTTCAGGGGATTTTTTGTTTCCTCCTCATCAGTGAACAAAATCTTAGGTGTTATGATAAAATTGGCACTCCCCTACACTATGATTTGCACTATTTCTCCAGAAGGCATTCCTTCCCTAGATTTTTTTGGTTTATCTTTTTGTGGTTGCTCTTCCCTGATCCTTAACTTCTCCAACGCAGTTTTCACTTCCTATACCTTCTCAAAAATTGATGCCCTGTGCTTCTCAACATTTTCCCACACCTCAAATAGTCGATCTTCAATTGTTGTGGCTATTAGTTCAACATCATCTACTGTCAGTGATGTTTCCAGTCATTTTATATAAGCCTTCACCTTCTTCCTGGGGCCACTTGCTTGCTCCCATGTCCTCTTCTACATCTGTGATCCATGCTTGTCTCCTTCCCAATTTATTCCTCCATGGGGATATCATATGTCTATGTTCCTTCTTCTCTCGCATGTACCTATTTTTTTGTAACTCTTGGTGTTTTTCCTGTGCGTAGTGGCCCTTATGTGGAACCACCCTGTGGTTTATTTTGTGTCCTGCATTTCTTTTGGATTCAGCCGCTTCCCCCAATTGGCCTTATGCGACATTCTTCTTTTTTCTCGCACCATTTGTCCTTGTCTACTGCGTAGTGACTATTATATCCTGCGCCTGAGTCATTCCTCTTGACACTATCCTTGGTATTACAGGAACTTTCCATTCCTTGAGATACTCCTAGACCTCCATTTGTATATCCTGCATCGTCGTGCAATAAATCAGTTGTATCCACTCCTTGGTTGGGTCCCTCTTTGCCTACAACCACATGTTGTGTCTCGTTGCTTGAAAATTTTCTATCTGTCCAAACTCTTGGATAGTCTCTGGTGAAATCCTTCAGGTATTGAATACTAACTCATGGATCTCTGATAAGTACCACGCAAAAGTGTCATTGTTTTCCTTCTTCTTGTTTGGGTTTGTTGTGATCCTAAGAGAAGTGTTGCAGGTTGCGCCACACTTTCCTATCCTTTCTATGTACTTGTTGTACACTAGTTCTTTCCACCCTATCAATGCAATGAGGATAAGTAACCAGGAGTAGTGGAACTCAGAGCCCCAATCATGTTTTTATTTGTAGTCTTCCAAGAATGAATTGAGTAGGTATGGGGCCCAACTCATCGAGCTCCCCTTCTCGCATTGGACTACAGATGTTACCACTCTTGCTAGAACTTCTTCCTTCCTACACTTACGCATCAGTTTTCACCCTAGCAGCCTTGTGGAAAATATTTTCATGGGATCGTTGATTTCAATGATCTGGATCCCCCTATTTCCTCTCTCCGTGCCATATTTTTCCTTAATCTCAATAGTGATGTCCTTTGCATTTTTCTCATCTTCTAGGTATTTCTATGGCTTCTCCCATTCTATGGGTAGCCTAGTCATAGATGCAATCAAATTCACATTTATTTGTTTACCACGCCCAAAATGCAGTATGTCTAATACATTCATTATCCCTCTATTGTAGAGTCTCAGGATCCACTGCACAGGCACCAACAGTGGCACGCCTGATGGGCCCTCTCCTTTGCACTCCATGTAATTTTTTTGTGCCAAATCTAGGAATTTGAAAACATATACAATGTCATGATATGAGAATTTCATGGTGTTTACTCCTCCTACCATTTCTTCATCGGTATTTACTCCCTCTAGGATTTATGGCATCACTATTTCCAACTCTGCCTATGCGCATTGTATGCCGTGTGCACTGCTTTCAACTTGATTTTTATTCTTCCCTTGTGGGGAGGATGCCTCGATCTCTGGTAAATCCTCATGCTCTATTTCATGTTCTTCTTCCAAGTTTAGGCCCTACTGTGTTGAACCCGTGGCATGTTATTCTTATTGTGGCCCTTTTCCCTTAGACGTGTTAGACTCAATTCTTTCTGTGTCTTCCTTAGGCTGCCTGACCTCCTATGTTGGGTTTTTTTCCTCCTCCACCTATGTGGTAGTAGGCTCATAGTCTAGTGTGTGAATTTCATTGACATCCATGATTGTTGTCATGCCCTCTGTCCCTGTTTGTGACACCCAAGCACTTCTTTTTGTGTTTCAACCGACCCTCCTTAGTGTTCCAACTCTTGGTGGCAACATCCTGCTAAAATCCAGACTATTGGACTATAAATCTCCGCTAGCTATCTTGAATTATCACTCTTTTGTGCTGAGGGTTTATTCTTCACTCTTCTCCTTAGAAACAAACACAAATGACTATGTTTTCCACATTTTTCTTCCTTTATAGCGAGACGATGTACTGACAGTTGTTTTGCATTGACATTTGTCACTTTTCACTTTTTCCTGCGTGCTCCACTTTTTGAGTATGTAAACTATTTTCCAGTGCACAATGTCTTCAAGATTGGTTTTTCTGCGGTGCACTATTAGTGCTAACAAATATATTACATCGAAAACCCTCTGATATTCTTCTATATTTTTGTCTTTTTGTTCCTGAGGTAAAAACAAAGAGAGAAGGTTAATGGGTCAAATGAAATACCTAGCCCATTTACCAAATACTTGTAAAGTTACTTGGGGAATAAGTTTCATTTCATCCCTTCTATATGGTTTTCCCACCCTCTGACATACATCATAGGTCGAAAATTATTCCTTTGCATCCTTATGTACTGTAGCCCACCATAGTCTCGTGCACAACACCTTCTGTGTTGTAGGCGTTCCTGCATAGTTCCCTCTAGTTATTCCTGCATGTGCTTCTGCTAACACCATGGAGCGTTCATGCTCCATCACACATCTCCTCAAAATTCCATCTGCAACTAAATTGTATAAATAACCTGGATTGCAGTTTGCACAGTTTGCACAGGACTTGGTTTTGTCATTAATATCAAACTTTAAAATGCCAAAGGGGGAGTTTGTTGATCATTTTGCACAGGCATGGTGGTTCCTAATTCAGATATCAATATGCCTCTCAACATACCGAAACGCGAAGTCACATGTGAAACAAGATTTGGAAGAGGAGATTAAACAACACATGATACGATTCCGGGAGTTTCTATTTTGAGATTTTTGCATGGTAAGCGAAAAATCCAACATCACGAAGTCCCGAATGATGAAATACCAAAAGGGACACATGTCACATGATCTATAGTTTCGAGAGTTTTGAATTTTTGAAGGTCATGAATACCTGATGGCCAAAATACCGAAACCCCGACAGCCATCCATCTTGATGAATGATTAAGTCATATCTGTTGGATTAAGCATTGGAGGAGTAATATAAGAGTCGTATATGACCATTGATTTGTCCTCGAGAAGTTAAAAAGAACTGTCTGATCTATGTCCACCAGATCAAATGTGAAGCTGTGAGATCATTTCTGGGTTCAAGACTTGGAGTGTCGAAACAATTCATCACAGAAATTTTGAAACGTCGAAATGCGAAATGTCAAAACGCAAAAATGAGAAATGTCGAAATGTCAAAATACCGGGGATCGTGACTTGGAGTGTTGAAACACTTCATCATAGAAATGTTGAAACGCCAAAATGTGAAACGTCGAAATACCGGGGATTGTGACTTGGAGTGTCGAAACACTTCATCACAGAAATGTCGAAACGTTGAAATACTGGGGATCGTTTCCTGGAGTGTCGAAACACTTCATCACAGAAATGTCGAAATGTTGAAATGAAAAATGCCGAAATACTGGGGATCATGAATTGGAGTGTCGAAACACTTCATCACAAAAATGTCGAAACGCCGAAATGTGAAACGTTGAAATACCTTTTTTTGTGTAGGCAGTGGTCCCACCAATGGTCATGTGAGAGGGAGGAGCTACCACGAAGCTAAGCTCTATTTCGATATTTGTAACTTGAAGTGTCAAGACTCTTCGACACAGGATTACCAAAATACCGAAATACGAAATGCATTTCGATTAACCTGTGGTCACGACCAATGGACATATGGGTTAGCACAAGTGACTTGTCAAAGTGCTCAAGGGTTATTCCGTGCTGAAAAATCAAAACAGATGTATGTTCATCGAACGGTGCTGGTTAAATATTTAAACTAATCATGTGGATATTGTTCGTATTGATGCCTTGGCCAATAATAGTTATTGTAAGGAAGTTATTGAGTTATTCTAACTGATTATTTGAAGCCTGAGGGTTCGATTGTACGCGTTGATGATACAGGAAGATGTATAAAGTGATTGTGTCAATAAAAGAACAAAAAAGGATTATGGGAGAAATATGGCTCTGCAAAATTTAAGGAAAAAAAAATAGAAGAGGGAAGACATATACACAGATTGATAAATCTAAGTGGTCTGGTCAAGAATGAATTGTGATATGAATATAAAACCAGAGAGGATTTGAATGCTTAATCTTTGACAGAGAAGATAAAGAGTTGGTTTGCAGGTTCTTGGTGACAGAGAATGATTTCAGGGTGGTATCGAGGAGCAAGGGGAGACTGTAAAAGTATCCTGTATAAGATGGTGCTTGTACATCTGGGAGTTGTAGCTTCCATTCAGTAGGTGTTGAAGAAACATAGGTAGCAACCTCATCTGGGTTGTAGCTCAGATAAAATAAGAATGTAAAGAGGAGTTGGAGCTTGCCTTTCATTCATACGAAGAAGAGGTTTTTCCCTTTTGGGTTTCCTCATGAAAATCTTTGTGTCATTGTCTATTTATGCGATTGCATATTTATTTATTTGAATGATTTCTAGAAAAACATACAGTAACTTTGTTCATTGAGTAATCTATTAAATAAAAAAGAAAGAAATTTTATCTAACTGATTCACCCCCCCCCCCTCAGTTAGGCTATCCTATGTAACAATTGGTATTAGAGCAGGTTACTTCAAGATTCAGTTTAATCACTGGAATTTTGATCCTCAATATTGGATAAGAAATCTGATGTTACTAAACATGGATTACCTTTGTTTGATGGACATAATTATGCTTTTTGGAGTATCGGGATGAAGTTGTTTTTGCAGTCTCAAGGAGTAGATGTTTGGCAAGATGTGTTGAATTAATATAAGACTCCAACAACAGTTCCAACAGATGCTGCAGGGAAGAAATTATATGAGAGTAATTCCAAATCTATGTATGCAATATTTGGAGGATTGGCAGGTTCATAATTTGTTAAATTAATTCATTATGAGTCAGCAAAAGAGCTATGGGACAAACTGAAGAAGGTATATGAATGAGATACTAAGGTAAATAATGTTAAATTACAATCATATAGAATTCGATTTGAAAGTTTAAAGATGTAAGAATTTGAAGATATAGCTACCTATTTCTTATGTATTGATGAAGTAGTCAATACTATGAGAGGTTTAGGAGAAATAGTTGGAAATGATATTATTGTGCAAAAAGTGCTTAGATATTTACCTGCAAGATTTGATCCCAAAATATCTGCTTTAGAAGAAAGAACTGATATTGCTACTTTATTAATGGATGAGTTGCAAGGAATACTAACAGCATATGAGATGAGGACATCTAATGAGAATCCTTCCAACAAGGAAGCAACTTTCAAGGCAACAAATAAGGACAAGAAAAAGGTTGAAACAAAAACCAGTAATCATGAGGATTCAGAAGAAGACATGGAAGAAGCTAACTTTGTCAAAAATCTAAAAAGAGGTACTAGCAAGTACAAAGGTAAACTTCCTCTCAAGTGCTTTGATTGTGGTAGAATAGGGAATTTTGCTTCTAAGTGTCCTTTCAATAAACATTCTAATGGAGAAGAAGAAAGTAACATCAAAACCAAAGAATATAAGAAAAAGTATAAGAAGCCATTTCAAAGAAATTCTTATAAAAACAAAAGTCTATTCATCAAAAATAATAGTGAGTCCTCATATATAGATGAAAGTGATGAAATTTCAGATATAAGAATTTTTATGGCTATGGAAAATCAGAATGATGAACTTATTGAAGAAGAAGAAGGTGAAGTTGACCTGGAAGCTGAGCTTGTAAGTTCTTTGTATGAACTAAAGAAAGTAAGAAGATAGTGTAAACAATTCAAAAGAGAAATTGTTAAACTAGAATTTGAATTACAGAAATCAAATGGTTTGATTGAGAGCACTGAAATCATGTTAGTTGACTTAAAGCTTAAAATAGAAGAGGCTAGAGTGACTAAAGAAGATTTAACTCAAATGCTTGCAGAAAAGGATAAGGAAAATGAAGGTTTAAAAATTGAACTAGTCTCATTAAGAAAGAAAGTACAAGAAAATAACATGAATCATAGTTCTCAAGTGTTGAATCAAATTATTTGTAGTCAAAGATCAACATATGATAAGACTGGAATTGGTTATAAATATGCGGTAACTAATGGATGTTCTAGTTCAAGTGTTGAGAAAGTAGGTACAAAGAATAATCATGAGAAAATTACTAGCAAGAAGATTGAATCAGAAAGGCAAGAAGAGAATCAGGCTTCAACAGTGCATAGAAGAAGTTATGGCAGACATCAAAACAGGTTTGAAGGCTATTGTTTTTTCTTTTATAAGTATGGACACAAAGCAACTTTTTGTAACATTTTTTTAAGAAACATAAGTGCACATAACAGTCATGGCATATCTAGATTTGAATATGAAATAAGACATGATTAATCTATTCAGAACAATGTGAACAACTCACATAACAGATTTGATGCTTTAAAATTTGAAGTTGAATGCTATAGATGTAATAACTTTGGACATATTTCAAGAAACTGTCCAACGAATTTTCAAAAATCTATTATAAACCAATACACAAATAAGAAAACTAGTTATTGGAAAAGGAAGAATGATCATGTAGAAATTGAAGAGTGCAAACTTGTTTTACAAGATGATCATAAAGTTAAGTGGTGTGTGGAAAGTGGATGCTCAAAACATATGACAGGTAGAAAACAAATCTTTGATTCTTTAGATGAAAGAAAAGAAGGTTCAATCACATTTGGTAATGATTAATCAACTCGAATAGTTGGAAGAGGCACTGTTTGTTTGAACAAAGACATAATGGTTGAAAATGTTTCGCTGGTTGAAAATATGGAACACAACTTGTTGAGTGTAAGTCAAACATGTGATAAAGGGCATCTTATGATATTTGATTCTAAACAATGTCAAATCAGGGATGTTAAAACAAATCAGTTAGTTGGAACAGCTACAAGGACATCAAATAACATATACATTTTAAATGAGAAGGATGAAAATTGTTATCTTGGACATGAAGATGAAAGTTGGTTATGGCATAAAAGACTTGGACATATTAAATTTGACAATATAATTTGGTTAAATAAAAAAGAGGCAATAAGGAACTTACCTATCATAAAGAATTGTTCCAACTCTATTTGTAAACAATGTCAACATGGTAAACAAACTAGAGTCAAGTTTAAAACAAAGGAATATTTTACAACAAAATATTTGGAAATAATACATGCTAATGTATGTGGACCTATGAGGACAACAAGTCTAAATGGTGAAATATACTTTATGTTATTTGTGGATGATTTTACTCGAATGACTTGGTTGTTTTTATTGAAAAAGAAGTCTGAAACTTTTAACCGTTTTCAAGTTTTCAAAGAATTGACTGAAAATGAAATTGATATGAAGATTAAGTGCTTAAGGTCAGACAATGGAGGAGAGTTTGTATCCAAATAATTTAATAATTATTGTGTTGAAAATAGAATTAAAAGACATTTCTCTATTACAGATACACCTCAGCAAAATGGTGTTGTTGAAAGAAAAAACAGAACTGTTATGGAAATGGCAAGAACAATGTTAAATGAGTCCAGATTGAATGACGTGTTTTGGCCTCAAGATATTCACATTGTTGTACACATCTTGAATATAAGTTTTCTATGAAATAATAATGATAAGACACCCTATCAATTATGGAAAGGAATACCAACAAACATAAAACATTTTAGAATTTTTGGGAGTAAGTGTTACATTAAAATAATTGATAAATATCTGGGAAAATTAGATTCAAGAACTGATGAAGCATATTGGTTGGATATTCATGTTCAAGAAAGGCTTATAAATGCTATAATTTCAGATTAAGAAATATTGTTGAATATATAGATGTAAGGTTTGATGAGTCTTCATTTTTGAAGTCTAAATCTAAACAAAAGGATCAACAAATACATGAAATATATGACAAACATAAGATGGATGAAGAAGTAAGTGAAACAGAAGAAACTAAGGCTATTGACAGTGAAAAATTAATTCCTACTGTGATACAGGGCACAACTCCATCCAAAAGCATGACTCCATCAAAGACTCCAAGCAAAAGAATACAAAAAAATCATCCCGAAGAACAAATACTTGGTGACTTAAATGCAGGTGTTGGAACAAGAATCAGAAGACAAGAATCCACCTCAACTCATGGAAATGTATCTTCACTTTCTCTGATTGAACCCAAAAGTATTGAAGAAGAAATTAAAGATGAATACTAGATGAAAACAATGAATGAAGAACTTAGTCAAATAGAAAAGAAAAAGACATGGGAATTGGTTCCTAGACCTTTGAATAAGAATGTCATAAGGGATAAATGGGTTTTTAGAAATAAGATGGATGAAGAAGGTAAAATAACTAGAAACAAGGCTAGATTGGTTTGTAAAGGGTAAGCACAGGTAGAAGGAATAGATTATGGAGAAACTTTTGCTCATGTTGCAAGAATGGAATCCATTAGACTGATTCTAGCTTATGCGAATTCTAAACACATTAAAGTTTACCAAATGGATGTAAAGTCTGCATTTTTGAATGGTGATTTAGAGGAAGAAGTATATATGGAACAACCAGAGGGTTTTCAGGTACAAGATGCAGAACAATATGTTTACAAGTTAAAAAAGGCATTGTATGGGCTGAAGCAAGCACCAAGGGCTTGGTATTCCAGAATTGACAATTACTTGAGGCAGCAAGGATTCAAGAAAGGTAACACTAATAGTAATCTATATATTAAAGAAGAAAATGATAGCCTTATCATTGTTGAGATATATGTAGATGATATAATTTTTGGTAGTGATGATAATAGGTTCAGTAAAAAATTTGTTGAAAGTATGCAGAAAGAGTTTGAGATGTCCATGCTAGGAGAAATGAATTTTTTCTTAGGCTTGCAAATTACTCAATATGATAAAGGTATTTCCATTTCTCAAACCAAGTATATAAATGAAATGCTTAAGAAATTTCAGATGGAAGATTCTAAACCAGTTCACACTCCCATGGTTACTGGTTTTAAATTAAGTAAGTTTGATGATACTAAAGATGTTGATCAGACAGTATACAGATCTATGATTGGTAGTCTTATTTATGCTACAGCTACAAGACCTGATATTATGCATGCAGTTTGTCAAGTTGGCAGGTTTCAGGCTTCACCAAAAATTTCTCATCTACTTACAGTCAAAAGAATTTTCAGATATCTTAAGGGGACAACAAAGTATGGTTTGTGGTATCCACTAGGTAATCAGCTTGATTTATTTGCTTTCACTGATGTTGATTGGGTAGGTTGTGTTGATGACAGGAAGAGTACTAGTGGAGCAACATTTTTTCTTAGAGGAAGTCTTGTGAGTTGGTCAAGTAAAAAACAATCAGCAGTGTCTATGTCTACTGCTAAAGAAGAATACATAGTAGCTATAACGTGTTGCACTCAGGTTCTATGGATGAAAAAGATGCTGGAAGATATACATATTCATTATGATGAACCTATACCTATCTTTTGTGATAATACCAGTGCAATTAGTATTTCTAAAAATGTTGTTATGCATTAAAAAACAAAGCACATTCCCATTAAATTTCATTTTCTAAGAGAGAAGGTTATGTCTAAATTTATTAAAGTGGAATATATTGGCACAAAGGATCAGATTATAGATGTATTTACTAAATCTTTACCCAAAATGCAATTTGAAAGTCTCAGGGATCAGTTGGGGGTTTACCCTCTGTAATTTCATTTCATTCTCAAAGATTGCAAGGGTTTCATTATAAAATCAGACTGCACAGGTTTATTGACTATTATTGATAGGGGGAGTTGATACTAAAATGATACATCTTTGCAAGTGGTTTTATTTTCTTAGGAGGAGTATGGTTGATTCATTTTCCATAGATGTCAAAAGGGGGAGAAGAGATTTAGAGTTTGATTTAAATTTTTCCATCGATGCCAAAGGGGGAGTTTGTTGGCAGGGATTGCAGTTTCTACAGGACTTGGTTTTTTCATTAATGTCAAACTTTAAAATGCCAAAGGGGGAGTTTGTTGATCAGTTTGCACAGGAACGGTGGTTCCTAATTTGGATATCAACATGCCTCTCGACATACCAAAATGCGAAGTCACATGTGAAACGATCTTTGGAAGAGGAGATTAACCAACACATGATACGATTCCGAGAGTTTCTATTTCGGGATTACGGGAGTTTCTATTTCAGGATTTTTGCATGGTAAGCAAAACCTCCAACATTACGAAGTCCCAAATGCCAAAATACTGAAAGGGACACACGTCACATGATCTACGGTTTTCAGAGTTTTGAATTGTTAAAGGTCATGAAGACCTAATGGCCAAAATACCGAAACCCCGACAACCATCCATCTCGATGAATGATTAAGTCATATCCGTTGGATTAAGCATTGGAGGAGTAATATAAGAGTTGTATATGACCATTGATATGTCCTCGAGAAGTTAACAATAATCGTCCGATCTATGTCCACAAGATCAAATGTGAAGCCATCAGATCATTTAGGGGTTCGGGACTTGGAGTGTCGAAACACTTCATCACAGAAATGTCGAAACGCCGAAATGCGAAATGCCGAAACACTAAAATATCGAGCATCATGACTTGGAGTGTTGAAACACTTCATCACAAAAATGTCGAAACATTGAAATGCGAAATGCCGAAATACTGGGGATCATGACTTGGAGTGTCGAAACACTTCATCACATAAATGTCAAAACGCTAAAATGTGAAACGCCGAAATATCGAGGATCATGACTTGGAGTGTCGAAACACTTCATCACAAAAATTCGGAAATTCCAAAATGCGAAACGCCGAAATACCTTTTTTGGTGTAGGAAGTGGTTACCACCGATGGTCATGTGAGAGGGAGGATCTATCACAAATCTAAGCTCTATTTCGGGATTCGTAACTTGAACTGCCAAGACTATTCGACACAGGATTGCCAAAATGCTGAAATGCGAAATGCATTTTGATTAACCTGTGGTCACGGCCAATGGACATATGGGTTAGCACAAGTGGCTTGTCAAACTTCTCAAGGGTTATTCTGTGCTCAAAAATCAAAACAGATGTATGTTCATCGAACGATGCTGGTTAAATATTTAAACTGATCATGTGGATATTGTTCGTCTTGATGCCTTGGCCAATAATAATTATTGTAAGGAAGTTATTTAGTTATTGTAACTTATTCTTTGAAGCCTGAGGGTTCGATTGTACACGATGATGATACAGGAATATGTATAAAGTGATTGTGGCAAGAAAATAGAAAAAAAGGATTATGGGAGAAATATGGATCTGCAAAATTTAAGGGAAAAAAAAATAGAAGAGGGAAGACATATACACAGATTGATAAATCTAAGTGGTCTGGTCAAGAATGAATTGTGATATGAATATAAAAACAAAGAGGATTTGAATGCTTAATATTTGACAGAGAAGATAAAGAGTTGGTTTGTAGGTTCTTAGTGACAGAGGATGATTTCAGGGTGGTAGGGAGGAGCAAGGGGAGATTATAAAAGTATCCTGTACAATTTGGTGCTTGTACATCTGGGAGTTGTAGCTTCCATTCAGTAGGTGCTAAAGAAACAGAGGTAGCAACCTCATCTAGATTGTAGCTAAGATAAAATAAGAGTGTAAAGAGGAGTTGGACCTTGCCTTTCATTCATAAGAAGAAGAGGTTTTTCCCTTTTGGGTTTCCTCATGAAAATCTTTGTGTCATTGTTTGTTTATGTGATTTCATATTTATTTATTTGAATGATTTGTAGCAAAACATACAATAACTGTGTTCATTAAGTAATCTGTTAAATAAAAAAGAAAGAAATTGTATCTAACTGATTCACCCCCCCGCTCTCAGTTAGGCTATCCTATGTAATACCTTTCTGTAGTATTATAGTTCTTCTCAGACTCATACAACGTTTTGCTAGAAAAATATATTGGGTGATCAATGTCTCCTTCACTTGGTTGTGATAAAACTGCTCCAAATGAAATGGATGAATCATCCACATGCACATGAAATTATTTTGTCTAATATGGAAATCTCGGAATTGGTGTTGTCACCGTCTTCTCTTTCAGTATGTCCACACTCTCTTGGCATTCATCATTCCATTGGAATCGGATGTCCTTCTTTAGTAACTTCTCCATGGGAACAACAAACTTTGCATATCCCTTTATGAATTTCTTGTAGTACCCTATGTGTCCCAATGTTTCTCTCAACTGGTGCATTGACTTTGGCGGTGGTAAATTGATAATAACTGCAATATTTTAAAGGTATACTATCAAGCCCTGTTTTCATAAAATGTGTCTGAGTAGGGTGCCAAATGGTGTATTGAATATACATTTCTTAATGTTCAAGTAAATCTGAAATTGACTACATATTTCTAACATTAACCTCATAATTTCTACATGGTCCTTCAATAAACTGAATATTGTCCAATCATCCAGATAAACCTCTAAAACTTTATGTATAAAATCCTTGAATGCAGCTACTACTACTCTAGAAAATACTGCTAGTGCATTCTTTAAACCAAATGGAATTATTGTGTTCTGATATGAACCCCACTATGTTGAAAATGTAGTTTTGTACTTGTCCTTCGGAGAAATTATGATATGATGGTAGCCTGAAAATCTATATGTGAAGGAGTACACTTCCTATCCTCCCACATTCTCTAAAACCTCATCTGTAAATGGAGTAGGAAAAGGATCATGCAGGCATGCATAATTTAATTTCCTCAGATCCACACATATCGTAATCCCTCCAGCCTTATTTTCTTGTACCACCATTGGAATAATCCATTATTATTCTTCCACGGGCTCTATGATTCTTGATTCTAGCATTCTATCAATTTCTACCATAAATTTCTTCTTATAGATGGGGTTTAATCTGTATGGTCTCTACCTAACTAGTCTTTCATCTGGTCTAAGAGGTATCTTCATTTCTCCAAGTTCTCCTACTACCCCTCTCATCTCTAAAAATGTGGTTGGGAATAACTCACTATATTCTCACGATAATTCAGTTATTTTTTCCATTGTCTCAATATCCCAGTAATCCTCAATGTTGGCTATCTTGGGTTTCTCTTCAGTCCCAATATTGACCTTTTTAATCTTCATGGGTGTAGTAAACTCTTCTGATTGTAATAGAGGTCCTTCCAACCCTGTTTCTCCTTCCCCTTCTAATATGTGTATGTCACATGGGTTGTCTTCTACTTCCTCATCCTTTGCGACTTGATAAAAGTACACTAATTGTTCAAGTGTTTATTTTCTAAAATCTATGTCCATTGTCACTGTATCTACCCAATATTCTTCAAATATCTTCCCTTTGATCCTCTATAATTCTATATCTACCCATGGATTCTCACTTTCAAATGAATTTTTTTTAATAAAGTTATGTTGCTTTGTGCCCCAACTCACAGTTTCTTTGTGTAGTTCCTACTCCTTCTACCAATTACTAGTTATTCCTTCTAATGTATGAATAAAGTAATGTGTCCATTCCCCTGGTGGTATCAATATCCAGTTAGTGACACATTCATTTATGTGATGTCTTGGGTTCCCTCTCCCATCTTACTTATGTAAGGGTCTATCCTACTGACTCCTACGGAATGTTATGTGCATCAATCGCTTACAATGATACCAGTCCTGAATTACCTTCTTATGTGCACCCCACCATCGTGCATGTGTGTCCCTTAGTTCTATATCCAACACTAATAATATATGACTATCCAAAACCTATGATTCAAACTCTATCGAGAAGTTTTCTAAATTGTCCTCTTCACTAAATGCGGGAAATTGTCTTACTTCTGTCCCAATCCATATCACTGGACGTGTAACTTTGGTGAACCTCCTACTAGAGACTTCATGCAATCTTTGTTGCCAGTTTTCTACTCCAGTATCAAAATCTGACATGTCATAATTAATACTCCTCCAACTGAGTACTCCATATGCAGTTGGATTTACATAGTCTTCTTCTTGCACGGTAATCCTATACAATCGGTTCACATCATCCTCTAGAACACTGTCAGGAATAGGTTCTACATATCTTTCAAAATCTAAGGGATCTAACGGTGATACTACCCTAAATTTCCCAACTTCAAATATCATCTTTCTAGTCTTTAAATTAATTATGCCATGATTATCAAAGGCCCAATCAATTCCCAGTAGTGTTGGAAATGGTATAGAATTATCCACCATATCCATTAATTCAAAGTCTATCATGGTGCGCACACCATCTAGATCTATTGTTGTATTCTTCAATCTACCTATGGGAATAACTCTATGATAGTTTTCTAGCTTTAATTGGATATTGGACTACCCTAGTGTAGTTTCTTCCATTGCTTCCCAATTCTTCTTTGGAAAAATGTTGACATCTGATCCTAAGTCTAGGATAATATTTCCCATGTTAAAGTATCCTATATTTGCATTCAATATGAACTCTCTGCTAGTTCTTTTCTTTCTATGGAATTTATTAATATTCTTTGGTTATGTTCCTATCCATTCTTATATGCTATATTTCTCCAGCATATTTTTTATCAAATCGATGCCATTCTTATCATGAAGTAATTTAAAACAAGATTCTAGGAAATTATTTAAGTTACTTACTTTCTCTTGTTTTCTCTCCTTTGTAAGTATGATCCAAAGGATGCGGCATATCAACAATAGGAGTATCATAACTCGACACAATGTTTTATGTGGAGGCTTCATTCTCCTTTAGTAACTCCTTATATTCTTCCTTGAAAGTTGTCTTCTCCTTCTTTGCATCAAACTGTTGTTGTGGCTGAGTGTTCTTCTAAATCCAACACTGAGATTCCTTCTTCTGATCATGTGCATCTGCTACATTATTCACTCCTCCTCTAGTCACTATGTTGATGTTCCTCTCAGGATCCCTTATTTCTACAACAACCCACTGAACATTCTGATTAGTTATATTTCTCTTCTCCTGGATCTTCGTCATCAACTTCGGGCACTCTTATGTCATGTGATCTACTACGCGATAGTACATACATGTTGTTGTTGGTTGAGGACAATCTCTATAATAGTGTTATTGTTGTTGAAAATTATGGCAGATAATAGGCCCTCTGCATCTAACCATTCTTCCTCTTCCTCTACCTATGAATCCTCCTCTATTTTCCTATGGATTCATGTTTTGTTGATGATATTGTGGTGCCTGATTATACTGTGGGGGTTGTTGAAACCGTGGAACTTCTTGAAATTTTTGTGCATTTCCAAACTGTGGCATGGTCTATCATGTCATGAAATTAGCCTACATCATGTATGCATCTAAGGTTATTTCCTTCATTAACTCCATATTTCTAAAAAAATTGTCTTCATGTCCTACTAACTTACAAAAGTTATAGAAATTACTCTTCATTTTTGTCTTGTACTAATGCATCATAGGGAAATGATAAGGATCATTCCCATGTGTCTTTCATATTTCACACCAAGGACCTCCTATAGGCAATGGATTTGGCACCCCTACTCCCAGGTATGTGCAAATGTTGGACACTCATTCTTGTGATATCCCTCTGATCTGCACAAGGTATACCCTGCTGCTTCTCTTTTCTCCCTAATTTTGTTCTCGTTTAATTGTACTGCCAAGTTCTTCAAGTCTTCCTTCAGCTCCTCTATAGATGGATCTATCTGCTTATATTGATTCTCCTGTAACTGCATCACTTCTTGTAGTGCCTCTGCCTAGGTTTGAGATTTCTATTGTCTTAATGGATATTTAAAGTGTGGTAACAGAGAGTTTATAAACAATTGTTTGTGTTGCATGTGAGAAATGGGATACTTCAGTTTACCTTTCAATGTCTTGAGATTTTGATTGATGTCCCATACAGACTCTCATTGTTTCTGTCTAACCTCAATCATCTCATTCATAAATTGATCCTCTGATTTCAGCCTCTGAAACACAGTGATCAATTCCTACTTGATCTCTGCTATTGTTCCCGGTGCACCTTGTGGATGTTTACTGCTAGACTCATATACCAATCCAGCACACGATTTATGAACTTATTGCTAGCTGCGTTACTTTTGTTGCCTCATCAGTGACTCTTTTCACTTCCCATATTCAATCACACATGAATAAGTGCTTCTTTGGGTCTTCTGATCCATCCCCATTAAATTATGGTAATCTTATCATTGGATCCACTCCTTCCATTGTAGAATCTGTTGCACCTGCTCCGGACGATACTACTATCTGTGTATTGTTGTTCGGAATTGAACTCCCACTGGTGTTTCTAATTGTACTTCCACTTGTACCACTACCTACACTATTGTTGGTACTTCCTCTTGTACCCTCACTTCTATTATGATCTCCTAGATTCCTCTTCTTGCCAATCACTTGTTCTTTAAACAACTATTTGTTTGTTGATGTGTTAATTGTACATGGGGTTATACGTTCTACATTGATTCAGATCTGGACAGGGTTACCTTCTTCCTCATTATATCCCACTCCTCTAGTATTTATTTCATATGTGGCACACAATATTTCTTCAATGTGCTCCACGGCACAAAGATCCTCTACCTCTTCCTCATCACTCTCCAAGCCTTCCCTCTCGGTTACTGCGCTTTTCTTCATATTGAGCTTATACTGATAGGGTATTCCAATGTGCATCATTCCTTCCTTGTACATAATTTCATTGATCTCCTCTTGATCCATCATAATAATATATTTCTCTTTACTACCCTCTCCTCTATCCATTTCCCCCTCTATATCATACTTTCCTCAGTGTTTCCCCTAACTCCCCCATTCACGCAGCGTAGTTTAACTATCTGATTCCATAGTTAATACCCCTTTATCATGCAATAATCGCTCGATCAAAGTGTACAATGACCTGTTGTACCTTCCCCTTGGGCCCTTAAGAAACTCTTGTTCTTCTATACTATAAGACTCTGATGTATCTATTGTGAACTTAGTGATATACCCCACAACAATGCTTTCTAGAAAGAAATGTACTGTGCGCGTGAATTTGTTATTCACCCTCTTCAACCGTGTGATATTCTCTTTTGTCCACTCCATTGATATACCTCTATTCATCGGATGGGAATATTTCAATCATGCTATCCACTCCTGCAATAGTGTGGGAAACTCACTAAAGAAACTCTCATGTATTTCACTAAATACGTATCTCTCCAAGTATTGTCTTGGATTAAACCTAGGGCTTATATTATCTTTATGGGAGAACTCTAGTTCCTAAAATCTCAACCATCTTTCAATCTTCTTTCATGGGGTTCCAACCTAAAAACATCCCATTTCTTAATCCCTTTCACCATATTGCATGATGCATCCCTTCCGATCTATTCTTCTAAGTTTCGTCCTGACAATTTCCATTGTTGGTTAACTTATGAACTAACCCAGGTTCTAACTACATGATTACCAAATTCCCTTCCGCCATCGGTCCTTCTGGATACTAGAAGGAAACAAAACGCACATATTCCACTCTATAGTCTCACCCAAGATAGATTCAATGGGTGGCCGCAGGACTCATATGTCTACAACCCCAGAATGGGATGTGTTTCTCTCTTAGAGGAATTAGATCAACTCATTGTTATCCCTCAAACCCTCATTAGTTCTTAGTCTATACCAATAACACTAATATTCCAATGAGAATCCATTAACCATTATAGAAGCATGTATTCAATGATTGGTATTCATCTACTATAACATAAGATTCAGATCTAAACACTAGATATGACATTCATTTACTTAGTGTTTTTCTACAGTTCTTTCCTTAGTGCACAGTATAATTTCCTTTATTATTTAGCATGTTCATCATCAATTCATTTAAGAAAATGTTATAAAAAATACTGAAAACATTCACACATAACATAGATATACCGTGGATCACCCCCCTCCGAGGGATACATAAAAAAATATTTGTCACTTCAACTCTTTATTATTCTTCATGAAAAATCTAGTGTTGCACACTATACATATTTCCCTCCATTACAAACGATCTCCACATATCACAATAATCCTCACAAAACTGAGAAATTATCACCATTCCACTATCAGACTGTCTAAAACGGATAAATCACTAACCCACCACCAACAACTTTCACAATCCTAATGCATTCTACTTATACAAAAATTGGGACAAAGCCCTTACAAAAACCCTAACCCTAAGAGAATTAGATTTGTTCACTTTTCAACTGCTTAATTTTGATTGGTTCTCGATCCAACTTTTCTCCAAGTCAACTCTTGTCCACTTTGTAAATACTTTTCTTGGTGTTGGTTTTCCTTTAATTTTAGTTCTCCTCATTTTCCAACGCTCTCCCCATTTTCTGGCGCTGCCTTGATTCTTTCCCAAAATTTGCCCGCACCAACAAATAGTCCCTTCATTCAAAATACATGAGGGAACCATCAATTCAATCTCAGTACATAGCAGTTCCATATGTTCAATCATAGTAAATGGGTTGACAACTAGGACAACCACCTTACATGGGTGGACAACCCAAACAACCAACTTATATGGGAGGACCATCTAGTTTTGTCGTCTCGCTGCAACCTATATTTGGTCCTACTAGTGTTTCCATTCCAAATGGTTACCACCTGTATCCACACATTAATCAACAGCTTCCATTCTCAGCTACATTATGTATTCTAGATCTATCATGATTATCAAACGATCCCATTCATCATGCCCCATTTCAGCCTACCATCCCTACCAAATTATCGTTCGACATCCCGAAATTAGACAGAAAACCTAGGGAAGATCCTAACAATCATGTTATGAATTTCCATTTATGGTGTTCTTCCAACTCTTTGATGGAAAATTCCATTCGTCTGAGACTTTTTCAAAGAACACTTACAGGTGAAACAACTAGTGAAATGGTATATTGAATTTCCACGTAACTGCTTTATTGACTTTAATTCTCTAGCCATGGTTTTCCTAGTGCATTTTCAGTTTCCTGTACGATATGAGACCAGTACAATTTTGTTTACCTCAAACTGGAAATCCTCTTCTATTCACATCTCTAATCATATTCATGAGTGGAGGTAGCAGAGACAGTCGATTAAATATCCCATTCTAGACCAACTCCTCACGGATGTTTTACAAAGTTGCCCTTTCCTCCCATCACCCATGATGTTTCTATGGGAAATTTTGTTACTGAGGAGAAATATATCATCCATGCATAGTATTTAGACTTGGTGTATCCCTATTCTGACACACTTTACGATATGATCCCTAATGCTCTTCACTCGTCAAATGATCTGACAAGACCTACTTTGGAACGAGTTTCCATTTCAAACACCAAAACTACTTCCACTCCTTATCAAACCTATGAGGTGAATGTAGTCCAATCCACTTCATCTAAGAAACCAAGAGGTAAGAATAAAAACAAGGTTAAATCCAAGAAATATTCTTACCAACAAGATACCACAAAGACTGTTCATACTCAACTAAATAGGAAGGATAAGTTTCCTTACATGATTTGTGAGGAAGATCACTACATGAAAGACTTACCTCATCATGAGGTAGTCGCTAAATTTATGAAGGGTACCTCCCAACTGGTTCAATAACAAAATCCGGTTGCACAAAACCCTCCCACTCCACAAGGGGGAAACACATGTCATTCCCACCATGGGGATGATTCCACAAGTGCCTTTGAGGTGTACATGTTTAAGGTGATTAATTTAATGACTCGGAAAAATACTTATGACACTCCTCCAGGTGATCAGGCAAAAGGAAAATCTATTGATTATCCCTCCCCATCCACTCCTCCTCCATCTTCCAATCCTCTTTATATTGAGAAGCCAACTTATGAATGCAATTTTTCTCCCTCCCAAGAGAGTAATTCAAAAATAGACATTTAACCCAAATTCCTACGCTACCTAAAAATACAATATCGTTGAATATTTGACACAAGCGCCTTATGCTATGTTATCCCTCTATCGAAATTCTATATAATTGTCCAAGTCAACGTAGAACCCTATTGTCATCCATTGGAGCTATAGATGCCAAGGAATCGAACTTTATTATGTTTAATCTCTACTATTCTAAGGAGAGGATCTCCCACCACTTAGCATTCCAAATTAAAATTTTGGTTGGTGGAAAAAACATCCATCGCACTGTTTTGGATGAGGGAGCCTCCACGTGTGTCATGTTCTTTCTTTATTGGATATCCCTTGGTTCTCTTAAACTTATCCAGTTGCATACCACCTTGAAATCATTTGATGGATGTGGTTTCCAACCTTAGAGACTCTTGCAATATTTCTCTATGATATTAAAGGGTAAAACCATTTCGGTCGATATCGAAGTGGTTGAAACACCCTTGGATTATAATTTGTTACTTGGTCGTAGTTGCTTCTATGCGATGAATATCATCGCATATTCAATATTTCGTATCTTACGATTTCCACATCAAGGAAAAATTATCATTGTTGACCAACTTGACTATACAACTCTAGATATCCACAATGCCACAACGAGTAATTCCCCTTTTCTAGGACAATATAGTCTTGAGAGTGTAGTTGTAGTTATTCTTAAGGATTCCTTTCTCATGGGGGTTTTTCCTTTACATGCTCCTGCCATCATGCAGGTTTCTACGTTAAATATTATTTTGAATCAGGTTCAAGAATCCTTAGAATCACTTGATCCTTTGGTATTACATGAGCATAGTTATTTTCCTGTGTAAAGCTCATTAAAAAGTGAAATAGACCCCCCCTCCATCTGAATCAAGTCTCACTTTGGATCGAATAATTGAACCTTCTTTTCCTCTGTCTAGTGAACTTGTTCCTATTAGTAACTAGATGCCTAAATGAGGAAAGAAGAAGAGTCACTGGAGTAAACGACACTTGGGGGGCAGGTCTCCAGCCTCTGGACATCATGCTAGAGTGAAACCAATAGCTTCTATCATTGAATATGGGGGGGAAATAACTCTAGAAAGACACACTGCTAGGATTGATCCTCATTTGGGGGTCATTACCATCACAACGTAGTAGTTTTTCTAGGACGAGATCAGTCTGTGTTCTTTCTCGTGCTCTTTAATACATGAGAATAGGTTACCAAGTATCCTTTTATCTCTTTTTCAGACTTGTAAAATCTATACAAAAAAGGAACTCTTTGGAGTTTTCTTTAAGCTAATTTCAGACTCCTTAAACATGAAAATATTTCTGAGTAATATTGCTTCCTTTCACACTCTTTAAAAGGTTTGAAAGGGCATTTTTCGAGTGGTATTTTATCTCTTTTTCGGTCTCGTGAGACTAATTATGAAAAAGGAATACTCTATTCAAGGATGATTAGAATATTTCTTAGCTATATTGTTTTACACTTTTTTTGAGCTTAGGAGAATAAATTTACAAAAAATTCATCCATGGAGTCGTCTTTAATTTCTTTTCATACTCTCTAAACATGAAAAACCATCGAGTTTACCTTATTTGGGATTGTAAAACTATGCATTGAAGGACCTATGTGAATCCAATATCCAGGATCCATATAGGACCAAACACCTTCTTCTTCAGGTTCGTTAAATATATGGTGAGGGACTCAACTGAAGGATGAGCTATAATGAACTTATGTTACACTCCTCAAGCTCATTAAAAAACAAAGAGGTACTCATCTATATGGATGGGGGAAGATTTGAAGGAAGTGGGTCAAGTTTTTTTTGGAATCCTTTATGATAACTATTGTCGTCATTGAACACGACACTTATTTGTGTCTCGTCTTACAGTTGGGTAATATGGTTACCTCTGAGCCATACAAATTCCATGTGTCATTATAATTTTACATTCCGATCAAACATTACTCTTATTTTTGCACATTATTTTCTTGGTACTCATCGAGTCAATGTTTCCAAGTCATTTTTCGTTCCTCATTATGTTCAAGGGAAGATTCACTTCACACCATTCATCTGCAGTATTACCAATTTATGTTTCCTATGTCAGTCCATACTCATTTGATCCAGTATCCCACATCACTATCCTGTGTCAGTTTCAAGTCGCTGACGGGGGATACATCATGTCCCTCCTTCGATAAGTATGTTCCAGTCAACTTCAACACATTATCTGAGAACTAGACTTAGAAACCAGTTAGTACCTTGGGACCTACATGCCTCAATGGCATTCCTCCTCACTTCCAAAATTAGGTTTACATCATTGACCTCTGATCGAATGATTCCATGAATGTTTGACCTCAACTCATTTATTCAAATTCACTAGAATGTATTAGGTTACCTTGGGAGTCATTGTCATCATTTTTTATTTCCCTCGTACTTCTTAACGATTTACCTCAATGACCAATAATCAAGTGGTTTCTACCATGTTAAACATATTTGTATCGCATCGGGATCTATATAAATCCCTTGGGTAGGGTTCTCCCTCTGTTATGTGTTTTTCTCGGGTTGCAATGGAGATCATTTGAGCATGTAAAATATTTCAGTACAATCATCATG
>ML800676.1:164529-181319 GCA_009831015.1 Picea engelmannii
CTCCATTGTGTATTTTGTGGCTGTGATCAGTTCATGTCATGGGGGTATGGATCCAAATTGTATCTTTGGTGGCCATATCCTTAGTCAGTATTCTTATGGATTTGAAGTGTATTGGTTGCAGGTCAAACTTTGAGTTATCTCGTATTTTGAGCATAGGTATGCTTGCCTAAAAAATGGAATATATTTTGTACAGACTGATGATTGTTTGTAGCTTCTTTCGGGTTCTCCAACTCCAACACCCTTGCATTGAATAATTTGTAAAGTGTCTCGACAACAATTTTCTCTTCTGACCTCAAACTTTAGGGGCCATCTCTTACACACCAAAATGTTAGACTTGAGTGTTGCAAGTGTCACAAAGTGACGTATGCACCTTGTTAAGTGTTGCATGCACTGTTGAACATGTCGTATGCACCTTACCTAGTGTCATGTTCACTTTTTCGACTGCCGCAACCCCTTGACACCATGAAATACATTTTCTACAATCCCTAAGTCATATTGGAGGAAGAAACCCATCATTTCAAGGCCAAAAAAACACTTTTTTCTTGGAAAATCAACCATTGTTTGGGAATTTATGAAGGGTGGTTCCCCCTAGGCCATGTTGGTGGAGCTCTAATTCATGGAGTGACACCCCCTTTTCATGTTATAGGAGAACCACTTTATAGGATGGCACCATTTGTTCAACTATGGGGGAGTGTCAAGCTTGTGATTAGATATTACTTGTTTGATGCTTATTTATAATCTATTTCCCCTTCCATAATCCTCATTTAATAGTTTACAGAGCCATTTTATTGATTATTTGATGAGTTTGATCTTGTGGAAGCCTTTTTTATAACTTTTCCAGAAACTGACACTCCCCTGCAGTTCACACCAAGGTGCCACTTACCTGATTGGAGATCCCTCTAAGATTCCTAAAAGGTTCCATTATATTGAATGAAACTCCTGTAATCCTTCTAGGGGGAACCATAGGGCTCTATCTCTTTGAGAACAGGGATGGTCTCCCTTTTTAAGTGTTTTTGCTAGTTTCTTCCTTGCTTTTCTTAGTCTGCTTTTAATAGGTTTTTTGCCCAGAGTCTCCTAGTTGGTCTTTGACTTTGTTTGATTGAGAATTTGACATATATTACTTGTTTTCATTTCCTTATTTGATATTTCAATTCCCTCCTAGTTGTGATCCCCCTTGGTTAAATAGATCCCTTGGTTCATCCTTCGTTCCGGTTCTCTGATCTTCGTCTCACAAAGTTTTCAGATTGCTTGGTTGTTTAGGACTTTTCATAAACTAGGGTTTGCAAAGGTTTCTTGGTATTGAGCCTTTTTGTCTTCTTTGAAACATATCACTTTTCTAGATGATTAGGAATCTCTTGTTTTCTGCAACCCAGCCTTGAATGTTGTTTCTTGCTGCTCATTTCTAGAGTATTTTCATGAATGCTTGTCTTCTTTCTCTTTTGCATCTTTGAGTCCTTGATTGAACAAGTTATCTCACACTTGTTTTCTTTCTGTTCTAATAATATTTGAGTGCACTTTGTTAGATTATTTTTTTTCCTCGTATTTCTTTGGGTCAAACATATATCTATTTCATTTCAATTGAATGATTAAGAAGCAAAACAAATTTCATATATCCTTGCATCCATAATCAAACAAAGATTTTTTTTTCATTCTTAGGAAAAAAATTTGGTACATGTATGGAAAAAAGATCTAGTTTTGAATGTGCATTTTAGTTTTCAGAAACATTTTCTTGGTAGTTTGGCATCTTGATCCCAGAAATTGAAAAGTTGCATTGTTTTGAGTTATTGCTTGTGCTAAGAAGAATATACATATTCTCCTTCCCATACATAGAATTCATCGAAAAGAATAATTTCATATCATTATTTTGTATTATATTGGAGTCGAGTCTCTCACACATCATTAGTTTCATCTCCATGAACCTACTAAGTAAAATCCATTAAAATCAACCACGTGCTAATAAAATAAACTAGAACATTTTTTGGTTTTAGCACACCAACAATAGCATATGATTAGGGTCTTTGGACTAGGAAAAGTGAGTAAATTGCCCAAGACTGCTAAACAGACTGTAGAGCACTAAAGAGTGAACAAATCCAACTTTTGTATAAGCATATTTAGAAACCCCCTCTCACACAGGGGATAAAAACAAGGTCACGTGCAAGAGAGCAAGTAATATTACCCCTCCAAAGCTTAACCAATCATAACAGACAAAGAATATATTGGGGTTTTTTCTTGGGAAACCATTTTTTTCATTTGGTCTCGATGCTTCATGAATCCTGAATCCATTCAGGGTCCCCAGGAGTCTGAACGGTCCACTTGTCTTCATTTCTCTTGAAGATCTTCATATTTTGATATTTTTCCCATACATTCGGTCCCGACTGTCGACTGTACCCGCTCAGAGCCTGACTGCAAGTTGGTATCATTGGTTCCCTTTCCTTTGTATCTATAGAGGTGATTGTGGGGGAATTCCCATAGTTACTGGGGAAGACGGTGTATCACAGTCTCAGTACCCTTGGAGGGTGATCCTATGAAAGATAAGGTTGCTTGCACCGAGAAGGGATGTTACGTGGAGGCCGAGGTAACTACTTATCATTTCTTCATTGACGGATTGATATATCTTATTCGGAAGATCCTTAAATTTTTTGTTGCTTGGTTCATTTCATTTAGTTTGCTTAGGATTGTATTTCTTCAAATTTCGTAGTTGGCCTTAGGATTGGAGATTTCACAGTTTACAAGATATGGATACTAATGCTCAATAACCTCAACATAATGTTTCTTATGAATGAATGATCACAGATCAAACTTTTGAGACCAGGAACATAGCTCTTGGAAGTGACCATCACATAGAAGAACCGATCACAACCTTCATAGAAATTACTGCATCTTATATGAATCCACTTTTTACTGATCCACTTGGCATGCCACTCAATGATCCACCATCCACGAGATATGTTGATGCTTATTATTCATATTGATTACCTCTCCATTCCACAAATACAAATATTTTGGCATGAACCCATCATCTTTTGGTTTTCCTGAAGGGCTTGGGAATTTATCTTTTTACACATGTCTAGTAGTTGCTACTATTGGTTCTTCTTCTGTAATGGAAACATCATTGACCTAGGTAACCCTGACTCAACCACTTGTGCATACTTCTTATTTTGTACATGGCTTGGGTAATATTCCTACTTCACTATTTACATGCATGCACAGGCCAAGTGCTTTACTTGGTCACTCCATCAGTCAAATGTTCAGTAGTCAAGTCATTCACACAACCATGGTTACACAAGCTACTCAGCCTCCATTTCAGCCATCAAATATTAGTACACCCTACATTGGAAGGTCAATCTTCAATGGGAGGCCAACCTTTAGTTTGGGGGAAACCTTTAGCTGGAGGGAAAATTTTCACTAGGGGGAAACCTACATGGTTGCAACATCACAAATACTAGGGGAAAGTCACTCATGAAAGTCCTTCTATCCATACTAACACTGTCCCATATCCTCGAAAACCATTTCCCTTTGTGGGGTCAACCCAATCTACTGGGATTTTCTTCGCAAGGAACATTTCCCTATCAATCAATAAACCTCATGATTCCAACTCAATAGTTACTTCAATAAAAATACATGGGGTGACCATCAGGTAAATATCAGTACATAGGATTTCCATTTGTTCAGTCACAGTACATGGGTGGAAAACTAGGACACCCACCTTACATGGGTGGATAACCCGGGCAACCACCATATATGGGAGGACCATCTAGTATTGTCGTGTTGTCACAAGCTGGATTTGGTCCTATTATTGTTTCCATGCCATACGGTTATCACTAGTATCCACAGGTTAACTGATAGCTTCCATTATTACATACATTAGATCTTCCATATCTGTCGCATTTAACAAACGATCCCATTAAGCATGCCCCATTTTGGCTCATCATCTATGCGAAGTTACCGTCCGACATCCCAAAATTCGACAAAAAACCTGGGGAAGATCCTAACAATCATGTTATGAATTTTCATTTATGGTGTTCTTCCAACTCTTTGATGGACGATTCTATTCGTTTGATAATTGTTCAAAGAACACTTACATGTGTAGGACAAAATGGTATATTGAACTTCCGCAAAAATCCTTTTTTTGAAATGGTATGTGCAGGACAAAATGGATTTCTTGATACATTTTCAGTTTCCTATATGGTATGAGACCAGTACAAAACTTTTTAAATCACTCTGGCAATCCTCTTCCACACACATATTTGATCATATTCATGATTGGAGGCGGCAAAGACAGTTGATTAAAGCTCCCATTCTGTACCAACACCTTCTAGATTGGTTTTAAAAGTCACTCTTGTCTCCCATCGCCCACGATGTTGCTATAGGAAATGTTGTTACTGAGGAGCAAGCTATCAATTGTGCATAGTATTTGGACTTGATGTATTCCCAGTATGAAACACTTTAAAATCTGATCCCTAATTCTCCTCACCCATTGAACGATCTGAAAAGACCTGCTCCAAAACTAGGTTTTGTTTCAAAGACCACAACTACTTATTCTCTTGCTCAAAAATTTTAGGTGAATGCAGTCCAATCCACTTCATCTCAGCAACTAGGAGGTAGGAAGAAAAACAACGGTAAATCCAAGAAATATTCTGACCAATGTGATACCACCAAGACTGCAGATACTCAACCGAGTAGGACGACTAAGTTTCCTTGCATTATTTGTGAGGAACAACACTACATGAAAGAATTCCCTCATCATGAGGTTGTCACTAAATGTATGAAGGGTAGCTCCCAACCATTGCAGCAACAAAATATGGTAGCAAAAAACCCTGCCCCTCCACAAGGGGGAAATTTAGGTCATTCCCACCATGGGGATGATTCCACAAGTGCCTATGAGTTGTACATGTTTAAGGCGGTTAATGTAATGAATAAAGTGAATACTTATGACACTCCGCCAGGTGATCAAGAAAATGGAGAAGTTGTTGATCATCCCTCCCCATCCAATCCTTCTCCATCTTTCAATACTCTTTATATTTAGAAGCCAATTTCTGACGCAATGTTGCACCCGCCCAAGAGCGTAATTCAAAAAGTGACATTTAACCCAAATGCGCACGTTCCACAAAACTAGAGTATCGTTGAATATTTGGTGCAAGCCCCTTGTGTTATGTCATCCCTCAAAGTTCTACAACACTGTCCAAATCAGCATAGAACCCTATTGTCATCCATTAGAGCTATGAATATTGAGGAATCAAACATGATTACGTTTAATCTGGACTATTCTAAGGAGAGGATCTCCCACCACTTAGCATTCCAAATTAAAATTTTGGTTCGTGGGAAAAACATCCATTGCACTGTTTTGGATGAGGGAGCCTCCACCTCTGTCATGTCCTTTCCTTGTTGGAGAGACTTTGGTTCTACTAAATTTATCCAGTCTCCTATGACGTTGAAATCATTTCATGGACATGGTTTCCAACCTCACGGATTCTTGTAATATTTCGCTATGACATTGAAGGGTAAAATCGTTTCGGTCAATATCAAAGTGGTTAACACACCTCTAGATTATAATTTGTTACTTGCTCATATTTGGTTCTATGCGATGATAGTCATCACATCTTTGGTGTTTTGTATCTTATGATTTCCCCATAAAGGAAAAATTATCACTATTGACCAACTTGACTCTACAACTCCAGATCTCCATAGTGTCGCAACAAATAATGTCCCTTTTCTAGGACAATCTAGTCTTGAGAGTGTACGTGTAGGTATTCTTAAGGATTCCTTTCTCATGGGGGTTTTTCCTTTTCCTCCTTCTTCCACTACACAGGTTTCCACGTTAAATATGATTTCGACTCAGGCTCGACAATCCCTAGAATCACTTCATCCTTTGGTAGTACTTGGTCATCACAAGCATAGCTATTTTCTTGTATCAAGCTCATTAAAAAATGAAACAAATGATTATGAGCATAGTTCATCCTCTCTATCAATATCGTTAAAAAATGAAACATAACCCCCTCCATCTGAATCAAGTCTCACTCTGGATCGAATACTTGAACCTTATTTTCCTCTACCTAGTGAAAATGTTCCTATTAGTAACTAGAATCCTAAGTGAGGAAAGAAGAAGAGTCACCGGAGGAAACAAAGCTTGGGAGGTAGATCTCCAACCTCTGGAAATCACACTCGAGAGAAACCACTAGCTATATCATGCAAGATGGGGGGAAAATACCTCTAGAGAGACAAACTGCTAGGAGTGGTCCTCATTTAGGGATCATTCGCATCGTAACATAGTAGTTTTTCTAGAACGAGGTCAGTCTTTTCACTTTCTCGTGTTCATTAATACATGAGAATAGGTTATTGAGTATCCTTTTATATCTTTTTTAGAATTGTAAAAGGTATACGAAAAAATGAACTCTTTGGAGTTTCCTTTAAGCTCTTTTTAGACTCCTTAAACATGCAAAGATTGTCAAGTGATCTTGCTTCCTTTCACACCTCATAAAAGGTTTGAAAGGGAATATTTCGAGTGGTATTTTATCTCTTTTTTGGCCTCATGAGACTAATTATGAAAAATGGATACTCTAGTCAAGCATGATTAGAAGAGTTCTCCCATGTATTGTTTTATACTTTTTTCAGGCTTAGGAGACTAAATTTACAAAAAAATCATCCATGGAGTCGTCTTTAAGTTCTTTTTAGAATCTATAAATGTGAAAAGCCACTGATTTTACCTTCTTTGGGATCATAAACATATGCATCGAAGGACCTATGTGAGTCCAATCTCCAGGACCCATAGAGGACCAAACCCCTCCTTCAGGTTCATTAAAAATATGCTCAATGTTTCCAAGTCATTTTTCATGCCAGTATATTATGTTGATGATGGGGGATATTACATCATGGCCCTCCTTCGATGAGTTTGTTCCTGTCGAATTTAGCACATTATCTGAGAATTAGACTTATAAAACAATTAGTAACTTGGGACCTGCATGCCTCAATTCCTCACCTCCTAAATTCCGACAATAGGTTTACATCATTGACCTATGATTAGATGATTCCATGAATGTTTGACCTCGGCTTTCATATTCGATGGAATGTAATAGGGTACCTTGGGATTCATTGTCATCATTGGTGATTTCCCTCACACTTGTTAATGGTTTACCGCATTGACTGATAATCAAGTGGTTTCTAGCATGTTCAACATCAAATCATCTATTCACATGGCTAGATTCATACCGCATCGGGATCGAGACAAAGACCTTGGGTTGGGATCTCACTTTGTTATAGTCTTTTCCAGGTTTGCGATGGAGATCGTTTAAGCATGTAAAATATTTCAGTACAATCATCATGCAGATAATATTACTGACATATATATATATATTGTCACATAGATCCACATTGTATTGATCTGTGGCTATGTTTTGTCATCTCGTAGCTCCACTGTTTATTTTTCATGGCTGCGATCGGTTCATTTCTTAGAGGTATGGATCCACATTGTATCTCTCGTGGCCATATTCTTATTAATTATCTCATGGATCTACAGTGTATTGGTTGCGGCCATGCTTTGAGTCATCTCGTATTCCGAGCATAGGTATGCATGCCACAAAAATGGAATATATTTGTGTACTGACTAATCATTGTTTCTATCTTTTTTCTGGTTCTCCAACTCTAACACCCTTGCATTGAATAATTTGTAAAGTGTTTTGGCCATCATTTTATCTTATGACCTCACTTTAGGGGGGATCTCTTACACACCAAAATGTCACACTTGAGTGTTGCACCCTAAGTGTCGCAAGTGTTGCAAAGTGACATATGCACCTTGTTAAGTGCCACATGCACTGTCGCAAGTGTTGTATGCACCTTACCTAGTGTCACATTCACTTTTTCAATTTTCACAACCCCTTGACACCATGAAATACATTTTCCACAATACCTATTTCATATTGGAGGAAGAAACCCATCATTTCAAGGCCAAAAACACACCTTTTTATTGGAAAATCGACCATTTGTTTGGAATTTATGAAGGGTGGCACCCCCCTGGTCATTTTGGGGGAGTGCCACTTCATGGGGTGGAACCCCCTTGCCATGTTATAGGAGCACAAAATTATAGGAATCACTATTGTTTCAACTCTAGGGGAGCGACAGTCTTGTTAGAGAGAAACCGGGGATCCTCTACCTTTTCTTAATGGTCATATCTCTTGAGATGAGGTTTCTTATGGTTGAATCCTACCCTATGGGATATATCCTAGGATATTACCCTAACCTAAGGTTCCATATCATCAAACATATCCTAAATTTTCTCATGGTGGTTGCACCTCTCAAAGCCTATATATTGAGGGTATTTCCAAGGTCAAAGGGGGGAGATTGGTGGTATCAAACCTTTGATTCTAGAGGAAGCATCAAAATTTTGATGTCAATATTCATGCAAGGGGTGGAAAAGGATATATTGTTGTTACACATCAAAATTACTCACTTCAATGCTGACCAACTGTCATCATTAAAAGTGTCTCAAGTGTCGTGTTTTGGCCAAAAATGTCGCAAGTGTTGCAAATATCATATTGTCATCTTGCCTATGTCGTATCTCGAACAACATCACAGGAACACTTGAGACATCCTTAGAGACTGGTTAAAAGAAGGATATGTCATTTTATGAAGAGTACAAATATTTTTCCTTGATAAATACCACTTGAAATTTATTTTTGAAGGGCAACGCTCCCTTACCCACTAACAGGGAGCGCTAGCCCTCCTTGCCTTCCTTTGGGGGAGTGTTGCAATGCTCTGTGCATCATTCTGGGGGAGCATTGTGTTGTTGTGGAAATACGGGGAATATCCCCTTTATCTATCAAATCAGTTTGATTTGAATTTGAGGTCAAGGATGGATCTTAGGGAGGATCCACAACTGATGGAGAAAGATCCTCAACCTATCCCAAGAATATCTAAGGTGGTTGGTTCTCTCAAAGATTATATAAGGAGGCCTCCTCGTGGTGAAAGGAGGATACATCGAAGGCATCAAAATTATGATCTCATAAGGGGGAATTATCAGTGAAAGCATAGTAATTATGATTGTGGATCATTTGAGCAAGGGGTTGGACAAGGAGAGTTGGATGAGGTTGCAACATCTGCATCTACACTTGTAAGCACCTTATTTTGTTCTCATTAATACATGTGCTTGGCCTATTTCCTTAAATATTATGTATACCTGCATGAACTTGTCTTTGATGGATAGATCTAGTTTCATACTAATCATGGTAGAATAGGAAGCATGTTTTGTCTTTGATTGGATGCCAGGACTTGTTGAGGAGCTTAGGAATCAAAGCTAAACTTGGACCGGGCAAGGAAAAACATCGTAAAAAAGCACTCATATATTTATTCATTTTCTCTATATATTAGTTTAGCTATGTTTAAAATGATGTCAGTGATCAAAGTTAGCACCTTTCTGTCTTGGTCTTAGGGGTCTAGGATCCAAGAGGGAATTCACCTTTCCGCAGGGGGATTTTCCTGTAACAAAAATTGACAACCCCACTGGGGATGAAGATAAGCCTCTCACTGTGATATCAGTCTCTCCTGAATTATATCCAATAGTTGACATGTTCATCTCTTATATAGGGATATTAGAGCCATATCTCCCTACCCTTATAGAGGTCGTCGACATGTATTCCTTCTAGAGTGCTTTTCTTCCATCTGGCGAAGATCTCTTGGAAGCCATGTTTGAACTTCATCCCTTGAGATGTATTCCTTCCATAGAATTGTCCTCTTGGAAGCCATGATCAAGGAGAATCTACAAGAATAGTTTTATTCTCTGTGGCAAGATCGTTAAAAAATGAAACAAAGGTGCCCCCGGGGGAGTAGCTCAATTGGCAAGTGCCATGAAAATGAAGTTCCATGAGGTTTCGAGTTCAACTCCCCCCGAATTACAATGTGTACCATGTAAGGGGTCTCGTGGGAACACCTAGAGGTTATAGTGGTATAAGTTGGATAACACAGCCACGTGTAACGTGAGCACATGCCCAACTAGTTGCTGATTCCTCCAAACATAAAAAAAAATGAAACAGAGGTTATGATCATAGTTTTCCTCTCTGTATCAATCTCATTAAAAAAATGAAACAGAAATATGGGGATTGAAACCAGATATTTTAGCATAGTTTTTCTTCTCTGTGGAAATCTCATTAAAAAATGAAGCATATGTCCTAATCATAGTTCTTTTCATGTGTCAATATCGTTAAAAAATGAAACAATCACCTCTCCTAACAAGTCGAGTCTTTCGCTAGATATTATAGATATTGAGTCAAGTCTTTAGCTATATCTCGTAGATGTTGAGTTGAGTCTTTCGTTAGGTCTCATATTTGAACCTTGATTTCATCCACCCTTATCCTTTTTTTCCATCGAATACAGAAATTGGTGACAACCTCAAGTCAGTGAATGAATTGAATCTTGGGGTCATGTCTCTAGCCTTTGATTATCATTCTATAGTTAATATTCTAGATTTTCAAGCTCGCGACAGAGTACCAACCTTCCATGGGTATCCCAACATTTGGAAACTACGTTGGGAATTTACAAGCATACTTTAATTTTGTTTCAAGCTTGTGTAAAAATGAAACCAATACCGAGCTTAGTCTCTGTTCTTTCTTGTGCTCGTAAATACATGAGAATGTAACCGGGTATAGTTTTATCACTTTTTCAGACTCATAAAGGTTATACAAAAAAGGAACCCCCTGGAGTCACCTTTAAGCTCTTTTCAGACTCTCTAAACATGAAAAGGTCATCGAGTGATCTTGCTTCCTTTCCCACTCGTTAAAAGGTTTGAAAGGGTTTCTTTTGTATGATAATTTATCTCTTGTTCGGCCTCGCAAGACTAACATTACGAAAAAGGACAACCCTAGAGTCATATTTAAGTTCTTTTTAGACTCTCTAAACATGAAAAATTACTGAGTTTACCTTCTATGGACTTGTTTAAAATAATACATTGAAGGACCCATATGGGACCAAACCCTTACTTCTTCAAGTTCATTAAACAAAGGAAGAGGGACTTACCAAAGGCGAGTTATATATAGCATGTTTTGTCCTCCTAGAGCTTGTTAAATTAAAAAGAGGTACTCATCTATCTAGATGGGGGGGAATTTAGAAAGAAGCAAGCCAAGCAGTTTCTGAAAACATCACAGGACACTCTTACGGTCACCCTTGAACATGGAACTTTGTCTTCACATACATTTTAATCTATTGAACCTATACACTGAACGAATCCTTTGAGTCTCTTTGCTCCTTTGGGTCACCCGACGAAAGTCACAATATCCACTGCATCATCATGTTTTGTTCCATGTCATGTTTTTGTTGTTATGCCATAGTGTTCAAGGGAAGTATCTTCCTCGAGAGTTAACCATCACAAATTTCTTCTTTCAACACCCTTTTCAGGTTGTTCTCATATGAGTCACCACCGTATATCTTTGTGCTATTTTTGTTTCATTGATGGGGGATACATCAAGGCCCTCCTTCGACGATTTTGTTCCTATCGACTTTAGCACATTATTCGGGAATTAGACCTAGAAACCAATTAGTACCTTGGGACTTGCATGCCTCAATGGTATGCCTCCTCACTTTCTATAGTAGGTTTAAATCATTGACATCTGATCGGATGATTCCACAAATGTTTGACCTTGGATATTTTGTTCACATTCACTAGAATGTATTGGGGTACCTTAGGAATAATTGAAATCAATGGTGATTTCCTTCGCACTTGTTAACAGTTTACCTCATTGATAGGTAATCAAGTGGTTTCTACCATGTTCGACATCAAGACATCTATTCACATGGTTAGACTCAAACTACATTGGGATCGGTAAGAAGACCCTGGGTTGAGTGATCACTCTGATATATACTTTTCCCAGGTTGCGATGGAGTTTCTTTTGAGAATATCGACACAAGTATTGTTGCATAGATCCACTTTGTATTGGTCCGTGGATATGTATTGTCATCTCGCAGATCCACTGTGTATTTTTCGTGGCTACGATCAATCCATGTCATGGAAGTATAGATCCACATTGTATCTTTGGTGGATATACCTTTTATTAATATAATTATGGATCCGCAGTGCATCTTATGACAACCATACCTTGAAATTGTTTATCAATCAAGCATAGGTATGTCCTCCTTGGGTTTTAAACATATGATATCATTTGTCTGATGATTGTATGAAACTTCTACCAGGTTCCCTGAGTCCATACCCTTGTTCAAAAAAGTCTACAAAGTACTTCAGTCATCAATTTTTGTATTCTAACTTCTCACTTTGGGGGGAAATCTGTTACACATCAAAATTACTCACTTCAATGATGACCAACTATCATCATTACAATTGTCTCAAATGTCGCAAATATCATACTATCAAATTTCCTATGTCATATCTCGAATGACATCATAGAAACACTTGAGACATCCTCAGAGACTAGTTAAAAGAACGATATGTCATTTGACGAAGAGTACAAATCCTTTTCCTTGAGAAAGACCACTTGAAAATCATTTTCAAAGGGCAGCACTCCCCTACCCACTAGCAAAGAGTGATAGTACGCCTTTCCTTCATTTGGGGGATCATTGCAATGATTTGTGCACCATTCTGGGGGAGCATTGTGTTGTTGAGGAAATTAGGGGAAGATCCCCTTTATCTCTGAAGTCAGTTTGATTCGAATATGAGGTAAAGTTTGGATCTTAGGGAGGATCCACAACTGATGGATAAATATCCTCAACCTATCCCAAGAATTTCTAAATAATTTCTAAGGTGGTTGGGCCTCTCAAAGCTTATATAAGGAGGCCTCTTCGTGGTGAAAGGAGACATTGAAGGCATCAAAATTATGATCTCATGAGGGAGAATTATCAGTGAAAGCATAGTCATTTTGATTGTGGATCATTTGATCAAGGGGTTGTATAAGGAGAGCTATATGAGGCTATAACATCTACATATACACTTGTAAGCACCTTATTTTGTTCTCATTAATACATGTGCTTGTCCTATTTCCTTCAAGATTATGTATACCTACATGAAATTGTCTTTGATGGATAGATCTAGTTTTAGAGTAATCATGGTAGAATAGGAAGCATGGTTTGTCTTTGATGGGTTTGTAGGACTTGTTTAGGATCTTAGGAATCAAAGCTCAACTTGTACTGGGCAAGGACAAACATCGTAGAAAGGTACTTATATCTTTCCTCCTTTTCTCTATAGATTATTTTTGCTAGGTTTAAAGGGATGTCAATGATCAAAGTTAGCACCTTTTTGTCTTGGTATTAAGGGTCTAGGATCCAAGAGGGAATTCACCTGTCCACAGGGGGATTTTCCTGTAACACTTGTAGAAGTGACTAACATCGTCAATCATTCTTTGTAAGTGCCTTCTTTGGCTTTGCAATTAATATCAACTTGGCCTATTTCCTTCAAGTTCATGTGTTCTACATTTTCTTGTCTATTGTCATTTCAATCTTCAAATATAGATCTTTTTTATATAATTATTTAGAGTAGGATGAATATTTCATTTTCTAGTCTTTGCAGGATTCCATTTGCATTGAGGAGTTTGGAGATCAAGCCAAAGATTGGAGCAGCGAGGATAAACATCGCAACAAGGTACGCCACATTATTATTCTCTCTTGCTTGATTGATTGAGTTAGATCTATATGGAAATTAGCAACCACTTATTCTCTTATTTCTTTGGACCAAATATAGGAGTCTTGGTTCAAAGGGGAGCTTAGCCTATCTGCAAGGTAATAGTTTTGACAACACAAAGAAACTAGTTCCAACACCCACTTATTTTGCGACAACTTCCATAGACATAACCATGAGAACTATCTATTTAACCATTATAGAAACTTATGTAAAATCAATACATATATGAAAATATTGTGGAATAAACATATAAATTATCGAAAGTGAATGAGATATGCATGATAGATTTTTGTGCTAAGGATGCTCCTACATCGATATGATAAACAAGTGTGGTATTTCATGTGCTTGAAAAAGTGGTGTATGATAGATAAATGGAAATGATATATAATATTTTTCCAAATCATATATAATATGTTTCCAAAGACTTGTACTCACATATGATGGTAGATATGTGTTAGCACTCTGTAATTTTCCCAAGGCTGCGGAGGCAGTCACAGAGGCAACATCAAAACCACTTCGAGTCTTGGATCTATCCCTCCAAGACTCAGAGAGGGATCTCTGTGTGTGATATAACTTTGTTTGAATAGATATTAGGTTAGTTAATGGGTTCAGAGTTTGGAATTTTTAATTGGTTTGGTTGGAACAGGAGAAAAGGGCCATGGGCGATGGAGTCACAAGATGATATTTAATCAAAAACAAATCCTACAGACAGCTTTACATGGCAAGGTTGGCAAATTACTGGATCTAGTAAAATTAAATGAAATGAAAGAGGAGGAAAAAGAAATGATCAATTTAGCAATAGAGCAATGAAGAATTCTTCCACTGAATATCAGAAGAAAACATTAATATTATCCGCAGCCAAAAACAGAGTGTATCTTACAACAAATTTTGCTCATAAACTTTTGTCGTATGATAAGGAAAGAAAACATATGGAAACAGAGAAAACAATTTACTGGAGGAGCACTTCACCAGTATACTTGACACAAGAATCATGTAACCACTGCGACTATATAATTGAATTGATGAAAAATATAGATGGCTCTGTGATCTCTGATACAAGATTTTTAAATGATGGTCCTTGACTGATCAACCCTTTTTACATTGAAATCATATGAATACATAGGATAGATATCCCCATAAGTTTCGGAAGTTGGATTCAACCGCCTCAGCCAAAAATAACCGCAAATCCGCAAAAATCCTAAACTGTCCGCCATGAAAGACGAGCCAGATTTTTGCAAAAAAGAGGTCCACTCAGACATTTTTTTTCTAGTTATGACACCTGGGCAGAAACTAAAGGAGATTATTGTATATGGGCATGTGTTGGATAAAATCCTCCTTCGGTTTCTCCAAATTTACCTCCATCTCGCTCTAACATGTCTTGCAAGATCGGGAATGTAACAGAAAAACCAAAAATCTAAAAAAAGAGGCTAAAAGATAGCTTAGATTCTCCCTTCGCATGGAACCTATGAAAAAACTTAGAGAGGTTTTTTTTCTTCAAGCCGTTACGAAGAAAAAACTCTCTCGGATTTTAAAAATTCATTTTCATTTTCCTAGAAACGACCTCGGAAGAAGACTGGTCAAAATGCTGCGAAAGAGGATTTTTCGGGAGCAAAGTGGTATTTCGAACCCCCCCAAGGGGGGGTTCCACTGGCATGTGGAGATGACACCTATCCGAGGGTGGTTTTAGAAACTAATCCATTCCATACCCCCCCCCGTCTCGTTAAACTTCGGATGGTGAGGGGGGTCTAGAATTTTTAATAGTCTTTTCATTTAAAATGATTTGTGTTTTATGTGGGCTTTGATGTAATGGATGAACGGGAGGGTAGACTTAGGGTAGTTTTTATGTTTTTAGTTTTTGTTTCATTTTAGTTTTTTTTTTATTGTTTTATATGTTTTGTTTTTTATATATGTTTTATTATATATGTTTTATTATATGTGTTTTATTATATGTTTGTTTTATTTAATATTAATTAATAAAAAACTGACCTAGTTACTAAACTAACTTAACTATTAAGTAATTAATTGATTAATTAATTATTAACTAGTTTGGCCTAGTTTAACTACACTAATTTTATTGTTAACCTTTGTTATTCTATTACTCTTTTTACCCTAAGTTTGGATTATGCAAATGTAGGGACGAAGATGGCGAGATAATGGAGGCTGACATCACGAGGCATGAGAGGTATGGTAGTAAGTTGGAAGGGTGGTAAGTTGGAAGGGTGGTAAGTTGGAAATGTGGTAAGTGGTAAGTGGTCTGGAGCAGAGGAAGTCTGATGCGATGAAATGGTGACACGTTGGGCGAGGGCCCGCTGGGAAAACTGCCTCATTCCGGACCCCCCCCCACCATCGTTAAAGGCAGAATGATCAAGGGGGTCTGGAATTGCTTGTAGACCGTCCATCTGCATGATGTCAGGATGACCATAGATCTATGCATACTTGTTAGTCACCATTCTGGACCCCCCCCCCATCGTTAAAAGAAGAACAGTTGAGGGGGTCCAGAATCCACTGTCAGCCATTGATCTATGTATTGCTAGATCGATCATCGATCTAAGCACGTTCTTTATTCTCCAGGCACTGATGCAGCAAAAACTTAGGCTTAGTGCTTTTTGTGGGTTTTGTGCACTGCTTCCCTTGATTTTGTCTCCATGGGGTTAGGAAAAACCACTCAGCGTCAACAACCATGAATTTTCTTTTTCTTTTCCTTTCCTTGAAAATAATTTGTTGAGATGAAATATTATTTGCAAACCAAAATACACCCAGAGTGACAAAAAAATTTCCAGTCACCAGATGATACTATGAATTATAGGGTTATAACAGTGGCTCCACCTGGGGATGGTATCTTCTCTCAGGAGGTGTTAAGAACCATAGACCTATGAACATGCAGACCGGTGCTTTATCCATTGGGTTGATCCCAAAATCTTTTTCTGCAACATGTACCTGTTTTGATCTTGCAACTGAAACCAAATTAAAATAAACACTGCTGAAAAAGAGATGCTCAGAATGCTGAGCTTATTCATTTCTTCCTACCTACCCTACGCTACTGAAAATTTGGTCATTCTAAATGATACAATAATGCCAGTGCATGTTAAGAACCAAACATCAATATAGCATAGAAAAACCTCAGGAAAAGTACTCAACGCCTTGAAAAAGAGATAATTTCAGATAATAAGCCTCTTCGAGG
>ML800676.1:232352-246944 GCA_009831015.1 Picea engelmannii
TTTTTTTATATTCCTACTAGTGGAGCACATGTCCAATGAGTTTCATCATAGTTACTTTTTGTGTACCCTTCATGGAGAAGGTTTACAATAATGAAATATGGTTGTGCCTTTGTTAAAGGTAAATCTACCTACTCTAATGCAAGTCCATGATGAGTATCTTTCGATCACCAATAGAAAGAAGGATAGATCACCATCTGTCTTTCCCTAGGGATCATATGCATAACAAAAAATCAAAGAAAAAAACATAAGAGAAATACCTTTACACTAACATTTTTCCTTCACCTTGTGAGAAAGTTGGTTAATTCCAAATCTAGAGTCAAGATCAAACTTGCACAGACATCAAACAAATAAAATCTTTCTCATTCCACTTTAAATTTCTAGATAAACAATGTAAATTGAAATACACATGAAACTCTAAATAAATCTTCAGGTTAATCAAGATCCTACCAATTCTAATATTTATGCATGGAAATACATTGTCAAGTACAAAAGAATTGGGGCACAAAGGGGGGAAGAATATAAATCTATATTATAATATTGACAAGGTGATAACAAGTGTACAAATTACATTCTATAAATTGTGAACATATGACATGATGTCAAACACTTAGGATACTTAATCGATTAGGTGTCATTCATGTATACCCATTGTCACATGTGATGGAACCTAACACTGATGATGCCCCAAGTTACTGAAAACGTCTCTAAATCCACTTCCCAAAATAATGAGTTGAACTTTATAGGAAGACATTCTTTGAAAGGAAGGCATTGAGGTATCTATCATCAATTGGTATGAAATAAGATTAGGAACATGATTTGAGGTCTTGGAAAATAACTTTGAGAGAACAAACCACTAAGTACAAATTGGCACTGGGAAGGTTGATATGGATGGTAAAGATATTTGAGAAATGTCCAACGCAAGCTAAAAACTTCCCTTTAACATGTGCATGACCTAATGATGACCTGGGATGTAATCGAGATTCGACACCAAAAGGGACCAATTATATACACCAATAATTCAAGAGACATTGAAGGGTGTTCCATAAAGACTATAAGAATAACCAATCATAGAAGTGAAAACTCAAAATCATGGTGTTATCTCCTAAAATAAATTTGTCATTTTATTTTATTTTTAGGTGATAGCATAGTCATGAATAAGTGTCATTTTTTATTTTTTGTGGTCTATGGTCTCCGAGAAAAGGGAATAAGTGAGAAATTCCAAAATAAATTGATTTGTTGTTTATTTCTTTCAAAAATCAAAGAAAAGTTTGATCGACGGCTAACCATTGTTTTGAAGTTGAGAAGGAGCCACTGAAAATTCAAGCTTCTGACGACAAATGCAACTTTTGGAAACAATAAGGAGCCACCAAAAATTCAATCTTTCGGTGGAAAATGCGACTTTTGGAAACAAGAAGGAGACACCGAAAGTGCAGAAGCAGTTTTGGGCACTGCCTCTTTAGGAGTTTGAAAGAGAAAAGGAAGTACACATGTCATAAAGGGAGGATGACCGCTTTTATGGGATATTGGCATGCTTACATGACCTTATCACTGGTTATGGAATAATCATTTTGAATTCAGTTTTACAGCCTGTGTGAAGGTGTGATGTCCTATCAGTCGTGATGGTTATCCAGTCATTATTAAATTTCATCTGCTCGTTATCGGATCTTGTCTACATCAACATTATGGTCATCATTCAAATTCAAATTCCACGAGTTTTGAATTCCTATAAACAACGTTTCTCCCTCCACCAGATGACCATACAAATTTTAGTCTTCATCGCCAACAGGTTCTTTCGATTGGTAATTTCTGTGTTTCAGGTTTCTATAGGCTATCTTGTGTTTTGCGGATGGGTAAGAAATGAGGTGGTCCACCTCTCATGAAGGAGTTAGACAACATTCAATATTTACAATCTCATCCAGAGATTCATCAGTATTTCTCATATGCAGGCTATCTCACTTATGTGGAAAATATACAAGAGGGTTACCACCAGGGTATCACAGAAGCCTTTGAAAAATCTTATGATGGAAACAAAGCCACAGTTGGCCCTTTGGAGATACAAGTTAATGAAGCAGCCATAGCCTCTGTTACAGGCATGCCAAGAATAGGGAAAAAATGGTTCAAAACCATAGTCACCAAGAATCTAGAGTTTAGACCTTATTTAAAGCCTGAATTCCAAGACATCATTTGGAATACGGATATCCCCATTTCTCATCTAGAGGATAAGTGGCAGACTCTTCTCAAATCCATACAATTGTATATAACTACAAAGGGAAGGTATGATAGGGCCATGTTATACCACTTCAAACTTATGGACCACTTTACAGGAAAGGTTCCTATAAATCTACCATATTATTCTCACAAGAACTTGACAAATATGTCACACAAGGTCCAAGCTGAACCTGACCATATCCATAACACCTTGTTTCATTTTGGTTTGATCAAAATGATTCTTGTAGAAGAATTGAGGAAGAAAGAATGAACATGGGAACACTTCCTGTTTTGGGGAGGTTTTGAGTTAGACACTCAACCTGAAAAAGGAAAGAGGAAATCAAGAAAAAAGCTACCAACTCCTCAGAGTAGTCTAAAGAGGAGGAGATCCATCACCCTTGACCTCTCATAAGAACCAACATCCAGCTCAAAAGTCAAGAAGGCAAAGAAGAAATTGGTTTTCAAGGAAGCTGCAGAGAAAGCTTCAACTCAGCAGACCAAGAAAGCAAATGTGCTTAACTTACCCTACTCAGAATATGATTCTGAACCAAACAAAGAAGAGGTCCATGTTGATCATAACATAGAATTTTCTATGGAGAAAGAACCAGAAACTGAGAGGTTCAAAGGTTATGAGGAAGGAGAAACATCAAGCAAGAGAAACTCTAGCAAATCACAAAAGATTAATAAACTCAAAGAGAAAATAGCACAACAGGAAGTGATAGAGAGGGTTATAAAGGCCAGATATGAGACTCTATCAAATAATTTTGCAGAAACTAGTGCAGCCTTGGAAAGATTGGCACTTGAAAGTGTGAAGGAAAATAAGAAGAAGAAGAGGATCATAAGGGATAATCACAAGCTATGGAGATTAGCTAGGCATTTGAAGGAAAAGATCAAAAAGTTGAAGGATAAAATAGCTAGACACCCAGATTTGCATGTCCTTGCAGAGGTTGCTCAATATTTGCAAGTGGATAAGTGCAAATAATCAAGGAAAAGACTCATTTTTGAATTTTTTATCTTTTTAACAAACACAGGCTTTTCAGTGGCATAATCAACATAACAACACATAGTTAGTCGTTGAAAATCAGGGCTTTCAACAACAAAATCTCATTTTTCAAGGCAAAAGAGATACCGAAACTATTGGAAATAGATTTTGAAGATCTAGCACTCGAGAAAAGGGGATTTTCGGTGATGAAGCATAAAGTAATCTCAAACAAATTGCTCCATAAATTTTGGCATCTTGTTTCAGAGTTTTGAGGCATTAAACAAGGTAGCTAGGTTCATTATTAGCCTATCATTATTGCAGGCTTCTTACAGTTGTTGAGGAACATATCCAGTTGTTGAAGAAAGACACCAATCATGTCATCATACATCAGGACCTTCATGCAGTTGTCAAAGACTTAGCGGATTGAAGACAAATCAAATTCTAGAAATGGACTAGATCCATACTTTTTGAAAGATTTTTTGTAACAATTTTCTATTATTAGTATTTCAAATCCAATTTCTCAGTATCGGAAGTTGCTTGTAAAGGATATAAATCCTATCAATTTTATAGACTGGTGGTTCAAGTCTGGAGACTAGACCATGTTGTTTTTTGTATTGATACCTTTTATATAATACAAATCCCAAGTTCCTTTCACTGTTAATGTCAAATTATCATCTTCTCTCTTTTCCTGTGTTTTGAATGATTATTGTTATCTAAGTTTGTCTAGTTGCAAATGAATGTCATCTCATTGGTCAACTCATAAACATTGATTTAACAAGTAATTTGTGCTATATTTATTTATCCCATCACATATGTGTTCTAGTTGATAGATATAGACTTTCTTCACCCACCAGTTCAATTACTTATCTGATTATTGAATTTTGAAAGCATTGTCTCATCTGGTTATATTACTAAGTGTCTTAAGTGTGAACCAGTCGTTTATGTATGCCATTTGATCCAAAAGACACAGAAAAACAAAACATTTTAAGTTACCAGGCTTCTTCAAGCTACAACCTGAGAAGGACTCTTGGAGAGATAACACATGGTACATCTCCCACGGAAATACTAAAACCCAACTGAATCAAAATAGGTTATTTTTTCAAGGGAAACAGAACTTACAGATGCCACCTAATTACTAAATCATAGAGATATAAATTTCACCACCCCCCTGCTTTTCTTTTTTATGTCTTTTGATTTTTTTGTCTTTTTCATATTACATAAAGATTTAAAAAGATTAAAAAATGCTAGAATATAGTGAAGGAGATAAAGCCTCATGATCCCAATGACCACGTGCCTCCAACATTATAATATAAGGATCATTGCGTGACAAATTTCATGAAGGGTGACGACTAAGACTAGGGGCAACTTTCGATGACTCCACTAAATTAGGGTTTATGGTTCTAAGGATTATGTTCACTTGATTGCACTTTTTTCTTATGTTTCTAAGAGATACTTGTAGTTGGAAATGATAGGAAGAGAATTTATTAGCCTCCTAATGTTGGTTGGGCTCGGACTTGCTTGCCATACTTGGTATTATGTGTATTATGTTACATGTGTAGGTTCAAATACTTGGATCTTGGAGAAGGTGCCATGAAAAATCCCTTTATACCCTTTTTCCTAAATACCAAGAATACCTAACCTTATTTGTCTTTGTGTGCAGGTACTAGCTCGAGGAGTAGGAACTTGGAACTAGAACTTGGATTTTGGGCTAAGTTCTTTAAGTCAAGTCAACTTTTACCATGCCCAAAACCGAGAGCCAACTTAGCTTAAAATGAAAAATTTGGCTCAAAAACTTAAAACTTTTATGAGAAAACCTCACTTTCCAAATGGAGAATGGAGAAGTTTGTGGGAAAATTGACCAGGGATACATTTAATGAGAAGATTCGGGCATTTTTAAAATCATCTTGTGTGAAGGATGGGTTGATGTTGATGAAATAGATGGAGGAGAATATGCTTCTCTCACTCTTAAACAGTTTTTAAAAATTCAAAAGCAGTAGTCAATCTACATATCTTTAAGCATGAATCTCGATAAATTAGACAAATCTAAAAACCGATTGTACAACGAAAAGTACATAACTTATTCAGACTGATCAATAGAATACAAAAAACTGGAATCTATATCGGGGGCATTGCCCCCGAACCCCCTAAAAATGGGGGGTGGCGATGATGAGTCAAATTTCAACTATGTTATAAACCTCGTTTTTCATGAGCTTCTCTTGGTTTCGAGAATAGTTCATTCTCTACTAAATAGGGGAAACCACGTGAAGTTGGAATCTCTAATTATGGCCCCCCTCTCACATCACTCTCAATTTCCCCATACCCAATTTGAAATAATAAAGAACATGTAAAATACTATATTATACAAAATAAAAACATATAAAGATCATCATATAAAACACATACCTCTATATATCATTCATCTTCTTCTTCATCAAACTCAACATCGTCAATATCATCTTCATCATGAACATTTTCATTTCCCCAATACTCAATCTATCTAGATTCAACAACTATAATTAAAAACAACACTAAGATTACATTAAAGAAAAAAAATATAAGAGATCTATAGTAAAAATCACTCACCACATGTAGGAATATCATTGATCTTCTTCTTCATCCAACTCATCATATTCTATATCATCATTTGGTATTTTAGAATCATCATCGAATGGATTGGCCATATCAACATCATCATCAGTACTGTCATAATTTTCGATAATATCATCATCAGATATAGCGTCATTGAGAACATTATCATCTACATCATATGGTCGATCAACTTCTTCGACTTCATCATATGACGATACACAATATACCTCATCATATTCCTCTGTATCGCCTTCTAGTTCTTGAATATCATCTTGTTCTAGTACATTATAATTTACATGCCTTCCTCTTGGATCATATCTAACAACAAATGACCAACCTGGTTTATCGAGAACCTCACAATAGAATACTTGCTCACATTGGTTGGGAAGAACATAACTTTCTAGATCCGACTAAAATGTCCTTGTATTAACCATGGTAAAACCATTGTCATGCTGAATAACAGTTCTTTTAGGATCACGTTCATTTATCTGTAAATGATACCATTTGACCTCAAACAAAATTATCTTGAAGGATTTGAAGTCACACTCGATTATATCATCCAAATATCCATAATATCTATTTTATGTTAGTCTTGGATGTTTTTCACTTCTAGAAGAAACATCAGTGACTTGAAACACTGCAGTTATCCCTGAATCTGCGGTTTTCTTCGTGTCATCCACACTTTTGACGTGAAATTTTTGACCATTATACCACATATCTTTGTGGTGCTTCAACTGCAATATTACCGACAAGTACAAAATAAATTAATAATTAATAAACATATTTAAACTTAATAAATATTGCCCCGGATGGGGTGACACGTAGCTACGGGGAGACAGGTGGATCCGCACTTGGACCTGGCATAAATGCCGACAGTCGCCACCCACGCGCATGACATAATGATGGGGGACGGCCATCGCTGCAATTTAAGGGTGGAGGGACCTTTCCCTCGAGCGACAGGGTACGATTTTAATGGTTCAGTAATGGCGAGGGTTAATAGCGAGAGGATGGCTTCGACTCCGATTCATTTCATTTTCAACTCGCCCGGTAAGAGCAGGTCTGCACCTACAAAGGCCTTGTCTATAGCTCGAATGTTCTGGTGTTTGGCATTAACCACGCATTCTATTCTCTCACTGTATTTCTTGCTTCATTCAACGCGACTGGGCTCGCTTGCCCACATTTCATACCTGCAACTGCTCTTCCGCCGTCACCGTCATTTCCATGGCTCGAAAAAGAGGCAAGACACGTCGTGGCTCGGCCTGGGAGGCGCACAAGGCGCAGAGGCTCCGTAAGGAACAACTCGAACGGTCCCTGGCTCTTGCTACATCAATTCTTTGGAAAAACGCCCGAGCTGAGAAACGAGCTCGGCTCGCCACCATTGCTGAGTTTGGCGCCGGGTGCAGCCGGGATGTAAAGGAGAAAGTGCAGGAAGCGAGGCAGGAGAAAGCGTCGGGAATTGAGGAGGAGTTTCCCCCATGCATTGTGGAGGAAATCTCGTTTACAGAGGACCTGACGACCATGGAGTTCACCCGAGTGACAACCAAGAGGGAGGACTGGAATCCCACTCCGGCACTGGTATATTACATCCCCGGATGTCTCGTGGAGGAAATACCCTGGCCCGGTAATGACAATTGCAGTTTCCATACTCTAAGCACGAAGGTTGCAGAAGTTGCAGTGGAACAGCGGCTATTGGATGCGGGTTCTGGAGCGGCGGTGGACGAGGGTGGCAGCGTGCATGGCTTACTCATCTAGGATGAACACCTGGCTCTCATTTTCGACCTCCGTGGACACTTGTCCGATCTGGAGTATCGGGCCCTCTGCATGGGTCAAAGAATGGACATGCTGCTCGGCACATTCTCCAATGCACAAACCAAACGGAAATGTCCACTCTGCTCGCAAGCTTATGTCATCCTAGCTGGGACCACGTGGAAGACGGGCGAGGATGACAGGTCACCAACCACCTAGGTTTTATATTATCTTGGTTTTTAGTTTATGTTACTGTTTTATATGAACTTAGACCAGAGGCATCTGTCCTGGTTTCCTCCGGGCAGGACAGATGCCACTCTGTCTTTATGGTTTATAATGTTATTGCTACTTAATCCCTATACTTGTTGGTTTCCGAAAATTGGCAGCATTTTGGGTGATACCAAACCTACTCTTTTGTACAAACTCTGTAAAAGTTTTGTCTATCTAATATAGTAGGTTCTACACCTTTTTTTATTTAAAAAAAAAAAAACTTAATAAATATTAAAAAATAATACATTAACATTTTGTATAATAACAGAAAGTGCGAGTAAAATTTTATATGCTTACATGTTTATCTTTTAAACCATATGTTAAATCAATCTCCCTCTGTGTAAGATTGTGATCTTCATTACAATGAGCTCTTTTAATTAATGTATCCACCGCTTCCCATGATAACCTACCATCATGTTGTTCACATTGTTCTATCCATAGCTTCATCCAATCAATATTGTTAGCAATGTATAAATGTAGTGCATCCCACACTCGACTAGTTGCAATAAAAAAAATATAAATTAGTAAGAATAATGAATAATAATAATTGATGGAGGTATAATATAAATTAAAGAAATACAATATAGATAAAAATCAAATAATATAATACCTTTCACTTTACTCATTTTACCATTCCTGGCCAAGGCCTCCACTTCATATATTTTGACGTTATTGACACCCCAAATGCAATGCATATTAATTTTCCTCCCTAAATCAGGAAAATAATCGCTAATATACACTAATGTTTGATATACCATATACCCCTCCACCATAGAACCCTCAGTATGTGCTCTTTGTCTAACTAAAGACTTCAATGACTTCAAGTGTCTCTCCACCATCCATATTGACCTTATGTGTATAGGTCCACACAATTCAATCTCCTCAACCTGGTGTATGAGGTAGTGTTCTTGCGCATTGAAAAATGTTGGAGGTAGATACTTTTTCATTACACACATTAAATGAGGAAATTCTCTCTTCCAATATTTTATATCTTCCTTATGGATTTGTTTAGATGAAAACCACCTACAAATGTTATGACAACAAAATAGGTTTCAACAAAGACAATATTGTATACATGAATATTACAAGTAAAACAGATGTCATCAACAACTTCTACAACATTTTTATTACATATAAATAATAATATGTAATTCATCTGTCATTAAATAATAACTTGTTTTACGTTGTTGTCAAAGATGTCGGGAAAAGGTAGAGGTAGCACATACTGTAACAAAACAATGGCACATTAATAAATTTTTTATTTCATATTAACAATATATTTACAAAATTGAAAAATATTACATCGATTCTTACCAATACATAACAAATATATGAAAGAAATTACCTTGATGAAGGTATGCCAGTCATGAGTTTTCAACCCACCAAATTCACCTTTCTTTGTTAATATATTCTTGATGTTTGAAGGAAATCCTGTTGGAAATCTAATTTTTCGAATGAGCTCTTTTACAACATTTATTTCATCTTCTTTAAATAACCATGGGAGGCTATTTTGATCGACTCCATTAGTCATATTTAAATCAATAATATTTAGCATTGCATGATTGGCTTCTTGAATGTCAATACAAATTTTAGAATTTTTTTCTTTGTCATGCCTTCCATCTAAGATTCTCCACAACATTTATGTTACATTCTTCCCGATATGCATTGTTTCGAACAAATGAGTTTTTTCTAGTTGCTCATAGTAGGGAAACCTACTGAATTGTTTGGGGAAACTTTTCATTCCTCATGGACGCAGATCAATGCCTTGACGACCAACTATATGTTACATAAATTAAATTAACACAAAAATTGTTAGATTATACACAGTAGACATGAGAGTTCAACACAATTAAAAAATGTAATATATTGCATACAATGATGAAGATTGACTTACATTGACGATTTGATCTGTTATATTCCAACTTCCATAGGTGTGGTTTCATTCTTCGTGGTTTTATCCCACTCTCCTCTTTCCCATTGAAAATATGTTCATCGGTATTTCGATACCTATGGTTCTTAGGGAGAAAGTGCTTATATTCATCAAACACCTCCTTTCCTAAACTTCTTGAACGATGAGATCTCATCCTAGGACCACAAACTGGACATGCAAATTTACCCTTTGTTTGAATACCTAGAAGATACACATCAATGACAGCATTAGTTATATAACAAGAAATTATTTAAAAAACAAACATTATAATATCATCAACATCTAACTTATTTAAGTGCAATAGTGTGTTACATACCACAAAAATGTGTTAGTCCCGGTGCATCATGAATTTTCCATGTAAGAATCCCATGGAATTGAAATCCTCTTTGACCTATTGGTCTAGAGATGTTGTACATAGTGATGTCATCCCATAACTTTAATAGCTCATCGACAAGAGGATCAATATATAAATTCATATCTTTCACTTGGTACTTACCTAAATGGTTAAAAAATACACATAATTACTACACCTTGTATACATATATGAAATTGTGAAATGAACAAGACAAATGAAATGTTAAACATTAAAAAAACAATAACGTTATAAAAATATACCTGGAACAATCATTGCAAACATTGTGTGCTCTCTCTTTATTGACATCCAAGGAGGAAGGTTATTGTTTATAACAAAAGCAGGCCACACCGAGTAGATAGACCTGAGCTCACCAAATGGATTTACACCATCAGTTGCCAATGAAATCCTAACATTACGAGGTTCTTCTTTAAAAATTGGCCATCTTTATTTGATATTTTTATATAAAGGACCATCTGCAAGCATTCTAAGAACATCATCTTCACTTCTATTATGTGCATGGTAATCAATAAATTGTGTTCTGTTTTGACATCTAAATAGTCGCTGCAGGCGTGGAATTATGGGAATATGATGAAGAACCTTGTGAGGCACCTTTTTTTTAACTGATTTGTTCGATATCTACTGATTTGACATTGCGGGCAATTCGATTCAGATGCATATTGTCCATAATATATGATGTTATCATTGGGGCATGCATCAATAGCCTGATATTCCATTCCAATTTATTTTAGAATGGTAGATAATTCTCGGTATATGCGAGGTAACTTATTTGGTGATGGTAAGAAATATTCACCTATCAACCTACAACAACAATATACAAAAAAAGGATCAATAATGAAAATTAAATCATTATAAATATTGCATCCTTAATTTAGACATCAATTGACATTGAAAATAAAATAAAATAAAAGTTGAAAATTGCATAAAACTGTAAAATTATGTTGCTTACCATAGGATTCATGTCATACATGTGTTTGACAAACCATTTGATACCTTCAAGTTGACCAACAACATTACAGCAGAGAGAAAACTTTTTTTTGTGCTTTCATATAGGGATTCAGTAGCATTTTGAAGGATAGGTTTATCCAAAATATATTCATCATCATTGTCCTCATCACTGTCATCATTATCATCCTGCAAGTTTTCCTCCTCCAAGTTGACATCATCATCCATTGGAGCATTATAAATGTCTTGGATCAATCTATTTGTCACATCATCATCAACTGTATTATTAATATCATCATTTTCCATAGGAATAACGTGATCATCATTATCCACACGATTAAGTTCATCTTGTTCTTCAGTATTATCTCTATGAAAACATCTCCTTCTAGGCAGCATCACATTCTTAGGATGATTTTTATTTAATAAAAACAATAGAAGCAATAAAATACAGTTAGAGTATATCACAAATATTATTTTGAAAGATAAATTAAAAAAAACAATTAATGTATAATACCCTTAAAGATCTATAATAACTAATTACTTACCATGGGACGATATTCATTGCCCCCTTCAACGTGCTCATTCTCCCTACAATGTTTTTCAACTATTTTTAAAGGTAGTCTTCTTCCATTAAAACCCCTACATTCACAACAAGGGCAATAACATTTCCCATCACCATGAATCACCATTTTCCACTTTAACATAACAAGCTTTTTTTTCTCGTCTGGAGTTGACATTGTAATTACCTATTACAACAAATACATTGAAACATTATAAGTACAATATACAAATCTATTCAAATAATTTGGTATATATTTAGATATTTGTAATGAAAATTATACAGCATGTTCAAAAAAGATAAGGGACAAAGTATGAAACCTAAAATCAGCTAGAAAAAATAAGGAACAAAGCATGAAACCAATGCATTTCATATCCAATGTACAACACTGGATATTTGGGAATCTAAATGACACTTGGTTCTAAAACAACACATTGACCTACACATAAACATCCAAACATAAATGAATCTTCTAATAATCTCTTTGTTGTGATCCACCTACTATTATGTTGTCAAAATTGAGGAACAAAATTGATAGAAGTGCAAGAAAGAGTTTGGGGAGAAAAATAAGTCATGACATAAGAAGCGTAAAGGCAACTTTAATTCTCATAAAAAATGATGATGTAAGGAAAATTAATTTGAAGACAACAATCAAAGATGGCAAGCAATTCCTTGGCATGGTAATGATAAACGGTACACTATGTTAGAGATCAAAAATAACTTGCTAATGATTTCCAAATCACATGATAAGATGAGCATTAAGAAGAAGAATCATTTTCAATTTCTTCAGATTTAAAGGCTTAGAGACAAGCTCTTAAAGATGGTATTTCAATGTATAAATCGATTTTGTTCTTAAATTAAACCTAAGTTTATTTTAGGGTTTTCGGCAGCTAAGTGGCAAATTTGATAGTGTAGTGAGCCACCGAAAGCTCTGATTTTCAGCTGCTAAAGGGAAAAACGCAAGACCAATGAAACGTTGAATGTGTTGAAGAGTCCATAATTTAATTCTTTCTGCCCAGATCGCATTTTTCGAGTTCCAGAACATGTGGGAATGGTATCAAATTAAACATAAAAATTATCATAATTTAAATCATCATCCTCATTAAGTTTTGAATACATATGGCGAAAGAACAAAGCCAAATGGCATTTCTATTTTTGACAGAAATCGCCCAACTGTTAAACAGAGATCTCGAACCAAAATTCAAATAGGCAATTTCATGGGAACCAAAATTCCACAAGTACTACTACCTTTATTGATGAAATAAATGTTCACTTGCATCATCAAGGAGGACCCCACTAGATGAGTAGATTTCGCATTACAATAAGCTTCACAAGACATCTCATTACCTTGCTTCTACTTCATTTTTTAGTTCTATCTAACCCTGCAGGAACTCTCTTGTGAATGAACTTTATAGTAGGTTAAACATTTTAGTAAGCCTTATTACAATTATTTATTTCACACTGCATCTACTATATAGTCCCTATTTAATAGATCTGGCCTTAGTACATATCAATCAATCTATCTATTTAAGGGAGTTAGGGTAGGACCCTAATAGATTCACATGGTTAATTTTTTTGTGAAGACTTGATATGAAACATTAGATAGAGATATTAGTTTGAAACTACTAAATAAAATAAAATTAGTTTCCTTTTAGATGAACGTGGAGAACAGAGAGTTCATCCCTCCTCTAACCCATAACCTTTGCCCAATGATTTCAAACATTCTATAATGGTATTTTTTAATGATGTAACAACATATGTTATAAAAATGAATGGAAAATCCATTGATACTAATAAATTTATTTATCCCCATCGCCAAATACTATAGATTTTTTTTCAATATCTTTATAAATTTTTGTAATTGTATGGAACATTACAAAGTATGGTGTTTTTCTTGGGAAGCCTCCCTAGAGATTTTTAATATGATTGAAATATATTCTCATGCATCAATATTTCATTCTTAATCATTTTGATATTTTTTTCTTAAAACAAAGGATGGAAACTAAAAAACTAGTGATTTCCAGGCATGTGTAATGATTTCCCATACCTATATATGTTAGAGGCAAATACAATTGAACTTAAAGGAAAGAGGTTTATGATGATTCCCATAGGATATCAAAATATAAATGGGTGTATGAGCCAATTACATGGAAGGAAAGATATTAATTTGGATCCTAAGATTGTCCTTTAAGAAAGAAATTTCAAAAAAACATGTCTAAGTCTCGTTATCTTGTCTTTTAATGTGCATTTTCCTCTTCTCTAGCACTAGTCGATGAGATCCGAATCTGGAATAATTTCCTATTCCATTTCCTTACTTATATACATTATAAATACTACTTGCTTTTTAATTTGTCTAGCACTGGACAAGGTTTAATATATTAACAAGGACCTTCCCTTCATATAGTAGTTTGTCCTTGAATGTTTTTTGGGACTCCCAACACTATTGTTTCCTCTGCATGTTCTTAGGTGTATAAATCTTAAATATTCTCATGAATATGAATGTAAAGAAATATTCAAAGAGATTGAAAAACTAGATTGGACTATTACCTCATCTAGTAGATCCAATTCCTATGGGTCTGAGAGAGTGCATATTCCTCTAGACAAATCTTTGGCATATATACTAATTTGTTTCCCTTTTTTCCAAATGATATTTTGAATAAATTTCATGTCATTATTTCTCATCTTGGTGTCTTGTAAAAACACTATTTTCATAGTATGATTGTGAATTAACATCGTTACTCCATCTTGATTCATTATAGTTTCTAAATCCTTTTAGATGCATATCTTCACATTAAGGGTTTTAATACGTCAATTGAAGGAAAACATAATAATTTAATGGATGATCCGGATTTATGTAGGAACACAATGAAATACAGAAATACACATAAAAACAGAGATGCAGCAGAAATAAGACTTCATTTCATTAATAACAAATGACTGAAATATGCTTACAGACAGAATGGAAATAAACTAGCTAGGGCGCTGGTAGC
>ML800676.1:251767-275930 GCA_009831015.1 Picea engelmannii
ACAGACAGAATGGAAATAAACTAGCTAGGGCGCTGGTAGCTTATCTCTGAGAAGAGATGTGGCTGCTACTCGCATCCGTGAGAAGATGATTACAATGAGGCTCTAGAGGCATTTTTACAATAGACGAGAATTCCAAAAGTCATTGACATCCAAAAGCCTAACCCTAGGAGATGAAGCACCAAAAGTCATGTGGGCCCCGTTTGGGTAAGTTAGTACATCAACTTCCCGGGGTCGTAACTTGTGCATACGATCTCCGTTTTAGGTGTGTGATAGCTCATTGGAAAGGTATCGTCGAGGAGATTAATTTTGGGGGCTCAATCATGCCTTTGTATATCATTGAGAACCTCGATCTCAAAAAAACCTTCATTTTGGCCCTCAAAATGGCCCCGGAAGTTAAAACCTACTAAAAATAGTAATTTGCCAAAATTGCCAGAAAACTATTTTGAGCCAGTCGGAAAAGGTGGGTGGCCACCAATATCCACCTGGATCAATGGATCACTAGATATTCATGAGGTAGAGATATGCAAAGTATCAGATAGGAGTTTATTTTAGGGTTTTCGACAGTTAAGTGGAAAATTTGACAGTGTAGCGAGTCGTCAAAAGCTCTGACTTTTGGTGGCTAAAGGGAAAAACGCAAGACCAATGAGCTGATGAATGTGCTAAAGAGTCCAGAATTTAATTCTTTCTTCACTGATCACATTTTTTGAGTTCCAAAACATGTGGGAATGGTATCAAATTAAATATAATAATTATCAGAAGTTAAATCATCCTCCTCATTAAGTTTTGAAGACATATGGCGAAACAAGGAAGGCAAATGGCATTTCTATTTTTGACAAAAATCGCCCAGCTTTCAAACAGAGATATCAAACTCCGTGATCTTCACCTGAATATTGCCAAGTAATGCTAAGAGGGTAAATTCGACCTACGGTGATCTTACTTGATATATCATTTTTTTATTATATTCAGTTTTAGTTATTTTCAGATCCATTTTTATAGGATCTTGAAATTGTGAAAAGTGGATAGACCATAAAATCTTTCTAAGGAGTTAAAATAAACCATAAAATCTGATTTAAGGAGTGAAAATAAACCATAAAATAGTTGAATATCACCAAATTACTAAATCACACAGAATTTTTTTAAGTATTGACCTTCAAAATCTCAGCTATGTAGAGTCTGATCAATTAAATGTTTCTTTTCTTGAAAGAGAATTAAAATCAAGATTTCATAAAAAACCAGAACACCATTACATCAAAACACTCGAATGATTGTCACAACTGTAGAAACTTACTCACGCAAATGTAGAAAATGATTGTCGCAACTATACCAAATTTTTCGTAACTAAGATATATATAGGATTGATTTTGTCGGTCTTCCGACGAATTTGGTCAAATTGACCAAACAATAAGTCAATGACCATTTCATTCTCACACGTGACATATTTGGTCATTATAACGAATAAAGTTGGAATGTTGGTCACTAGAACGACCAACATGGAATTTTGGTCGCTAAAGCGACGAACAGTTGGACCCCGAAAAAAAAAGGTAAATTTAGTCCAAAAAAAGAAAAAACATTACGACAAAATTTTAAACCGTCGTAATATTTCGTCATAATTTCCGCCCAATGTAGTAGTGTTCTTGTACAAACAAAGGACTTGGTTGACCTGCTGTGAGCTCAATTTCAGTAGTGCCACTTTCCAGAACTAGAGTTCACAACATCTTTAAGTTACTTTTGTCACTGCAGATGTTTTTGCTAACATAGGGATCCAATTGGGAGGGGTACCTCCCTATGAGGCTTCCAATAACCTTAGCAGTTTCAGTTTCCTTATCCATTGGGATATGGAGTCATCTATGTAACCAACCTCTAAAAACTACTAACAATTTCCACTTATTTAAGAAAACTAAAAGACCTGCTATAAACTAAGGAAATCAAGGCTCGGGAAGAGATCTTATTACCTGCTGCAAACTTGAAGGAAAGAAAATGTTCAGGAAGCAATCTTATTTCCTACACTACCCTACCTCTAACCAAATATGCAATTTGGTCAAGTAAAAGAAGATTTCCACAGTAGCCATCCAAGTAATTTCAAGACTAAGATGATCTTATCTCTATCACTGATCAATAGATAAAAATAGAAATATACTAACAATGATAGATAATCTTTCAAAAATCCATACTCACACGTGAATGTTGATGAAATGAAATCTGAAATTTTCATAAAATCTGAAAAAATTTAGACCAACAAGGTTGCAAATGAATCTTTGAAACCAAGATCAAAAACATGTTGATCCTCAAGAAAAAACTGCGCATCCATGAATGTCTCTTTGCTTGAAAAATAATAACCTTCTTTCTCTTTCATAAGAAGATCTTGGTCATCAAGAGAGACAACTTATTATTTAAAATAATGATCACAACATAATTTCACAACATAATTTAAACCATATTGATAATGCTCAACTATGAACATATGATTATATATCCAATAATTTGTTACCTCATGCTCAAAATATTTTGGAAACTGATCAGAAACATGATATGTATCCTTGTCTAAAGGAAAATATAAACATACAGAAGAATCTAGTTCCAAATGTAAAACATACTTACAACCTTGTTGTTGTTCCAGATCTGATTCATACTCATTGTTTTTTTGCTACAAATTTGAAATATACTGACAGTTCTCTTGTTGTTCATCTTGTGCATGCAGATTTTCAAAATATACTCGATCTCGAATCTTCTTTCTAGCACAGATGTTCTCCTCAAATTATTCAACATATTCAAATAATCATTTTAAGGATGAAGATTTCATTTTTCTCAAGAGAAGAACAAGCTCTTAATGCTGAGCCATTACATAGCACACCATGCCAGCAGTCTCAGAAGGTCAGATTTCCACTAGCATGTTATGATAAACACTACAAGATGATCATCTTTATATGTAAACAAAAAGACATGAAAGAGCTAGTAAATAAGAACACGAGTTCATGTAGAAAACTAATGAAATGATACTTGGTTTTACACTTCTTCCCCTTCATATTTCTGTCAACGGGATCCTCCCCAGTGGAGTATTTGATTGTGGAGTCACTAGGTAGATAATTGTAGTCAAATTATGTGTCCCTCTCTTATCTACCATCAAGATATGGATCTATGTCGTTCTCCCAAGGAAGATATATTCAATTTCATCCCCAACAATGGCACCATTTATGTTATCACTCCAAGAGTCACCCCCAGACTGAAAATGGGAGTAATCTTGGTAACATGCAAATTGATTTAATTTTAGTTTGAGATCAGGGATCAGAAAGACTATAAAGAAAGGAAAAGACAAAAGATTTCACTGTAGATCACTGATGGATGATTGGGTTATGGAGTCATAAACAGTCTGCTCATTGAAGGCATTTAAGCTCCTTATCAGGAAAAGCATTTGTATAATGATGAAGAGAAGAATAATATAATTAACATAAATGTAAATGTTCGCTAAGTAGATCTGCAAAGATAATTTAGATGTGTCTGAACAGTAAACAATGATAAATAGGAAAGCTTACAGCAGATCTTCTATTGCATCGAGATTCTATCAATCAAAGGAAAATTTCAATCCTTAAAATCAACAATACATTCAAAGAAGATGAAGAATAAAATAGAGAACATAGAAGACAAATCTAATGAAACAACTCATATGAATCTTCAATAACATACAATTTACAGCCACATGCCCCTCTGGCTAAAAAAACAGAAATATACAGTCATAAACATTATCAAAACTTCCTCTGGTCTTGGGCCGAACCCTTTTTACATGAAAAACATTATAATACATAGTTTCCAGGAGGTCAAACTCCTTTAGATAGCTTTTGTTACAAAAATTATTTTTTTCCCAAAATAGAAACAACTGCCTGATGAATCATACTCTAATATTTGGGAAGTTACAACAAAACCCCCCCAAAATAGGACATACTTGAGTTATCTTAATAAAATTATCTAATACTATATGAAAGTGATTCCAACAACTTCATAACATGTCACAACTGAAAGGTCGTTCTGGGAGTCTTCTACATTATTGTTTTCTCTGTGAGGGACTAGTCGTGGTCTTCTAGCATCCTGCTCTCTTCGTGACTTTTCCTTTGATGATTTGGCTTAGCGCCAAGTTTTTTCGCCACGCGTTGCTCTCAGATTGGACCCTGGACATGATATAAGCACGTGATTGTGGAGGTTGTTAAGGGCATTTTGGATGCACACCGCTCTGACTCTCGCAATCCACCACCAACTGCCACTTACCTCTCTAGACATACCATGGTTTTGATTGCGTGACTGCTCTAGGATTTTAACATTCGAGCATGTTTTTTCCCCATAATGAAGTGTGGTCATCGATTTCTTGCAATCTGTGATCTAGGAAACCCTTCTATTTTAGCGCCCCTCCTAAAAATTATCTGTCTTCCAACTCCATAATCCTTTTAACCATGTTTAGAGATGGAGCCAATTTTGGCTTTTGGAAGATTTGAATGTTGAGTAGGAATACCTCTCGGAGGACGATCTCCCAAATCTGATGTGGTGGCCTGACATCATTTTCCTGACATGTCATGGAAAGAAGGGTGACACGTGTCACATGGAAATAGGTGAATGATGCAACCAAATGACCTGGAATGAGTGCTACATGTCAGGGCCAAAAGGATAACACTTGTCTCCATGGATGAGTGCCACAATTCTTGATGGATGAGTGCCAAGTGTCTTCAGCACTTCGGGCTTCGGGAGTTTTGGATTTTGAAGCATGAAAAACTCCAGGAGTAATACAGGCTCGGAGTGACATGGCGGCCTGACGTTATATGATGTCACAAATATTAATGGATGAGCACCATGTGTCTGAACTGATGAGTGCCAAGTTTCTTCGACACTTATACACTTCTAGCTTTGGGACTTCAGGATGTAGAGCATGGAAATCACCTGAAGTAAATTTCTCCTGGTTGACGTGGCAGTCTCTCGTCACTTAGCGACTTCGACACTTCGGGGCTTCGAGACTTCGGGATGTAGAGCATGGAAATCACCCAAAGTAACTTTCTCTTGGTTGACGTGGTAGTGTCTTGTCACTTCGGGAATTCTACACTTTGGGGCTTTCGTCTGGTGGTTAATCCTTGTGCGACTTTGAAACTCTGAATGCACGAGAGCCACTAATATGAATTGTACATGGGATCTCCACCGTTGAAAATTGAACTTGTTTGTTTTCTTGTATTTCAAGCCCAAAATGGACTTATCTGAATGTTGTGTTTGGACGTTTCCTGTACAAACAAAGGACTTGGCCAGCATGTTGTGAGCTCAATTTCGGTAGCGCCACTTTCCATAACTAGAGTTCACAGTCCCTTGGAGGTACTTTAGTAACTGCTAATGTTTGTGATAACATCAAGCTCCAACTTGGATGGGGGCCTCCCTGTGAGGCTTACAATAACCTTAGCAGTTCTAGTTGCCTTATCCATTGGGCTATGGAGTCATATGTGTAACCAACCTATAAAAACTACTAACAATTGCCACTTATTCAAGAAAATTGAAACACCTGCTATAAACTAAGGAAAGAAAGGCTCAGGAAGTGAGCTTATTACCTGTTGCAAACTTGAATGAAAGAAAATGCTCGGGAATAAAGATTATTTCCTAGACTACCCTACCTCTAACCAAATATGCAATTTGTTCAAGTAAAAGTAGATTTCCATAGTAGCCATCCAAGTAATTAAAAGACTGATATGATCTTGTATCTATCACTAATCAATTGATAATAAAAAAAAGTATACTAATAGTGATAGAGAATCCTTTAGAAAACCATACTCAACCGTGAATGCTCGTGAAATGAAATATGAAAAACTTGACTCCAACAAGGCTGCAAATGAATCTTTGAAACCAACATCAGAAACATGTTGATCCTCAGGAAAAAAATTCACACCATGAATGCCTCTTTGCTTGAAAACTAATAACCTTCTTTCTCTTTCATAACCAGATATTGGTCATCAAAAGAGACATTTTTTTATTTAAAATAATGACCACGAGATAATTGCACAACATAATTTAAATCATATTGATAATGCTCAACTAGGAACATATGATTATCTATGCAATCATCTGTTACCTCATGCTCAAAATAATTCGGCAACTAATCATAAACATGACATGCATCCCTGTCTATAGGAAAATATGAACATACAGAAGAATATGGTTCCAAATGTAAAACATACTTACAACCTTGTTGTTGCTCCAGATCATATTCATACTCACTATATTTTTGCTGCAAATTTGAAATATAGTGACAGTCCTCTTGTTGTTCATCTTGTGCATGCAGATTTTCAAAATATACTCGATCTTGAATATTCTTGTTGGCATGGATGTTCTCCTCAACTTCTTCATCATATTCAAATAATCATTTTAAGGATGAATATTTCATTTCTCTTAAGAGAAGAACAAGCTCTAAAAGTTGAGCCATTACATAGTAAACCATGGCAGCAGTCTCGGAAGGTCGGATTTCCACTGGCATGCTATGATAAACACTATAAAACCTCCTATTAAATAAAACCAAGGCTTCCTCTTCCCCTCTCCTCAAAGCATTAAAATCATCCAAGTACGGATCAGGGGACTTGTTCTCACCCCAACACTTTAAAAATGCATTATGTAGATTGATCCAAGAACCAATGGAATTAGCTTTCAAACCTTTCAACCACATAACAACATCTCTAAACAAATATTTGGAGAACAACATCATTAACATCATCATGAGCTATCTCAAACTGATCAAAAACGTTCTCAAAGGCCTCTAAATCAAGAAGATAAGGATGAAGGTGAGATGGCAGCCTTAAAGGTTTAAACATCTTGTCTCTGATTCTAGTTTGAAAAATAGTGGGCTAGATATGAGGTTTAACAAGCTAATGACAAGGTTCAACAGTAACAACAGAAGGTGATGAGATTTGAGAAGGATTTGAATCCGTTTCAACCTCTTCAAGGTTACAAGGGTGATCAAATTCAAAAGGGATTTCAATACAAAGCTCATCCTTATGAATAGGTTGAGGTGAAGATACAATATCAACATCTACAACATAGGCAGAGGGTAGGTCTTATTCTTCCAAGGACGGATATATAAAGGAAGTATTATGATCATCCGAATAAACAAAGCACAAGATGATCCTCTTTATATGTAAAGGGAAAGACATGAAAGAGTTGGTAAAGAAGAACATGAGTTCATCTAGAAAACAAATGAAATCATACATGGTTTTACACTTCTTCCCCTTCATCTTTCTGTCAACAGGATCCTCCCCGGTGGAGTCTTTGATTGTGGAGTCGCTAGGTAGATAATTACATTCAGATTATGTGTCCCTCTCTTGTCTAACATCAATATCTGTATCTATGTCATTCTCTCAATGAAGATATCTTCACGTTCGTCCCTAGAAATGAAGCCATTTATGTTATCACTCTAAGAGTCACCCCCGGATTGCAAATGGGAGTAATCTTGGTATCATACAAATTGATTTAATTTTAGTTTGAGATCATGGATCAACAAGACTTTAGAGAAAGGAAAATACAATAGATATCATTGTAGATCATTGATGGACCATTTGGTTATGGATTCATAAACAGTCTACTCACTGAAGGGATTTAATCTCCCTATCAGACAAAAGATTTGTATAATGATGAAGAGAAGAATAAGAGAATTAACATAAATAAAAATGTTCACTAAGCAGAGATCATCTCTGCAAATAGAATTTAGATGTGTCTGAACAGTAAATAATGATCAATAGGCAAGATTACAACATATCTTCTACTGCATCGAGAATTTATCAATCAAAGGAAAATTTCAATCCCTAAAATCAACAATACATTCAAACAATATGAAGAATAGAACACAAATATGATGAAACAACTCATATGAATCTTCAATAACATACAATTTACAGCCACATGCCCCTCCAGCTTACAATCTGAAATATACAGTCATAAACATTCTCAAAACCTCCTTCGGTCTTGGGCCAAACCCTTTTTACATGAAAAACATTAGAATATCTAGTTTCCAGGAGGTTGAACTCCTTTAGATAGATTCTGTTACAAAAACTATTTTTTTCCCGAAATAGAAACAACTTCCTGATGACTCGTACCCTAAAATTTGGGAAGTTACTACAAAACCCCCCAAAAATAGGACATACTTGAGTCATCTTAATAACCATATCTAATCTGATATCAAAGTGATTCCAGCAGCTTTCTAATGTGTCACAACTTAAAGGTCATTCTTGGAGTCTTATACATTCTTTTTTTCTCTGTGAGGGATTGTTCATGGTCTGCTAGCATCATGCTCCCTTCATGACTTTTACTTTGATGATCTGGCTTAACGCCAAGTTTTTTCACCACGCGTTGCTCTTGGATTGAACCCTAGATGTGATTGTGGAGGTTTTCAAGGGCAGTTTGGATGCACACCTCTCTAACTCCCGCAATCCACCACCAACTACCACGTACCTCTCTAGTCATACCATGGTTTCGATTGTGGGATCGCTCTATAATTTTAACGTTCGAGTATGTTTTGTCCCCGCAATGAAGTGTGGTCTTCGATTTGTTGCAATCCGTGATCTGGGAAACCATGCTATTTTAGTGCCCCTATTAAAATTTATACATCTGCTAACTCCAAAATCATTTTAACCATGATTAGAGATGGAGCCAATTTTTGTGTTTGGGAGCTTTGAATGCTGAGCAGGAATACCTCCCGAAGGACGATCTTCCAAATTTGACTTGGTGGCCTAACGTCATTTTGATGACGTGTCATGGAAATAAGGGTGACATGTGTCACGTGGAAATCGATGAATGATGCAACCAAATGACCTAGAATGAGTGCCACATGTCAAGTCCATATGGAAACCACTTATCTACATGGATGAGCACCACAAGTCCTAATAGATGAGTTCCAAGTGTCTTCGGCACTTTGAGCTTCGGGAGTTTTGGATTTTGAAGCATGAAAAACTCCTGGAGTAGTACGGGCCCGGAGTGACATGGCGGCCTGACATTATATCATGTAACAACTATTGATGGATGAGTGCCATGTTTCTAAACTAATTAGTGCCAAGTTTCTTCGACACTTCACCACTTCAGGCTTCGAGACTTCCTGATGTAGAGCATGGAAATCACTCGAAGTAACTTTCTCCTGATTGACATGGCAGTCTCTGGTCACTTCAGGACTTCGACACTTTGCGGCTGCAGGACTTCGGGATGTAGATAATGGAAATCACCCAAAGAAACTTTTTCCCAGTTGATGTAGCATTCTCTCGTCACTTCGGGACTTCAACACTTTGGGGCTTTCGTCTGGTGGTTAATCCTTGCACGACTTTAAAACTCTGAATGCACGAGAGCCGCTAATATGAACTGTACATGGGATCTCCACTATTGAAAATTGAAACTATTTGTTTTATTGTATTTCAAGCCAGAAATGGACTACTATGAATGTTATATTTTGACGTTTCTTGTACAAAAAAAGGAATCGGTCGGCCTACTGTGAGCTCAATTTCAGTAGCGCCACTTTCCAGAACTAGAGTTCACAGTGCCTTTGAGTTACTTTTTTCACTGCAGATGTTTGTGCTAACATCAGGATCCACCTGGGATGGGGGCGTCGAATAACCTTAGCAGTTACGGTCGCCTTATCCATTGGACTATGTAGTCATCTGTGTAACCAACCTCTAAAAAATTCTAACAATTACCACTTATTCAAGAAAACTGAAAGACCTACTATAAACTAAGGAAAGAAAGGCTTGGGAAGCAAGATTATTACTTGTTGCAAACTTGAAGGAAATAAAATGCTCGAGAAGCAAGCTTATTTCCTACACTACCCTACCTCTAACCAAATATGCAATTTGGTCAAGTAAAAGAAGATTTCCACAGTAGTCATCCAATTAATTTCAAGACTGAGATGATATTGTCTCTATAACTGATCAATAGATAAAAAGAAAATATACTAACAGTGATAGAGAATCCTTCAGAAAACCATACTCACCTATGAATGCTCATGAAATGAAATCTGAAAATTTCAGAAAATTTGAAAAACTTGACTCCAACAAGGTTGCAAATGAATCTTTGAAACCAATATCAGAAACATGTTGATCCTCAAGAAAAAACTGCTCATCCATTAATGCCTCTTTGCTTGAAAACTGATAACCTTCTTTCTCTTTCATAAGAAGATCTTGGTCATCAAGAGAGACAACTTCTTATTTAAAATAATGATCATGAGATAACTGCATGATAGAATTTTAATCATACTGATAATGCTCAACTAGGAACATATGATTATATATATAATCATGTGTTACCTCATGCTCAAAATATTTCAGAAACTGATCATAAACATGACATGCATCCCTGTCTATAGGAAAATCTTAACATATAGAGGAATATGTTTCCAAATGTAAAACATACTTACAACCTTGTTGTTGTTCCAGATATGATTCATACTCACTATCTTTTTGCTGCAAATTTGAAATATATTGACAGTCCTCTTGTTGTTCATCTTGCGCATGCAAATTTTCAAAATATACTCAATCTCGAATCTTCTTGATGGCATGAATGTTATCCTCAACTTCTTTAGCATCTTCAAATAAGCATTTTAAGGATGAATATTTCCTTTCCCTCAAGAGAAGAACAAGCTTTGAATGTTGAGCCATTACATAGTACACCATGGAAGCAGTCTCAGAAGGTCATATTTCCACTGGCATGTTATGATAAAAACTATAAAACTTCCTGTTAAAGACAACCAAGGCTTCCTCTTCCCCTCTCCTCAAAGAATTAAAATCAGCCAAGTATTAATCAGGGGACTTGTTCTCACCCCAACACTTTGAAAATGCATTGCGTAGATCGATCCAAGAACCAATGGAATCGGCTTTCAAACCTTTAAACCACACAACAACATCTCCAAACAAATATTTTGAGAACAACCTCATTGTAACATCATCATGAACTATATCAAAGTGATCAACAAAGTGTTGGAGTTACTTCACACACACCTAGGATTTATTTTTCCTAAGGTTATTCCTTGTTTATTAGTCATAATTAGTCATTATCCAGTCTCCTATATTTTAGGGGAGAATATTCGCCTAGAGAATATTCACCTGGAGAATATTCTCTTTTAGTTGACTCTTCAATTTGACTAGTTGAGTTGAGTTTAGATGTTGCATTGGGATCATCACCATGAAAAATTGGGATCATCACCTTGATAATTAGAACTTTCCTTGGTACCATCACCAGAGTGGCGCATTAGCCTTGATTCCCTGAGTTAACTCCTCACTACTCTCTGTTCAGTTAGTTAACTGAAGACTAGTTGACTAGTTAACTCAACTGGGTGGCAATTCACTCCCGTAACTGCCTGAGAGACTAGAATAGGTGGTAGTTCACTCCCATAATTGTTTTTGTGTGTCCAGATCACTATAGACCACCACTATGGAATATTGTTTCACCTCAAGTAGAACTCATTGAGTTATAAAGAGTATATCATGTGTAAATTATTCATTATTCACAACTGTTAATGAGAATTCTTTCATTCTTTCTCTCCTTCTTATTATTTCTTCTATTATCTCTAAAAATGTATGTATTATTGTTTATCTATATCTATTATGTGTAGGTTCAACACATTTACATGGTATCAGAGTCGAAAGACTGTTAAGCAAAATCTACACCAATTTTTTTTGTAGGTATAAAAGATTGAAGATAGCGGAAAGATGGAATTCCAAAAATAATTCATCCTTACACCTTACAAATATTTTGCATGGAAGAAGAAAATATACATACATCTCCAGTCCAGAGGGTTGTATAGGTTAACCATGAATACAGATTTAGAGCCAACATCATCCATAGAAAAATCCAAGTACTTAAATGGCATGGATGAGGCACTCGAAACAATTTGCAGTCTTATTTCTCTGGATCTCCTTTTTCATATATCTTCCTGTAAGACTCCCAATGAATCCTAGACCATATTAGAAGGCCTCTTTGGGAAACAATATTATATGAGGGGACACATGCTAGAGGTGGAGCTTCTCACATTAGATCCAAAAAGCTTCTATAATATCCAAGATTTCTTTACAAAATTCAAGGATTTACTGTCGCAACTCAAAGCTTGCGGAGTTGATAAATCGAAGGAGGATAAACAAATGGGTCTCACCATTCTCTCCAATATTGGTCCTGAATTCTTTGTATTCATATCTACAGTCCATATTGTTAGATTCGCCTCTGGACCCACCTGGAAGATGCCTTTTCTTGAGGACTTTATTGAATCCCTGACACAAGAGAAGACCAAGCTCATCAACATGGGCGCAATCAAAGGCTCAAGGGTGCATTCACTCACTGTGCATGATGGAAGCCACAAATATCAGAAATATAAATATAAATATAGAAGGAAAACTAATGCACATATGAAGAAGGAAGGGTACACAAAACCCTTCACCGATGCCTCCGGATCCAAAGGAGAAAAGGGAAGAAAAGAAGAGAAATGCACATATTGTCACAAAGGATTCCATTTGGAATCCGCAGGCATGCAAAAAAAAATATATATGATGTCGCAAATACTTTAGCAAAACAACCTTGGAGATTTCATCCCCGAGGGTACAAAGAAGAAGAAGCCAGAAGATTTGAATTCCAAGAAATGAAATTCTAGTCATGCCTTGATTGCCATCAACTCCTCTCCCGATGCTTGGATCGTAGATTCAAGAGAATCACATCACATGGTTTCCTCAGAAGCAGTCTATTCTTCATTGGATGCATGCAAAGTTCCTCCTATTCTGATGGGGGACAACTCTTCTGTTGAAGTCACTGGAAAAGGAAGGATTGAACTCACCAATGGAAGCTTCCAGAACGTGTTGCATGTTCCCAAACTTTCTCTCAACCTTCTCTCCATATATCAGATGGAAAATTCTAGCACTGGAAAGAAATTCATATTCACACAAAATTTTGTGGACATCTATGACATGCAAACCAACTCCAGGGTTGCTACCGGTGAGGTAAGTCATCTGTCTAGATTGTATACATTTTCTGAATTCATTGAACCTGATTCTTCTTTACTGCATACTCATGCTAATGAAAGTAGTAGGATATGGCATAAAAGGTTTGGACATTTGAATTTCAGATACATGCAACAACTTAGCAAGAACAAATTAGTTGATGGTCTACCAGAAATCCATTTCCCCAAGGGAGTATGTCAGGGATGTGTTCTTGGGAAACACCCTCAAGATAAATTTGACAAAGGAAAGTCTCAACGATCTTCTGCACCTTTAGAACTAATCCATAGTGACCTTATGGGTCCTTTTATGCATCCATCCATCAGCAAAGTGAGGTTTGTTCTCATTTTTGTTGATGATTTCTCACATTTTACTTGGATCTTCTTTCTCAGGAAAAAATCTGAGGTCTTTCAACACCTCAAAGATTTCAAAGCCTTGGTTGAGACATAGTCCGGAAAGAAGATCAAAGTCCTCCAAAATGATAACAGGGGAGAGTATGTGAATCATGAGATCCACAATATTTTCCATGAGGCAGGGTTTCAGTTGCAGCATACAGTTCCCTATACTCCACAACAAAATGGAGTTGTTGAGTGGAAAAATCGATCTCTAAAGGAGATGGCATCTTTCATGTTGCATGCAAAGTCACTACCACAGAGACTATGGGATGAAGAACTTAACTGTGAAACATACATCCAAAACAGATCTCCCCATAGATCTGTCAAGGATAAGATGCCCCACGAGGCTTGGAGCGGCCTCAAACCGGAAGTGACCCACTTTCGCATTTTTGGTTCTCATGCATGGGCCCGGATTCCCTCTAAAAAGAGGAAGGCACTTTATACATAGATCACTGAGTGCATTTTTGTTGGATACCCTGATGGTGTGAATGAATATCGTCTTATTGATCTTTCCTCAGACCGGCTCATCATTGAGCGTAGTGTCCAATTCAAGGAAAGTGTCTCACATGTACCTCAACAACCGCATGCAAACACCTTCACTCTTCCACCTATCCGAGATGATGAACATGCACATGCTGAATCTTCTTCAGACAAGAGTTCTGATTCAGAGGACTCAGATGATTCAGATTTAGATTTAGAGTCAGTACAGTTGGATGCAGAGTCAGAGCATCCAGATGTAGTTGCAGAGCCAGAGAAGAGGCCCAAGTGGGCACAGACTACTCTTCAGGATGCAGGGGATCTCGTTGGTGATCCAACCGATACTAGGAGGACTCGATCTAATTTCGAGGAGCCTCTTGTTGTACTCACTGCCACTGAACCATTTCCTTCGAGGCATATTTTCTTGGTTCAGTATTCAGATCCACATTATTGTAGCAAGGCTGCTGGAAATCCCTTTTGGGAATCCACCATGCAGGAGGAGTACAAATCCCTCCTCGAGAACCAGAATTGGGATCTGGTTCCCCTTCCTTCTGGGAGGAAACTTATCAGATGCAGATGGGTCTATAGGACCAAGAGCACAGCGGATGGAAAAATCAACAGATACAAAGTCAGGATTTTCGCTAAAGGCTTTCAACAGGTTCATGGTATTGACTATGATGAGACCTTCGCTCTAGTAGTGAATATGGATTCTATAGGATTGTCACTTTCCATTGCGACAGCCAAGAGATGGGAAGTCCATCAGATGGATGTGAAGAATGAATTTCTTCACGGTGATCTCCTGAGGAGATCTACATGGAGCAACCATAGGGATTTATGCAGGAATCATCTTTGGTCTATCGACTGAAGTAGTCACTTTATGGCCTCAAGCAGGCTCTGAGGGAATGGTATGCCAAGATGGACTCCTACCTATTGTCACAGAACTTTGTACATTGTAAATTAGACCCAAATGTATACATGCTCAGGATGGTTGATTCACTTCTACTTTTAGTTTTGTATGTCAATGACTTATTGATCACCTGTTGCTCGGCTTCGATGATTGTTGCAGTAAAGAGGATTCTTCATGACAGGTTTTTTATGAAGTACATGGTTCTGCTACACTTCTTCCTTGGACTTGAGATTAATCAGGATGCATTAGGCATCAAACTATCTCAAGCCAAGTATGCATGAGATCTCCTTGAGATATTTCACATGACAGACTGCAAATCTGCTCTTACTCCTTTCCTATCAGGAGTCAAACTTGAGGATGGCGGGGAGACTCCACTGGTTGACAACACATTGTACAGACATCTAGTGGGGATATTGTTGTATCTCACACACTCCAGAACAAACCTCTCATATGCATTTGGTGTAGTTTCCAGGTTCATGTAAGAGCCGCATGAGCTACATTGGAAAGATGAAAAGTGTATCCTTCGATACGTCCAGGGAACCATCACCTTTGGGATTCATTATGCAAGAGACTCTACATTAGATCTCATTGGGTTTATTGATTCTGATTGGGATGGAGATAGCATTGATTGCAAGTCCACATCTGGTTACTCACTTAATCTTAGTTCTGGGCCTATCTGTTGGTCGAGCAAGAAGCAAGATGTTATTTATCTATCTTCAGTCGAGGTAGAGTACAAATGGGTAGTTAACATAACCATTCAGGCTATGTGGCTACAACATTTTCTCATGGAGTTGGGCATTTAGTTTCATCGGTCGATCGTCATTTGGTGTGATAACCAGATCACTTTGAAGTTCTGCAGAGATCCAGTTCAGAGGCAGCAGATGAAGCAAATCGAGATCCACATGCACTACATCCGAGACTTAGTACATGAGGGTATCATCGACTTACAGTTATGTCCTTTAGTAGAACATATGGTAGACATTTTCACCAAGACCTTCACTTAGCAGAAATTCCATTCTCTATGAGGTCGTCAGTGAAGGACACAGTTGTCTAGAAATTGTAGTTCTTATTTTTACATACATTTTACCTTGAGGGTGGGGGTGGTTTCCATGATGTTTAGCCTCTTTCCTCACTTTATTTTCAGTGTATCTTTTGTACTTGGGTACCTAACATGCCCTTGTTGTCGAGACCCAATCTTTATTTTCACCATAGTGATGTTCAAGGGGGGTGTTGGAGTTAGTTCACACACACCTATGATTTATTTTTCCTAAGTTTATTCCTTGTTTATTATTCATAATTAGTCATTATCTAGTCTCCTATATTTTAGGGGAGAATATTCCACCTGGAGAATATTCTCTTTCAGTTGACACTTCAGTTTGACTAGTTGAGTTAAGTTTAGATGTTGCATTGGGATCATCACCATGATAATTCGACCTTGCCTTGGTATCATCACCATAGTGGTGCATTATCCTTGATTCCCTGAGTTAACTACTCACTACTCTCTATTCAGTCAGTTAATTGAAGACTAGTTTACTAGTTAACTGAACTAGGTGGCAGTTCACTCTTGTAAGTGCCTGAGAGACTAGAATAGGTGGTAGTTCACTCCTGTAACTACTGGTGTGTGTCCATATCACTCTAGACCACCACTATGGCACATTGGTTCACCTCAAATCGAACTCATTGAGTTATACAAAGTATATCATGTGTAAATTATTTATTATTCACAACGGTTAATGAAAATTCTTTCATTATTTCTCCCCTTCTTCTTCTTTCTTCTATTATCTCTGCAAATGTGTGTATTATTGTTTAGCTAGATATATTTTGTGTAGGTTCAACACATTTATACAAATTTCTCAAAGTCCTCCAAATTCCTCTCAGTTGTAACATGATGTTCTCCAGAGAACCGAGGAATATACTCAAGGAAATCAAGAGGATAAGGATGAAGGTGAGATGGCATCCTTAAAGGTTTAAACATCTTGTCTCTGATTCTAGTTTTAAAAATAGTGGGTTGGATATGAGGTTTAACAAGACAATGGCAAGGTTCAACAGTAACAACAAAAGGTGATGATATTTGAGAAGGATTTGAATTAGTTTCAACCTCTTCAAGGTTACAAGGGTGATTAAATTCAGGAGGTATTTCAATACAAATATCATCCTTATGAACAAGATGCGGTGAAGATACAATATCAACATCTACAACATAGGCAGAGGGAAGGGCTTCCTCTTCCAAGGATGGATATATAAAGGAAGGATTATGATCATCTGAATAAACAAAGAACAAGATGATCCTCTTTATATGTAAAGGAAAATATAGGAAAGAGATGGTAAAGAAGAACATGGTTTCATCTAGAAAAATAATGAAATGATACCTGGTTTTACACTTCTACCCCTTCATATTTCTATCATCAGGATCCTCCCCAGTGAATTATTTGATTGTGGAGTCGCTAGGTAGATAATTACAGTCAAATTATGTGTCCCTCTCTTGTCTACCATAAAGAGTTGGATCTATGTTGTTCTCCCAGTGAAGATATCTTCACTTTCATCCCCGAAAATGGTGCCATTTATGTTATCACTCCAAGAATCACCCCCAGACTACAAATGGGAGTAATCTTGGTAACATACAAATTGATTTAATTTTAGTTTGAGATCAAGGATCATCAAGACTTTAAAGAAAGTAAAAGACAAAAGATATCATTGTAGATCAGTGATGGACCATTAGTATATGGAGTCATAAACAATATGCTCATTGAAGGCATTTAATATCCCTATCAGAAAAAAGTTTTGTATAATGATGAAGAGAAGAATAAGAGAATTAACATAAAGATGAATGTTCGCTAAGCGTATATCCTCTTTGCAAAGAGAATTTAGATGTGTCTGAACAATAAACAATGATAAATAGAAAATCTTACAGAAGATCTTCTACTGCATCGAGAATCTATCAACAAGATGAAAATTCCAATCCTTAAAATCAACAATACAGTAAAACAAGATGAAGAATAGAACAGAGAAAATAGAAGACAAATCTGATGAAACGGCTCATATAAATCTCTTTAATAACATACAATTTACAGCCGCATGCCCCTCCATCTTACAAACTGAAATATATAGTCATAAACATTCTCAAAGCCTCCTCTGGTCTTGGTTTGAACCCTTTTTACATGAAAAAAATTAGAATATATAGTTTCCAGGAGGTCGAACTCCTTTAGATAACTTATGTTACAAAAATTGATTTTTTCCCGAAATAGAAACAACTACCTCATGACTCGTACCCTAAAATTTGGAAAGTTACAACAAAACCCCCAAAAAATAGGACATATTTAAGTTATCTTAATAACCTTATCTAATCTGATATGAAAGTGATTCCAACATCTTGATAGCATGTCACAACTGAAAGGTCATTCTGGGAGTCTTCTACATTCCTATTTTCTCTGTGAGGGACTGGTCGCGATCTGCTAGTGTCATGCTCTCTTTGTGACTTTTCCTTTGATTATTTGGCTCAATGACAAGTTTTGTTGCCACATGCTTCTCTTGGATTAGACCCTAGACATGATATAGGCAAGTTATTGTGGAGGTTGTCAAGGGAGGCTTGGATGCACACTGCTCCAACTCCCGCAATCCACTACCAAATGCCACATACCTCTCTATCCATACCATGATTTCGATTTCAGGATCGCTCTAGAATTTTAAAGTTTGAGCATGTTTTGTCCCCGCAATGAAGTGTGGTCATCAATCTTTTGCAATTTGTGATCTGGGAAACCCTGCAAATTTAGCACCCCTGCTAAAATTTATCTGTCTTCCACCTTCAAAATTATTTTAACCATGTTTAGAGATGGAGCCAATTTTGGTGTTTGGGAGATTTGAATGTTGAGCAGGAATACCTCTCGGAGGAGGATCTCCCAAATATGACGTGGTGGCTTGATGTCATTGTGTTGACGTGTCATGGAAAGAAGGGTGACATGTGTCACGTGGAAATGGGCGAATGGTGCAACCAAATGACTTGGAATGAGTGCCACATGTCAGGGTCAGATGGAAACCACATGTCTCCATGGATGAGTGCCACAAGTCCTGAAGGATGAGTACCAGGTGTCTTTAGCACTTCGGGCTTCAGGAATTTTTCATTCTGAAGCATGAAAAAATTTTGGAGTGATGTGGTGGCCTGAAGTTATATGATATCACATCTATTGGTGGATGAGTGCCATGTGTATGAACTAATGAGTGCCAAGTGTCTCTATCACTTTGGTACTTCTGGATTTGGGACTTCGGGATGTATAGAATGGAAATCATCTGAAGTAACTTTCTCCCGATTGACGTGGCAGTCTCTCGTCACTTCGGGACTTTGGCACTTCGGGGCTTCAGGGCTTGGCCTGAAATGAGATACTTTGAATGATGAATTTGGACGTTTCATGTACAAACAAAGGACTTGTTCAGCCTACTATGAGCTCAATTTTGGTAGCACCACTTTTCAGAACTAGAGTTCACAGCACCTTTGATTTACTTTTGTCGTTGCAGATGTTTGTTCTAACACTGACCAAAAAAATCCCTATATATAACCTTTGAAAACCGTCGCTAGTAAAAAAACAACGTCGAACATCTCTAAAATTACAGTTTTTTTAATTATACATCCTTTTCTCATCAGAGTTTCAGTAGCTGATGACCAGAGAGACGTTACTTAATATTAAAAAATATTGACTTTTTGAAACCTTGGTAAGGGGATATTTGACCTGGTCAACTGTCGAATATGCGACGATGCCTTAGGATGTTGGATATCTGACAAAAGGGAAATTATCATCACTTATCTAACATTTATGTCCCTTTCATTGGATATCCAACGAATTTCAGGAAATGTTTAAACAATACAAAAATTGCAAATAAAATTCGACAGTATGGTCGATTTTATCAGTATTGTCGGAGTACGATGTCGTTTTTACTGCCCATATGTACTAGTGAAATAAGTCTCTAAATTGATGGTCTCAAATATGAATTTGGTGTTCACAGTCTCTAAATCAATCTCCCCTCTAGTGAAAAAAAATACTCATCACCCTCCTTTCCCTTTAGGTAATCATGACCTTTTTACGAAGGCAGAAACACTGACCTCCCTCGGACCTGGTGTGCTTCCTTAATTTCATGGGAGACATTCTTAAAGGACATGGAACTAGAAGGGAACCTAAGAGCACCCTCTCCTTAATATATGTATATCAATATGATTGTTGAATCCTTGGCCCCATCCATCATTGTAGCCAATAATGAAGTAGAACAATATGTATTCTATAAGTATAATAGATTAGTATTTTGGTTCAATGGTCTCTAGCACAAGATAATCGACCTTTTTTCACTAGTTCTCATGCACCTGGAAGCCAAATATAAAGGAAGAAGCTTATATCTATCCTTCTACCAAGGATGTTTTCATAGTGGAATTTGACCTAATAGAGGATTAGGATCGGATTCTTAACTTAGGGTTGTGGTTTTGGGGTAAATATAGACGATGCATGAAGCCCTACTCACCTACCTTTGGCCTAACATTAGATTCTCTCTCCAGTGCTCTAGTTTTGGTAAGACTATTGAATCTCCCATTGCTTATGGGATATGAATCTCTTAAGGACATTGGATATTCTTTGAGAAAGTTTATTTTCAAGAGTGAAGAAACATAGAAAAGGTGCATCACTACCTACACTCACATCTGTGTTGATATGGACTTCAACAAAGGATTCCTAGTAGAAATAAAGTTGGTCATGAAAGATTACATTTTAACCCAAATGTAATAATATGAGTCTGTAGCCTTTCAATGTTTAACCTACTTTGAAATAAGGAACATAACAACCCATTGCACTAAGACCTTTGTTGACGATAAAAATCGCAATGAGGATTTCGCACGCAAAGTATTTCTTAAGCCTGTTATTTAAAATAAGCTAAGGATATATATAATACTAGTATGTGGGACCCCCTTGTAGATTGGAGGATCAGATAAGGTTCTTATTACACAATTATGTTGTTGTTCGACATTTCTTACAGGGTTCTACATGATTGGTGATGAAGTATTGATTTTTTTTGTGACACAATGGCAGATGGATAATGCATGTTATATGTTGGTTATGTTGCTCTAAGATCTATATTCCATGTATGAATGGCTTATATTCACTGTTATTACATAGATATTGGTGCCATGATTCATTACCTGTTACACCTGCACAAGACACATGCTAGTTATAAGAAGAGAAATTGAAAGAGACTTGTGGAAAAAAATCCAAGAAGAAGGAACTATGCTATACTATGATATGCTATACTATGTGCAATTGAAATTTAAAGAAGTTGAGGTTAGTCCTAACTAGAAATGTTAGTGGATATACAATTTTATTGAGTTTTATGAGGCGCATGTGATATATGTTATAGTATAGTTTTTGCAATGGTTAATATGGATTGGGTGGCGCAATTGGCAAGAAATGTGTGCAAGTTTCGATGCATGGATTAATGGTTGGCTCGTTGTCGTGTACTACGTAATTGAATGAGAGGGAAGATGGAAGCGAAGTGCAGTAAATGCATGTCACTCCATAATTCTCCCACTATTTGTCACCCTAGCATGGTTATTGTTCATTTGGTTTTTGTTGTGGTTAAGCCCCGAGATTCAGGCATGGAAGGCACTTCTCAATCAAGCTCACATTTTTAAGGCCATTTGGTTACAGGTATGTTTTTTTCTCCCATCCATGAATTCGCTCTGTGTATGAAATGAACATTGGCTCAGTAATGTATTGGTTTGTTTTTTCTTGAGGTTGGAAACTGTGTAAACGAGTGGTGCTTTATCTGGAATGACTATGTGTTTTATTCGTTGCAAATGGACGAATTGTTGGTTGAAGTCGTGATTTCATTGGTTGTTCTATGTGGTGGAAGCCATGATGGCTCTTTGTTTTCTTTATGGGTTCTTTTTGGATGGTTTCATTATATTTGGCCTTGTTGGTCATCTCCTCTCAGTCATTGTAACCACACCCATTTGTATTTGGTGCTATGGGGTTGTTGTGTATGATTTGAACCACCTTTTGGTCACTGCATATCATTTTCCACCTGGTCGAGGGCTCATTTTATGTTATTGGTATTTGCACATTTGGTTATGGGTGGCTATTATGACAAGAATATTGCTTTAGGGTTGGTTGGCAGTACCCAGGCTCTGCATTTATATCATCATTATTCGGCTATTGGGGAAAAGAACGAGGGTTATGCCCTGTGTTTTCTTGGTGTTGGTTAATGGCCAGTAAGAAACCTTTGTTTCTCTGCTTCATGGTATCTCCTACATGGAGTCGAATTGTCACCCTATCATACAAGCTAAGGGTTATAATGCTTGTGGTTCCACTGTTCTTGTCTCAAGGGTCTCTCACCTACTGTCGATAAGGTCAACCTCCAGTCTCCCTGTGTTTGGTTCCACCAAGCGAACCCTTGATTATTTTGACTCATTAGTTACATAGCCCGATTTTGATAAACTAAACCAGTCGCACCCTGTCGGGCATCTTGTTGACTATCATAAGTTTGTTTGAGTAATATTGACATCGACTTTTATTGTTGGCTCGTCTCTATTTGATCAAGTTGATTAGAGATTTGTAATTGGAAATGATAATGGGCATGCAATCATTGCCTCCTTTTGTTGTGACAGTTAAATCGATAACTTGACATGGTTTTAATGGTTTGATTGGGAGTAATTGGATATGTACAGTCACAGAGATGCCTCTTTGCGTTATGTGTTGTTTTGTGTGTTCCTACAGCGTGCTAAAATTGAAGTGGTGGTTGTTGTTGTTGTGTGTTTAATTTGCCTGATTGATCTTTTTTCAACTTGAAAAGTTGATCATTGTGGCTTGGTTGTCTACTATGTATAATTTACGAACATCGCGAATCGTTTTTTTTTTTTTTTTTTTCACCATCAGAGATGAGCACGGGGTTTTTAGTAGTATGGTTTCATTGCAATTTAATTGTTGAATTGGTTAAAGGGATGGAATCGGGCATGTTTTAAAAGAGCCTTTTCAAATCGGGAAAGACATGTGTCTATGTTTTATTTGAGAAATTAAATTTTGGGAAGTAGTTGATGTTTTTATGCTGAACAGAGTTGAAACAATATGACTGTGTGTTCCTTGGATTTTTGTTTCAAATATGAAAGGGAAGTAAATGAAAAGAAAAAAAAATATTTTAACAAGATGGGTGAAGTCATGACGATTCTCAGTATGATTATTTTGTGTTAATTGAAAGATTTTAAGGAAATTGAATGTGGACAGTGAACAAGTTTTGACACACAGTAATTACTTAAATTGGTGTTGGAGCGTTTGCATTAAATACAAAACTATTTTATGGATTACGTAATTGGTTTTTCGAACAATATTCTCTCTTTTTACCTACCATTATTTCACTTTACGCTCATTATGATTCCCCTCGCCTTCCCATATTCAATATCCACTCTCTGTTCCTAAAATTCAATTATAGTTAAGATAAATTATGTACTATGATAGTTAAGGGATCACAAAGATGAATTACAGTGATATATTCTTTTGGTTTACGATACAATTGATTGTTTGAACCACCTTTTGGTCATTGTATATCATTTTCCACCTGGTCGACGGCTCATTTTATGTTATTGGTATCTGCACATTTGGTTATGGGTGGCTATTATGACAAGAATATTGCTTTCGGGTTGGTTGGCAGTACCCAGGCTCTGCATTTCTATCATCATTATTCGGTTATTGGGGAAAAGCACGAGGGTTATGCCCTGTGTTTTCTTGGTGTTGGTTAATGGCCAGTAAGAAACCTTTGTTTCTCTGCTTCATGGTATCTCCTACATGGAGTCAAACTGTCACCCTATCATACAAGCTAAGGGTTATAATGCTTGTGGTTCAACTGTTCTTGTCTCAAGGGTCTCTCACCTACTGTCGATAAGGTCAACCTCCAGTCTCCCTGTGTTTGGTTCCACCAAGTGAACCCTTGATTATTTTGACTCATTAGTTACATAGCCCGATTTTGATAAACTAAACCAGTCGTGCCCTGTCGGGCATCTTGTTGACTATCATAAGTTTGTTTGAGTAATATTGACATCGACTTTTATTGTTGGCTCGTCTCTGTTTGATCGAGTTGATTAGAGATTTGTAATTGGAAATGATAATGGGCATGCAGTCATTGCCTCCTTTTGTTGTGACAGTTAAATCGATAAATCAACATGGTTTTAATGGTTTGATTGGGAGTAATTGGATATGTACAGTCACAGAGATGCCTCTTTGCATTATGTGTTGTTCTGTGTGTTCCTACAGCGTGCTAAAATTGAAGTGGTGGTTGTTGTTGTTGTGTGTTTAATTTTCCTGATTGATATTTTTTCAACTTGAAAAGTTGATCATTGTGGCTTGGTTGTCTACTATGTATAATTTACGAACATCGCGAATCGTTTTTTTTTTTTTTTTTTT
>ML800676.1:275953-291121 GCA_009831015.1 Picea engelmannii
ATGGCTTCATTGCAATTTAATTGTTGAATTGGTTAAAGGGATGGAATCGGGCATGTTTTAAAAGAGCCTTTTCAAATCGGGAAAGACATGTGTCTATGTTTTACTTGAGAAATTAAATTTTGGGAAGTAGTTGATGTTTTTATGCTGAACAGAGTTGAAACAATATGACTGTGTGCTCCTTGGATTTTTGTTTTAAATATGAAAGGGAAGTAAATGAAAAGAAAAAAAAATATTTTAACAAGATGGGTGAAGTCATGACGATTCTAAGTATGATTATTTTGTGTTAATTGAAAGATTTTAAGGAAATTGAATGTGGACAGTGAACAAGTTTTGACACACAGTAATTACTTAAATTGGTGTTGGAGCATTTGCATTAAATACAAAACTATTTTATGGATTACGTAATTGGTTTTTCGAACAATATTCTCTCTTTTTACCTACCATTATTTCACTTTTCGCTCATTATGATTCCCCTCACCTTCCCATATTCACTATCCAGTCTATGATCCTAAAATTCAATTATAGTTAAGATAAATTATGTACTATGATAGTTAAGGGATCACAAAGATGAATTATAGTGATATATTCTTTTGGTTTACGATACAATTGATTGTTTGATGTATGTGAGTAGTAATCATGATCTTTTTCCCCTCATTTTGACATTTTTCGCTTAATAAAACCCCTCGCATATCCCAGAACCCTTGTTCACCCCCTTCTCATTGACAACTACTAAACAATTTGTATGGATTGGATTGCATGAGGTTGATATGTTGTTGAGCCAAATTTTATTTCATATTTAAAAGAGTTTTCATGAATGGTTGTTGACACAGCACGCACTTGAAAGCACGCCCGCTCACAGGATCTTCTCTTTCCCCTCGGCTCGAAGAACTCTAATGTTCTTCTATTTCCCTATCGGGGAAATCTACACCCACAACAACTCTCCCGTGATCCCCTCTTTCCACTTGGGAGATCAGACTTCGCGACTTTGCGAGGTCAGTGGTCAAGCATTGGACTCTCGAATCCCCGAACGCCGATACAGTCAACGTTGACCCTCTCCTTTACTTTGTCGGGACTTTTCCTACTGCTATCTCGCCACTCGCGATGTTGAATAATTCACTTCCCTGACTCCCGATTACCGATACGCTGAAACTCCAATGCATGCGAGAGTTGACCTTTCAACGCCTTCACTCCATCGGCATTTCAGAGTTCGCAATATCACGAATCCTAATGCGAATGTTTTGGGATTTATCGCCACGAAACTCCGATAAGGTGTGCCACCTGTCCACTAGTCGACTCCGCTATGGCCCCACACTATTTTCTTAACCGTTGGGATATCACGTTTCGCGCTATGCTCACGGGTCTTCAACCCACGAACCTCCAATGCACGATCCCACGTGTAAATCCGACGATCCTTGTGACCCGGATCAACGGTCCTGCCCCTTCTGGGATTTGAACTTTGGGAATACTTCGCCATATCTCCCTTGCACCTCTGTGAGATCTAACGACTCACGAGATGTCGAGAAATCTCCTCAGAGAATTTCGACTGTCTATCTTTCTTGATGAATTCTGTGAAATGAACCCGGTACTCCTCCACGAAGACTTTTCCACGTACATGCAAACTTATGATGCCTCTTACAACTTCAAGGTAAAACTCATGTGCAACCCTTCGACAGTTTCGAAGGCCTTATCCTTCCTGAGCTTCCTTATAACTTCGATCCTTAGAAAAGACTCTTGCGCACTCCTTGTGGAAACCTTCAACCACATCCAAGTGTTGAAGTCCTTCGACTCTGCACACTCCTATAGTAGTAGTCCTTCGATACTTCACTCAGGTTCACAATTCTGAGACCTTCCTCGGCCTGCGCACTCCTTGCATGGCTCCTGTACCCAACTGCACCTCTGGGTGAATGAGAACAAAAGTTGAACTACCTGAGCCCTCTGTCAATGCACTCCTTGCGGACACTTCGACTGCACTCATTGCAGGAACTCTGGCTCAAATAGAGAAACAATTGAAACTCATTCTTTCTTCCTCTCAGACTTCAACCTTAAAGCATGAAATCATATACACGGCATATAAAGCAAATGTATAACAGGAAGCAAACATTCATGAGCATATCATTAGCATCAATACACAGAGAATAACACAAAACCATGAATTTGAATCAATCTTCTTCTATTAATCCAAATATCTGTACATGGGTGTTCTTACACAGCTCTCTACATGCTCTTGCTCTTCCTTGATCAATAATGTTACAATACAAAATGAGGGTGCCTATATCCCGTTTCCCTCTTGCGCTCTAAAACTGTCTAATCTAGAATTAAATTCTATCTACCTGCATTAACTTCTTTAAATGCCTTCTACCTACTAAGGACGAGAGAAATCCGCTCAAGGTCCATTTACAATATACAAGTTCACTTCATTAAATTTCCACATTAATGTTCATGCATCAAATCCAAGAGAAACTCAAAATTTGTGTTGGCTCGTCCAGCTGTCCTTTGGCTTCCGCGTTGGTTGGCTTGATGTTGGTGATGCTCCTACATCATACTCCCTCACTTGAAAATTTTCATGGGCTCCTGTCCATGAGCTCCTGCACGGTCTGTCCATGCTTCTGTATTTCTGCTTCAGTCTCCCAGTTGGCATCTTCAACTAGATGGCCTCTCCATTTGACCAGATACTCAAAGTATTATTTCCGCCTGGTCTTCTTACCAATTCGTTTGTCCAATAAGCATTCCATCTGAGGCTTTTCTTCCATTGGCATTTTCTTTGTCCACTAGATCAATGGTTGCTTAGTTCCAGTCCCTGTTTCCTCATCTCTGTATGGGTACAAATCCGAGATATTGAAAATCGGAGAAATTCTGATCCCATCGGGTAATTCAATCTCATAAGCATTCGCCCCAAATTTCTTCAAGACCCTACATGGCCTGATTTTCTTCATCTTCAGCTTATTATATGTTCCCCTCAAGAACCTTTCCTTTCTCAAATGTGCCAGAATCAAGTCACCAACCTCAAACTGAAGTTTTCTTCGGTGCTGGTCTGCTCTGTGCTTATACTCCTGACTTGAACTCTGTAGTCACTCCTTCACCTGACTGTGAAGTTCCTTCATCGCCTCTGCGAATTCTTCTGCACTAGCGCTGTTAGTCGCAGTCTGTTCTAAATCACTTAGTTCAGAAATTCCTCTCGGTTGCATACCATATACAACCTGAAAATGACTCTGCCCTGTGCTCCTGTTGACTAAGTCATTATACGCAAACTCTGTCTGTGGCAATATATTGTCCCACCGGCTATGGTGCTATGTCACCAAGCTTCTCAATAAGTCTCCCAGACTTCTATTCACTACCTCTATCTGTCCATCCGTCTGAGGATGATACACTAAACTAAACAACAGGTTAGTTCCCAACTTCTTCCATAAGGTCCTCCAAAAATACCCTATGAATTTCGTATCTCGATCCGAAACTATACTCTTCGGCAAACCATGAAGTCGAATGACCTCTTTGAAAAACAGGTTCGCGATGTGAGTCGCATCACTAGTCTTCTGACATGGAATGAAGTGTGCCATCTTGGAAAATCTATCCACCACCACAAAGATTGAATCAACACCTCTTTGTGTTCTCGACAACCCCAGTACAAAATCCATACTAATCGCATCCCACGGCCTCTCTGGTGTGGGAAATGGTTGATAAAACCCCGCATTCTGCTTCCTTCCCTTCGAATTCTGGCAAATTTTGCATCTGTCCATGAATCTCTTGACATCTGCTCGCATTCCCAGCCAAAAATATGACTCATTCAGTTTCTCGAATGTCTTTTCATGACCACAATGTCCTGCCAATCCTCCACTGTGTTTCTCCTTCAACAGATTCTCCCTCATGGAGCATTTCGGAATACACAGTTGATTACCTTTGAACAACAATCCTTCCTGGATCATATATTCTATACACTGGCTTCTATCTCTGAGAACTAGATTCTCAGCTGCTTCATACGCTTCTTTGAAATGTTGATCATCTGCATACATGTCCCTGAAATTATCAAAACCGAATGTTTTGACTCGAAACTCTTGCAACAGCAAACACTTCATGCTCAAAGCATTAGCAACTTTGTTAGCAGTACCAGAAATATCTTTAATCACAAACATGAAATTCTACATCTACTCAACCCATTTAACATGTTTCTGATTCAACTTCTCCTGTTGAGTTACAAACTGTAATGCATGATTGTCACTGTAAAAGACAAACTCTTTCGGGATTAAGTAATGCCTCCATTTCTTTAATGCATGTATAATAGCATAAAACTCCTTGTCATATGTGGAGTAATTTAATTTTTCTTCATTCATCTCCTTGCTGAAATATGCTATCGGTCTGTCGTCTTGACTCAAGACCGCTCCGATTGCAAATCCACTTACATCACATTTCATCTGAAATGTTTTCTGGAAATCCAGCAACACCAAAACTGGTTGTTCTGTGATCTTCCTCTTCAACAGATTGAAACTCTTTTCAGCCTCTTCAGTCTAGTGAAAAGACTTATGCCTTTTCTTTACTGCATCCATCATCGTTGCGCTAATTCCACTGAAATTCCTAATGAACTTTCGGTAGAAACTATCCAATACATGAAAACTTCTCACCTCAAATATATTCTTCGGTGATGGCCAATTTTTGATTACCTCCACCTTATCTGGATCCATCCTCAACTCATCTACAGAAATAACAAACCCTAAGTAAATGAGCTATGTCTTCATGAAGGAGTATTTCTTCATATTTATCAATAGCTTCTCCTGTTGTAACCTCTTCATCACTGTAGCCAAATGCTTCAAGTGTTCTGCCACTGATTTACTGTAAATCAGTATGTCATCCAAATACACAATGATGAATTTTTCAATGAACTCCCTCAGGACTTCGTTCATCAACCTCATGAAGGTACTCGATGCATTTGTTAAGACAAACTGCATAACAAGCCATTCGTATAACCCTTCATTTGTTTTGAATGTTGTCTTCCATTCATCACCTTCTCTCATGCGAATCTGATGATATCCGCTTTTCAAATCAATCTTTGAAAAGTACTTTGCTCCACTCAAGCAATCCATCAGATCATCCATCCTTGGCAATGGAAATCTATACCTGATGGTTATCTTATTAATCTCCCTTGAGTCAGTACACATCCTCCATCCTTCGTCTTTCTTCGGATTGAGTACTGTTGGAACAGCACATGGACTCAAGCTTTTTCTAACTAAACCTTTGTCCAATAACTCCTAGACTTGCCTCTTGACCTCTCCATTCTCTTGTGGCATCAATCTGTACGCGGATTTGTTTGGAAAAATGGCTCCTGGTATGAGGTCAATATGATGAATCACACTTCTGATTGGTGGCAATGAATGAGGTAATTCGTCCACTACTATATCAACGAACTCTTCCAGCAGTTCCTGAATTTCTTCTGGCAAATCATCCACTCTTGTTCTAGTTAGAACAATCCTCGGTTTCCTGACCACAAAGAACTATGGATCCTCTTTCTTCTTAACCTCTGTAAGAAGTTACTTCCCACTCATGAGAAGTATTGTGTTGCTTACCTCCGGCTTCACCTCCTTATCCTTGATTGGAAGCAACATGTGTGTCCTCCCATTCTTCTCTAGGGTGTATGTGTTCATTTTCCCATCATGAATCACATTCCTATCATATTGCCATGGTCTACCCAGCAATAGATGACAAACATCCATGGGAATAACATCACATAATATCTTATCATTATATCCTCCTATCTTGAATTCAACTAAACACTGTTTAGTGACAGTTACATGATGTCCCTTATGTAGCCACGAAATTTTGTATGGGCTTGGATGATCAATCGTCTCCAACTCCAGCTTCTCTACCATCTCGGTTGAAACGAGATTATCCGTGCTACCACTGTCTACAATGACCTTGCATACCCTGTCCTTGGTCTTGCAAGCAGTCCTAAAAAGTCTGGTCCTTTGGACTGAACTCTCCACCTCCTTCTTTGGTGTCAAAAGAGATTTTCGCATCATGAGCGATCTTCCGCCTTCAACGTCTTCGGCCTCAACATCCCGCTTCTGTGCCTCGGTGATGTGAGTTTCCCCAATCTCCTTCTTTTTATCTAGACACTCGTAAGACTTGTGCCCATTCTTTCCACATGTGAAGCATGTGATTACTCCACCTCTTCCTCTTCCTCTACCTCTAGTACGAGGAAAAGTGTTGTTGTCAGCATAATCTCCTCTCTGCTCAGTGTGTTTTCCTCTCTGTTCAACATATTTCCCTCACTGTGAGGTTCCACCTCTCTCTGTTCAAGTTTTAGGGTTTCTTCCAGTCTTCCTTGGGCTTCTGGTTTCTCTCCTAGGAAACTGATTTTCCTCTGGGCTGACTTCTGCCTCGGCCCCTCTGACTCTGCTTTCAGCTCAGCTTCTCTTCTTCTTTCAGATCCATTTGATAATCATCTTCCACCATATGGATGGTTACCATGCTCATCTCATCCTGGATATCATATTTCAGGCCATTCATGTATCTGGCAATTTTTTCATCATCGCTCTCCCGATGACCTGCCCTGATGTTCAGTCTGTAGAATTCCTCGGTGTATTCCTTCATTGTCATCAGCTTCTGTCTCAGGTTCTGCATTCTCCTGAACAGAGTAATTTGATAATCTCTGGGAATGAATTTCGCCTTCATCTTCGCGATCATTCTGTCCCAGCTTTTGATCTTCTGCTTGCCTTTGCAGCGTCTATCAGCTTGTATTTCATCCCACCACAATGTTGCATGTCCCTTCAATCTAGTGACAGTGTGCTTGACTTTCTTGTCCTCTTCGACGTCTTCGTAGTCGAAGTATGTATCCATAGCTCTAACCCAGTCTAGAAGCTCCTCTGCATCCAAGTTTCCCTCGTAATCTGGAATGTCCATCTTTTCCCTTGCACCCATCCTGGTAATAGCTCTAATCAAATGTTCGTTTGATGCATCTTCAACTGCAACTTCCTCTTCATGTTCAGCCTCAACCTCGCTTTCGGAATCGCTTAGATCCCCAGCACTAGCTGTACGCCTTTGTGTTTTCTCCATGTCTTCGTGTCTATCTCGGAGATCACGCATTTGTCTCTCCATAACTGGATCTGTCATCTGCATGCCTCTTGTTCTCGGTATTTCCCTATCCTCTGGTGGATTGGGTGTTTTCATGTCCCTTCTCCTTGGCGGCATGGTGAATTATCCCCTTCTCTGCTACAGAAAGAAAAGAACATTTCTGTGCTCTGATACCACTCTGACGCAGTACGTGCTCGCAATCACGCCCACTCACAGGATCTTCTCTTTCCCCTCGGCTCGAAGAACTCTAATGTTCTTCTATTTACCTATCGGGGAAATCTACACCCACAACAACTCTCCCGCGATCCCCTCTTTCCACTTGGGAGATCGGACTTCGTGACTTTGCGAGGTCAGTGGTCGAGCGTTGGACTCTCGAATCCCTGAACGCCGATACAGTCAACACTGACCCTCTCCTTTACTTTGTCGGGAATTTTCCTACCGCGATCTCGACACTCGCGATGTTGAACAATTCACTTCCCCAACTCCTAATTACCGATACGTCGAAAATCCGACGCACGCGAGAGTTGACCTTTCAACGCCTTCACTCCATCGACATTTTGGAGTTTGCAATATCGTGAATCCTAATGCGAATGTTTTGGGATTTCTCGCCACGAAACTCCGATAAGGTGTGCCACCTGTCCACTAGCCGACTCCGCTATGGCCCCACACTATTTTCTTAACCGTCGAGATATCGCGTTTCACGATTTCGTGATCCCTACTTCTATGCTCACGGGTCTTCAACCCACGAACCTCCGATGCACAATCCCACGTGTAAATCCGACGATCCTTGTGAAAAATATGTATTTTAAGTTTTTATTTATTAATTGTTGAGAAGAGATGACTTTTGAAATTTTCGACACCACACTATTTTTTGGATATATGGGTGATTTATTTTTGGAAATAATTTCAATTATCATTGATATAAATTGTCAAAATATGAAAATGATGATGGGAGTTACAAGGAGGGATTTTTTGTTTGCTTAACTAGTTATGTTATCATTGTTAGAGAACTAGAGTCACAAGGGGTTCCACCTACTAGTTATTATTAATTTAGAACCCTTATTATGATTTTATTACTTTCCCCCCTTAACTAAAAAGTTGGTTGAGTTTTAGTTAACTTAACTAAGGAGGGAGTTCAACTACTTCAACCAATTCAAGGAGAAGAGAAGAAAAAAGGGAGAATAAAAGGAGATGCATACTAAGGTTTTCTCTTTTAGTTTTGTTGAGATAATTTAGTTTTCATTCATTACGTAATTCATTAGAATCCTAATTATTTTTTATGATAGCAGGGTCCTATTGTAGACAACAAGATTCGGGGATGAATTACATCATTCAAACACTTGTTTTCCAGAGGTGTTGATCTATCTTTGATAGTATGTGTAGACTTGTATGTTCGTGAATAGATTTCATGACTGATAAAGGCTATTGTGCAGATTTGAGTGGGCAATAATCTGTGGCAAGTTGATCCATATTTTAAAGTTCATTTTTTTACTTCTGTCAAAATTCCTTTTGTATGTTTCATCGGGGATGTCTAAGTTTGACTTTGGTCCAAAACTTCCTTTGGAAATTTTGTAAAGAGAATGATTCTTTGATGAATTGGAATGAAATAAAGGATTGATTTATGTCTCATCAGTTTTGATTATTGACTTGGTGTCTTTACTTATGTCTCTATATTTATTTCAGCATCTGTTATGTTCAGAAAATCACATAAATAATGAATTTTTTAGCAAGATTTTATTTATAAAAAAACAAGCCTAAGCACTTGTAAACAATACTTGTGAATTAGGATAATATTTTTGATGGCTATAAATATAGGGTGGTATTCCCATCTACCTTCCTTTATCCAAGTAAGATCTGAAAAAGCTTGAGTAAGATCATTTCATATCTTTTCCTCAACAACCTCCAAGGAAGTTCATGTCAAAAAACCTTCAAGGAAGATAACTTGGTGGGAGGGAGACATGAATTTCCACCATCTAATATGCAAGGGACCCCTATAAATCATCTAGCTATCCCCATCTCATCCCACCGAGTAGGTGCATCCATCTTCACAAGATGATCCCAATGAATCCTGAAGAAAAAGTATCCCCCCCCCCTCCTTCTCCTATAATATTGGCCTAAATTAACCTACATTAAACACTTCTCTTACCAAGATGTGTTGGGATATATAGGTAGAAGAAGTAGAAGCTACTCTAGAGATTATGGACCCCCAAAAAAATTCCTAGTGGAGGAAGAGAGTAGATAAATTGTATAGGAATAATAGGTTCAAATGAAACTTGTTACCACACTTCTATCCTAACAAGAGGAGCGGAGAGAAGTAACCAAGAATTAAAAAAAAAAGTACCACTTCCATTGACAATGATATATCAAAAAAAAAAATGCCAACATAATATGTTTTAGACATGTATTTCTTTTGTATCCAACATTGTTCACAATTTATTTGTCTTTTCTCATGTAATATAGGATCTAAAAGAAGATCTAGTGTCAAAAGGAAACTCAATGCATAGAAATCCACTAGTCCTTATGCTAGGTCGTTCCCTTTCACTATGGATCCTCTTCCTGAAATGTATCTCCTTGTTGAATGGTTCGATTGTATAGCCTTTTTAATACAAAACTATATACATAAATGAAATCTAATGTCATCATCATAAACCATCAAATTAAACATATTGTCTGATTAACAAAATGTTGATAATTGGCTTAAAATATATAAACTTACATAGTTTGATGTTACACAATTACTAAAATGTTGATAATTGGTTTAAAATATGTTAAAAAAAAATATATGTATCCATAAATCTAGAAAAAACTGAAATTTGATCTTCACTCAGTGAGGTTGTATGGTTCTAAATCCACTTTAATTTTTTGATGTTAAAATTTAAATGGAGATCGAGGTGTGACTCTCCACTCTAGCATTCAACGAAAAATCACTTGGTTGGCTATATGTGCAATTGTGTAAGCCAGAGCAGCCCTGTAGTATTTATTTGTGTTCAAAAATACAACCATAGTCTGACCCAAAACAAGCATCAAAATATTCCTAGAATGAAGGGGCTTTGTACAATGGGTACCCGCAACATCAATTATCCAAACGTTGGTTATTATGTTAATGAAAATAGTCATCCTAAGGCCATCAAATATTTTAAAACTACATAATTATTGTTGGAGATGTACTACAATTCTTTCAATCAATGTGGAACATCCATAGAAGAAAGGCAGATAGTTATAAGCAATACTGACATCCACAGAAGGAAGGTAGATAACTATAAGGCATATTAACAACAAATATCTATACAAAAAGTGGTTTGACATATAAATTTTAGGGCTAAAGGAATTCTTAATATGCATGGAAGTCCATGTTTGTGACGCTAATATGGTAGTTTCACTGACTTAGAGGAAATCAGCAAGACATTGAGAACTTTCACCAACTAAAATGACTTTATCATGACTTCTGATTTAGAAGCAATAACAACTTTATACAATATAGAGTCATGACCTCTCTATATTTGAAGCTAGTGAAACCAAGTTAGACCTCCATATTTGAAGCTAGTGAAACCAAGTTAGACCTCCATTTTCATAGCCCCCTTGGCTTTCTATCAATAGGAATAAGTAACATATCCAAGTATTCATCAAGATCTAGAAACCACTGTTATGAGTGTTCAAAACTTGCAAGGAACTCAATCAAATATCCAAATGGTATACACTTGTCCTTTTAATGATAGGAAAGGGTTGAAATCACTAAGACATTTCTTAAACTTGCTCACAATTGTCAAATAAAACCTACAAGTAAAACGTCCACACAGAATAAATGCAAGTTTAGGAGGGAATATTAATTATAAATTGTACAAAAATCCATAACATTGCAATATTAATTTTCACACCTTTCACCAAAAGTTCGGGACCAAGCCTTGGGTTGTTGGTAAGTTTAATTTCTTTAAAAAATAAATATTCACATATAAAATTGGAATTGAACATATAAAATATTCCTTGTTCTATATGCTAGCATTGAGAATCACCCTCATAATACTAGAGGATAAGCCCAATACCCATTTGATTTAAATGATTAAAACAGGTTATACTTGGTGGATCAACAAGAGAAGAGTAAAAGGGAGAGCATCACACTGCTTGCAAATACATTCTATTGGGCATGGAGTCATAACATTCTACAGATCAAAGGCAATCAGGATGCCTAGTAGACAAAAGGCTTATGCAAAGATGGCTAGAAGAATAGAAGGTAAACAAAAGAAGAGTATACACATAACAGAGATCCTTTCTGTAACATAGATTAAATAGTTATTGAACAATAATCAATGATTAATAGGAAATTACCACAAATCCTTTCCAGCTCGTGAATCCATTAACCAAAGGAATCTTTTGATCTTCAAAATCTGTAAATATTACTCAATCATGATGCTAAGAAAGAATAGAAAAAAGAGAAAAATAGTCTGGTATCACAACTTTCATGAATCTCTAATGGCATAAATACCTACAACACATCCCCTTAGGCTTACAAAATACACAGATAAACCGCCCCTCTAGCTCTCTCCTCTCTTGGATCATGAATCCAACCTTTTCCTTCTCAAAATCCACTCTCATATATAGTGAATGATCTTTATATACCCTCAGGAGGTTGAAACCAAGGAGCTACATAGGATCCTCCTCCATTTAGGATTCTTGTTACAAACTATTCCAACAAAAACCTAACAAAATCATATTTTTGGGGATTTTTCCTATTGTGATAAATGCCTTTTGAAATAGGTCATTATGCTTGATCTAGAGATGGAACACATGTCCCTCATATCCAACTAACTCCTAGGAGACCATTCGAGCCTTCCCTAACAACTTGCAACCCTCCCACAGATCGAATTTGCCGAACTATTAGAGTTCGCAGCAGCTGTGACAACATGCTTTGCGAAATTTCATGTAGGTGATGTTTTTATCTTTTCTCCAAAAATATGAAGTGTTTCAGGCTGAATGTTTTTTAGCAAGTCAAAAACACCATGTTTGTCCTCCACACCAAATTTCAAAGGAACCTATATTGGAATTCAAAAGTTACAAGCAAAACAATACTCTTTTGTGTGCTAATTCCTTACAAATTGTCATAAATTACCAATTTGCAGCGTCGGTGTTGCAAACTTTCCTGTAGCAGCCTGTTTCACTTTACCAAGGTTTTTATAATTTCAAAATTATATCAGGTGTCTAGATATGTTGCAAATCTTCATTATATTGATATATGACTTAGAGGAAAGCACCACAACTGATACTCATGGCTTACAACTCATAGTCATCATGCAAAAAATGTTGTAAAATGAATAAAAATAGGTTAACAACATTTGCAACTTTAATCCTGCTTCAAAAAATGATCAACTACACATTGTAAATTGGATAGGGGTAAGAATTCACTTGTTTAAGGATGAATTTGAAAGGATGCAAAAGGTGAAAGTTTCAGTAGTCCTAGAAAAAAGGGTCCACAACACAGTTCGCAGCGCCAACAAATGTGTCAATAAAAGGACCTCCTCTCAACATTCAAATAACATGATAACCCTTATAAAGTATCCATTAGACTTGAAATTGATGCAGATAATTGGGGATTTGAACCCATGTTTCTGAAAAATATTCAACCTCCAACACTCTCCTTCAGCCAGTTCGCAGTGCTTGGCTTAAACACAATTTTCACACTTGGAGGATGTTGTTAGAAACTTTTATGACATAATCCCTAAGAGTTTGTTTAAAATACAAGCTCTGAAAACAATAATATCTTCTTTGAGACGATCCTTAAATGCAATGATAACCATTGAATGCGTGAAATACTTATGAATACACTACGAACTCTCCTGTGAGTTGGAAGCACATACAATTGTCTTTAACTTGACATTTAAACAAATAGATGATGACAAAGGGAACTTTGTCTACAACTAGAGGTGTGACATGTCAAGGCAAAAATTTAAAAATCAAAGGTGTGACTCATTTTGACCCCTACAATTCTATGTGTTAACATCTAGCTCCACAAGGGATGACATGCTCCCTGTGAGCTGCCAAGAACATGCAGTTCCAATGGCTTATCCATCCCATCTCTGCAATCTGTACTCTTTCTATGCCTTGAGAGCACCTCTAATCATTTATTGAAAACTGAAAAACACTCACACAAACCAAAATGCTTGCATAACAAGCTTATTTATATACATTCATACACTAATCTATCCATCTTAGCTTCTTTGCTTAATTGAATTCGTACTTCCAATGTAGCCAGGTGAGTATTGAACTGATGAAAATGACTCTGTCCATGCAACTATTCGAAAGGATTTTCAAGTGATATGAAGCTTGCAGCAAGAGGTTAGTAAGCAATGGATACTTACAACTATGATCTGAAATCATACCAACAACTGGATCATTAGAAACCTTTGAAAAATGTAACTCTATGTAAAAATCCACAGGATCATGAAACTTATGAAGAGATATTTCTAATGGGTTAAGAAAACCATATTTCTCCTTTGTGATGACTGATTCATCAATAAAATTATGGTCCTCGTATAATTTACAACTACTCATATGTTGTTTGATGTTTTTTGCAAGTGCAGGTACATAAATGATAGACATTTCCTCATTAATCCTTGGACTTTTCTTCTCATTAATAGGTGATAAAGAGAATTCCAACTGCTTCTACAATTATTCCTTATCTCCTTCATTGTATTCTTGTGTCTCAGATTCAAAACTGACACATGTTTATATATCGATATGCTCATTATCATTTGAATAATCAAAGGAAACAATTTGATTTTCATGACAACTTAAAACAATAGATACATTTGATACAATGTCAAAAGTATCTACATCATGGCTATCACTTTGAAGATCATCGTCCTCTTGATCATAATGAAAAGTTTCTTCTAGTGCAGCATACTCTTTATGACTATTTGATCTTTTAATCAACAAATCAAATTCATAACAACATTCTTGATAAAGGAAATCAGCTGCAAATTTCTCTTTTCAAAACAAACGAAATGCAGCATGAAAATGTCTTAGTGAAGTAATACAAGAAACTGGGAGTGATCTACACCAATCATGAGCTGCTCCATCTAAAGAGTATGTAAGAAATTTGATGAGAATATCTTCATGTATAACTTTCAGCTTAATTATGCACTCGTGAAAATATATTAAAAACTCAACTGGCATTTCCCAATTTTCCCCTCTAAACCTATGAAGAAATCCTTTCCATTCACTTCTATCAGGCAAGAGGTTTGGAAAACCATATATATTTTAGAAATCACAAAATGCATACCCCTAAGCAAGAATCTTATCCATTTCAAACCAGTGGAGTCACCCATAGATTCATATATGATGAAGTTGGAGTCGCTAGGTAGAATATTGCAGTCAAGCTTGTGTCTTTCTCCTGTCTACCATCAAGAACTGGATCTGATCATTGTTATTCTCCCAGGGAAGATTTCTTCACTTCTGTCCCCGAGAATGATGCCAAAATTGTTAGCACTGAGAATCACCCTCAGACTGCTAGAGGATAATTCCATTACCCATTTGATTTAAATGATTAAAACAAGTTATGCTTGGTGGATCAACAAGAGAAGAGTAAAAGGGAGGGCATCAGACTGCTTACAAATACATTGTATTGGGCATGGAGTCATAACATTCTACAGATCAAAGGCAATCAGGTTGCCTACCAGACAAAAGTCTTATGCAAAGATGGGTAGAAGAATAGAAAGTAAGAAAAATAAGAATATCCACATAAGAGAGATCTATTTTGTAAGATAGATTAAAGAGTGCTTGAACAATAATCAATGATTAACATGCAATTACCACCAATCATTTGCGACTCATGAATCCATTAACCAAAGACAACTTTTGATCTTCAAAATCTATAAATATTACTCAATCAAGATGATAAGAAAGAATAGAAACAAGAGAAAAACAGTCTAGGATCACAACTTTCATGAATATTTAATGGAAGAAATGCCTACATTACTGTTGGGCCCCAACAACTCCCCTTATATTTTTACAAAATTTAAAGGGCCCCTATTAAAATCTTGATAATTATAATGAGCTACAGAATCAACCTTTTCAAATAGTTCCATTCCTTGGCTTGCTTTGAGACAAACTTAAGAC
>ML800677.1:15237-49712 GCA_009831015.1 Picea engelmannii
AGACTTTGATAATATCTTAAGAAAATCACTTCGATAGATATTTGACAATCTTATTTATGGTACAGAAAAAACAACATCATTTAATCTGATCCTTATGAAGATACATAAATCATTGATCAAGAAAAGAGACAAATTTAATTGACCAATTAATCATAACAAGTATAAAAACATACAAAGAAATTTAATATATTTTAATACTTGTATCAAAATAACACTATCATAGAGATCATAATTAATTGGTACAATAAATTATTAAAATCAAAATAAGGATGACATGAACAAAATTATAACAATGATAATGCAAGGACATAATGGACAAAATCTAAATCTTACCATACATTATTAATTGCGAGAAGGATATGAATTATACAATCACGGACCTTATATTAAAAACAACACAATACCACTTATGGGGAAAAAGCCTCAAGAAATTTGTAATCCAGTATCCTTCTTCAGAACTTTCACATCGGTCTATTATCCCAAATATCTCACCATATGCTTCTTTTGAAGATTTTGACTCTATTTAAACAAAAAGAGAATTGGCCCACCTATATTTTCGATAGAATCAAATCCCTCACAAGATGACATATTTTAACAAAAGTATGTCACTTATTCTCATAATAGAATAGTGATAAATTTAAAAGATAATTTGTTCAACAACTTTGACAAAAGTTTGTTGGCATAACAAAATAGGGCTACACATGAGACTAACCCTATACTATCTAAAATAATCCTGATAATATCAAACTGTATTCATCACAGGGTCGGTGATGTCTTTCCATTGTTTTAGGACCTGAAACAACAAACACAATCCATTAGAATCACATTATAGTTAATAACGACTAGCTATAGAATCTTTGATTCTGTAGCTAGTCTAAAAATATTACAAAATCAAAACAAAATTGAAGAAAAATTAAAATGTTGACTTTACATTACAAGTTATACATTAGAAATCAAAGATGCATGTAGATTGGGTTCCATAATAATACTGACATTGGTGGATTTTTTGACAATGGTGTTTCGAGAGTTGTTTGGTTTCTTAACAACCCGAGGAAAACTCTGTTCTATATCACTTATTAACTATTGATTTTCCCTTTTAAGATCTCTATTTTGTTTCTGAATATGATTTAGGCGCATCTTGAGGTAAGGGGTTTGTACCTTGGACTTGAATTATGCATTGATATTTTCATATGGAACTTCATATTTTTCAACGATTATTGGTTCCATTGAGGCAACCTTGTGCTTATATTTATTCATGAGAATTCTGGACAATTTTTGGGTCATCCTCTTGTTTTTGAAATCAATTTCTTTCTTACATCTACACCTGATTTTCATGCAGATCAACATATAGATTGACCTTTGAAGGGATTGATTGTGTTTTGCTTTCTTGTTTAAAACATTTCAAGAGTTTGTCTTTCAATCGATTAAGAATCAATTCTAGAGATTGAGTCTGCACTAACCTTGCTTTGAGTTACATGATGAACATGGGCATGAATTGATTGATTGATATGAGAAGAGGGACGATATGACTCCTCTATAACCCTAAACACCTAAGAACTAGTTTGAATCTCTAAGAAAAAGTGAAATATTACACAAAATTCTTCAGAACCTTTACCTCAATCGAAACATAATTTTTGAGAAATTGCTCTTTAGAAAATGGGGCATATCACTGGAATTATTTCGTTTATGAAGAAACGTCCAATTTTACTATAAACGAGCCCATTCTGGAGATGGTTTTTGAATGGTTTTGTCAAACACTTCACCATATTCTTAGAATACATCTTGTAAAATTATCTCTCAATTCTAGCATATTTTATATCAAATGTTATGGAAAACACCCTAGCATCTTCAATATTAAAACCCCTAAACAACTGGATAAATTCTAACCAACCTAGTTGGGAAACAACCTCAGTTAGATCATCATAGGTAAGTAGGGCCTGAAGGACATTTGGCTCTTCCCTTACAACAGGGGGCCATGAACTCTGTAGCTAGGTTAATAGACAGAATAAACTGGAAGGGAAATAAACTACCTCTGCGGGAGAAATACATAGGAGTATTAGCAAAACAAAACCATTAAAACCACATGAGAATAGGTCGACACACCTCATCCCAACAATAGTGGATGATAACTCAAAGAACCAAGGATGATATGAACATGTTAACCACTTAAAACATTGATGATTTTCTGGATCACTTGCATGACAAAGGATAGAGGGTTTTAGAATCGAATGACCCATGATTTCCTTACAATTCTCCATGAACCACTGACCCCAAATCATGGATGGGGACACAATCATAGTAATTATATCACAATATTTCATAGGGATTTTCCAAGGTAAGAGGGAATAATCACAAGAAATTGTAAAGTAGTTCAAGTACAAGGCAATTTCTTCTACTTAGTGTTTGAATTAAACCCTTATAAACAAAACATATCACTAATAGTTCATTTTAACTACGGACGATTAGCTTATGGAACATAATATTGAGGATGAGGCACAATAATAGGTATTTAGTGCCACTTCACAATGTTGGTTCAAATTTAAGGCTTTAAACTAAGCATCTCAATTATATCGTCTAAATATCCCCTTTTGAATGAAATTGTAATTAGGGAAATTCAAACAATTAACTATAGACCATGATTATATATGATTGGTGAGGTTCAATAAAGGTTTCTTGCAAAGTAGCATTGTCTTGATTGAGTCAGAGTAAAGATTATATGAGAGGCTAAAAATTAATCCAAAAAAAAATGAATTGGTACAGAGATCCACCAAAATGGGTTTACGAGAAGAACCCTTAATTTCGTGCTTAACAATCATGAAATTAAGTACGAGATTATAGCATACTTCAAATGAAGAGAAAAATAAATATTCATACTAAGTCGACATAAAATGGATAAAATGACATAATTTTACAAAAAATCCATCAATCTGATATAAATAAGATATTGGAAAACGATAATTTAAAGGTTGGGTCTACATTTTAAAGTAAAATGACGAAACACTGGTTGGGGAGCCAACAAATGGCGACTCACTGGGTGAAGCAGTTATCTCTGCATTGATCTGAAACATATCATCATGAGGAATTAAAATAAGAGACACCGAACTGTCGAATTTTCAAGTTTCCTTAAGAAAATTGATTCTCTAGTCTATATAGTATTGATATTAACTCTGTAGACATGTACAAATTGATGTTTCCGTAGTTCATGTACTTGAGGTAAGTACTTTCTAGGAATTGAAAACTGGAAAAATTTTCGTCAATAGATCACAATTGTTTTAAGAATGGACCTTAATTCCATAGGCAGGGCAGCTGCTGCCAGTAGGTGTTCATAATCTCAACATGGTTTCCTTTTAACCTATATGAATTATTTAATTCCACCTAATAGTTGAAGCACACATGATGGATCAATCTTGGAGTTATTAAGTTTTAATTCTTCAAGAAGTATAGGAAACAAAATGAAAGCCATTGCTCTGGCTTGGTAACCAAATAACAACGTCATGCACTGTGGTTCATGGACGTGAGCAAGCCGATTTATGATGAGACCTCTTGTCCTTCAGTATGTGTGTGATTAAAGCCACTACCCTGGCTTGGCAACCATAAATGGTAATGTCACTCCCGTAAAATTCCAATGGTCATGATGGATCGGCTTGTGATGAGACCTTCCATCCTTCAGTTAGAACCTTATGCTTATTTATTTCAAGAACACAAGTGATCCAATCATGGAATTTGATTCCTCCTCTATATAAGAGGATATGTTAGAAGACGAGGAAGCAGATTCAGAATATTTCATTAAGAACTAGGATGGCGTAAAAAGTCTTAAGATTGTCATGATTGATAAAGACCAATTCAACTTTCAGAATCAATTCCTTATAAATATGGTAAGGGAAATAAGAATGGCAACAATCACGTTAAGATCTGTCTATCAGATATAAGATTCATTTATTTCAAGGCGAGATTTGGACTGTCCCAGGTTATTTGAAAACTGACAGGTGATATAGTCTTGGAACATGTTTTCCTTATGTTGATCAATCTTGAAAAGCAGAGTAATGCATCATAAATATAGATAGGAAAAATGAAAACAAAGACTTACCTAAAAGAAAAAGAAAGGAAACAATACACAAAATCCAAACCAGTTCATATTTTATTGAAGGAATCCAAAATCATAAGTCAAAATGAACCAATCAAAACAACCAAAAACAAACTTAAATACAAAATTAATTTGACCGAAGATAAAACCAGGCCAACATCACATTGGGAATGAGGATTAAGGAAGAACTATAATGTTCATAGTTTTTCATATAGGCAAGTTATTTTCTTAATATAATGATGCATGAGATGTTGGTTTGACCAAGCTTATTATTAAAAATAAACCAATGTCAAATAAAAGAAATCAAAAAAACAAAGGTAGGTGCAATTATGTGCAGTGGTAAGTCACAGTTGCAAAGTCTTATGCTAGGGTCGAACTAATGTGAATTTCAAGATTATTTATTTCTCTTTTACAAAATTCATGTTTGATATTGTTTGAAAACATCCCATGATGTTGGACATTTAATTAAAATAGTTACGAAAATTAAAGAGAAATGAATTAAAGTATACTTCCTTGACAATATTCAGATGATGATTCTCCTAGTGCATCCTTGTGACTTCATAACTACATTATTAAAAAAGAAAGTGTGAGAAAGAAAACCAAAAGGGAACCTACTCCTACACATACCCTAAAATAATGCATAAATCAAAACACTAAGTGTAGTGGTATTTCCAATGTAGCCACAAAAGCACCCTCAATCCTGCGAGACACATAAAATCGAAGGACAGAATGAGAAGTGGAAATACATGCAAATAAAAAATAAATATGTCATACTTATGTACTAGATATTCATCTAGAAAAAAAGTATGCATAACCTTACCATTCTTTCAAAGATTTATGATATATGAATCCTCCAACCAATCTACAATTTTGTCATGATACAGATCAAAAAGGTATGAAAGAATGTAAATGATATTGGAAAACTTGTCAAAATTATGGGGACCTGACATAACCATCGGTTGAGACCGAAGTGCCTCATTCTCCTGGAAAATCTCCATCTTTTCATAAATTGCTTCGCATGGAGGATATAGAAAAAACACTTCATGCTTACGTCCTGGATTTTCAATAAGAAACAAAGTAAGCACAATTTTTCCTTTACTCTGTTTTTTTTTTAGATATGAACCCTCAAGCCAATCCGTTATCCCATCATAAAAATCAGAATGGAAATTATAAATTTGATGAACTAGATCTGGCAATGGTAAACACATCATATGAGGATTCATTATAGAAATCAGATTGTTGATTTGGGAATTCCCTTTGATGAAATGAATTGGTTGAAACTGTAAAGTATAATCATGAACGTTTAAACTAACCAATGAATAAATATGGAGTATAGAATTTGTGGTCTCCACAAAAATAATATCAGAAATCAATTGAATAGAATAACCTTGTGACATATCTTTCTCCCATGTACATGACGAAAGTGAAAGACATCCATATTTTTGTTAATGTTATGTTCAAAATTTATTTCATAAAAACTTGACATATTGAAAGGATCGGATTGTGATGGAAAAGTGTAGGATAAAGTATCATGCACATCAAAATCTAAGAAAATATTAGGATATAGCGAGTAAAATGAATCTGAGATAAGCAACTGAAAAGACTCTCTTGAGCTATGATAATCAACCACGATATTTTCAAGACATTGCTATTCAAGTGACTTAATACTTTCACTCTATTTTGGTGATAAATCCTCCAACATAATATAATAATCTAAATTTTCCTCCTGTAGGATAGACAAGTAAAAGCTTTCATGAACACTCTCATGGAAAATATCTAGTCTTTCATGTGAATAACGTATGATTTGTGGATGAAGGTTTAAGGTTTCTTCTTCAAGTGGTAGATCATTATTTCTAACATGTTCTATTAGAATGTTAGAACACTCAAGATCGTTTTCACCACCTCTGCGTTCTTCAATAATTGAATTTAAGGACCGATTAGAGAAAGAGTTAGAAGAGGATGAACATATACCTTGACCCACAATAAAATATCCCTCCACGATAGTCGAGGATTCAAGATGCAATGGTTCAGAGGAAAAACTAGTTTGATTGTTAATAAGAACATTTTCAATAGATTCTACCTCCTCTGCTTGTTGAGTATTTTCTGATGGATTTCTCCCATCCTGCAGACAAAATTCATCTTGCAATTGGGTGTTATGATCTATAAATGATTCAAAATTTGCAATTGCATATGGCTAAATGAAAGAGGTGCAAACATCATAGATGAGAATTAGTACAAATGACAAGTCATCAAGATTAAACTTACAGAGAACATGATGGACCTTTTTTGAAAATTATTTTGAAGATGGGTTTTCATTGATTAGTAAAGCCTGAAATTCTTCACATAATTGATTGTAATCATAAATTTCAAAGGCGTCTAAAAATGCTCTACAAATTGAAACCAATAAAATGAAATAGGCTAGAAAAGACTCAAAACAATGTTTAATCCGACCCCTAAAAGTGAAAGTGAACAATCTGCATAGAACCTTTAAACCAGAAATACCATGTTTGATGCATTTACACCAAAATCTTTTAAGATGGTGTTTTGTAGACACATTACCTTCACCATCAAAGGTGAGTTGGACAAGCAAGAAACTGTCTTACTGGGAATATTAGGTAATGGAAAATTGAAAGCATGTTCCCATACAGTGATTAGGACATGAGCCATGAGTAATTAAATACATCTGAAATAAATACTCCGCGAGGCTAGCTTGTCAATCTAGCCCTCATTCTAGCACCATTTGTTGACGAGAAAATGTGATACAGAAGCATCACTGGCAAGCACGCAAAGCAGGACCTATCAACGTTTGGGAGTCTGTACGGAATATTAATGCTGGCAGTTGCAACAGATATTTTGAAGTACTCCTTAACTCAACACCGAAAAAATCTTTTGAGGCACGCTTGAGCAATCGTGAGCGAAGTGGGGGTTTCCACTTTGGCTCTGGAATGCGACTGGACTAATATAGTTGTAGGTTAGGTTTTGATGTAGACAAGTATTCAAGGGGAACCCTAAGAACCCTCTAAGATAAATAGAGGTTATGTACGCCCAAATGAGGCTAGCTGCAAGTTAGTAGGAGATTTCTGAGTTTTTCAGTTTTTGTTTTGATTTCTGTTGTAGCCATTTTCACTTATGAATATAAAAGAAGAAAATTGACCCGATGCATGGTGAGGACATTGTTTTGCAATTCTCTGTTATTGTGCTTTCAAGAATGAATGAATGAATTTTGTTATGAGTAGAAAGAACTGTGAATGTTAGGATAAGTTTCAATTGTTTCTCTTCTGTTGAAGTGGTGCAAGGTGTGCACACAAAATGCAAGGAGTGTGTTAACATGATCTATTTCGATTATGAAGCTCAAATAGATAGCATGAAACTTTCCCTTTGCAAGGAGTTTAAAGAGACTGGTGCAAGGCGTGGACAGTCATCTACAAGAATTCAAACCTTGCGTAAAGATTTGGTGCAAGGAGTGCACATATCCGAGATTTGACTAAGTGTCGAAGGGACTTTGCAAGAAGTCGAAGAACCTGAAAAGGAGAACGCCAGGAGGGCGAGAGGAATTTCTCTTCGAGAAATACTTCGTATCTGAGTTATCAAAATCCCTGAAACGCAAGGAGTGCGCGGGAAGTCGAAGTCTTCACGAGACCAAGCTCAAAAGGGATAACGCCTTTTATAAGTGTGGACGATATCCAAGAAACAGACTCGTAGGAAAGATTAAGGTCAAAACATTTGAATCCTTCGAAAATATTCTAAGTCTAAATAAGGCGTGAGATCAGGGGGAAAGATCCGGACCGTCCGATCAGCGTCCAGACAACAAGGAGCAAGCGCAGAGGAGGAGATATCTCAGTCGTTCGGTCTAAGCGCAAAAGAATCGTAGCCGCCTGATCAACATGAGGTGCGCTAACGAACAGCTTTGAAAGTGTTAATCCTCCAGGTATCCTTCTAGGTTGTAACTCGAAGAAGCCTGGTAACTTACTAATTTCTTAATGATTTACTTAAATGGATCAAGATGGAGGGCTCACTCAAAACTCACACACTCTAGACCTGTATGAACACATTCAGATAGACAAGGCTTTCAACCACAGATGTTCAGAAAGATTATAAAAGATGAATGTATGGAGAATACCTAATATACTAGCAGAAACATATACATAAAGTACATATGAATGGCCAGATATATTAAGTGAAGTACTTACAGATTCTAGTTTATGGATGTAATGACAAGTTGACATTTATCATGCATCAGATAAACATGAAACAATGACTGATAGATTCGAGTACAAGTACAGATAAGAGAGAATATGAAAGTCTGAACATAAATGGAAAAAGAAGCTTATTTTCTGATATATATTCAAAAGTCCTAGAAATACAAAGGTATATGGTCCAGTCTCCAAAGTCGAACCTCCACTATTCCAAAAAAGTCTTAGGATTTATAAACTTTACATACATAACTGAGATCCTATAAAGGAGGATCGAAATGCTAAAAATAACATGTGATCAAAACAGATTATGAAAAATAGGATCAAGTCCTAACTTAAGGGAATCAAACCCTTATCAAACTTATAGTCTTCGACAGCTGCTCTATATTATGGAGTCTAAATACCTCTGATGAAATATTCTTTAACATCTAGAACTCATACCTGATTTTTCTCAAAAGAAGATAGAGTTATAATAGGTCTTATCTTGCTCTTTTGTCCCTTGGTTTCCACGCATTCTTTCATCAATATCAGAGACTGATAATTCTTGCTCACCATTTTTGTTATGGTATGAAACCTTTTGTCCCTCTATGACACCTCTTCCAGTAGGGTCTCTGCAACTTTGATGATTTTGAGAATTTTGCCTTGCAAATGTCGAATCACTATTTAGTACTTGTCTTTCAGCTAATGTTGCAATTGCACAAGCAAGGCCCCCTGTGATAGAGCTACTTGGCACCACTTCTCTTGAATCAGCTGATGTTGGATGTGACATAGTAGACTCAAAACTATCCCCCAATCTAGATGTTTGACGAGGTATAGATGAATGATTATTTTCGAAGGAAAAAGAAGCAAGTCTTGAGATTCTATGTGCACCATGCTCCTGGATAGAGAGACAAATAGCTTCCATAACCATTATGTCCTCTAGGTCCAAGTCAAAATCATCATCTCTATTGTATCAACCAGGAAAAGGTTGGGACCTTCTATCAGCAACACCAGATGAAACATGACTTGCAAGAATCCCATTTGTATCTGAAATTGAATTGGGAACAGGGATGATTTTAGGGGCTAAACTTCGCTCATGGGCTAATTTTCCATGGTTTTTCCCCAAAAAAGATTCGTTATTCTAAAAATGATTAGCCCAAATTTTATAGGATAAAATTATTTTAACTTTAAAATCGCCAAAATTTTATACAAACTATACAAAATCCTTAGAAATTTGAATATTTTTACAAAAATATCGCCAAAAATTTATAGTTGGAATATGAAGGATTAGTAAGATTCGCTAATTTTTCTACATATTAAAATAAATTTCCATCCTTAAAATCATCCCTGATTGGGAACAAGAAGATCTTGTCTATCAACTTCTTCAAAGGATAGTGTCTGTGCAACATGCATAGCCTCTTGTATTTTATGCATTCTTTGTTCCTCATCTTGAATCTCTTGTTGTTGCATTCTTATTTTTGCTTCAATCACTTTTTTCTCTTTAGCTTGTTCAATGCCTTTCTCTTCTTGTGTTTTAACACCTCGATACTGCACAACATAGTTTGATGTTTTTCACGAGGGACATTGTGTAGGGCAGTTACAACTTGGGGGCTTCATCTACAAAAAACATTCTGTACAAATGCCTTTCAGGCAACATCTTGATCTATTGAGGCTTGGATAGTACTGGACGAAATGGAATGATGGTTGTATATCCCCATCTGGGTTCTTAAGCAATGCTTGGATTGTGTGTTCCAGCTCTGATCTCATGTTCAGGAAATGAAAACAGTTTAATTCCATTCAATAATAATAAACCTTCCTGAGACCCAATGACGCACTTGTCTTATGATTGGAGTTATTTAGAACCCGATGCAATATCGTATGGACACATATAATGCCGCCCTTTACATATGGCATCGAAATTTTAACTTGAACTTGCAGGTTTGAGTCTGCTTGATTGTTGACTTCATTTGATACCTGTGCAATCAACATGCCACGAAACTCATATTTAGGCTCTGAAATTTAGCTTCTCCTCATAGCATCTTGGTTGATCACTTCTAACAAAAGACCGGTTCAAAATTGTAAATATGCAAGTGAGAATTCCTTTCATGGGTCGAGCAGTCATGCTCTGGGCCATTTTATACCAGAACACAGTCATAAGCTTTAGGCGACTGACATCACCATAGATAACCAGTGGCTTCACACAACGAGACCCATAAACTACACCCAACAATTGACTATAAATGAAAAATCCCTAGAGTTGTTCTCTTTATCAACAACAACTGCGAGCATTCTAGATCTCTGTCTCTATTTACAGCTTTGATAAAAACACTTGGCATATATATTTGATACCTGCAAGTACTGGATACCCAAAAACTCTGTCTATTGGGCACGAAAAGAAAACCTTGAACACCTGTAAGCTGTTAGGAACCATTGTCTTGACACATGCGCATTAACACATGATATGTTTGATGAAATGAGTGGTGTTGAGCTTGGAAATTGCACTGGGATTTGTGGATTTGGTTTGTGGCTTGACATGAGACTTGACTCATAGCTTGGGTCTATAGGTTGACTCATGGCTTTGGCCTGTTGGTCCCTCCAAATTTTGATAAAAAGCCATAAAACCCAATAGACTAGGTTAGGTTTAGGCATATATGCTTTGTCATGACTCGGAGTTTGGCATATATTTTGATGTTTGGTATGGATTAGCATTAGAACACTCATGCACGCACACTTTTTGGTAATATTTTCAATATTTTTTTTTAAATATAAAAAGACATAAAATTAAGTTTCTAGGCAAAACTAACCAGATTTTGGAATGTAGGTCATAAGATACTATGGAAAAAAAATGATCAATGAGAGCTTGGCGAAGGATTTAGAATTATGATACTATCTAAGAGATCCAAGAAATCAACAAACCAAGTAAAAAGCGATGAAAGCACTCTCAAAATACCATTACATTTTGATTTCTAACATCTGGCTCCAACTGGGATGGAGACCTCCCTGTGAGGTTTCCAAGAACCTAGCAGACCTTGTGCCTTTTCCATTGGGCATGGAGTCATCTGGCCTGTGCAACTGATCTTTTGAAAACTTGTAGCATGTTGTGTTTATTAAATAAACCAACAACTGAAAATAAGCTTCCTGCTCGTATGGTGAGCTTATTCTTCTACCTACTCCTACTCTAATCAATTGTACTGCTCCTTATCAAGTGAACTCATGCTTCCAATGAAGCCATGTAAGAAACTGATTTATTGCCATCATGCTTAATCTTGACCCTAAAAATAAAGGAATGCATAGCCAGCAGAAATGTGGTTAAAAAAGATGATAAAACCAGCTTTCATCTGACAAAAATATTTTGATATTTATGTTGCTCATGGACTCCAAATAATTAGCAATAGGATCATCAAAATAGTAAAGGAATACCTCTTCTTGTTGTTGTTCCAACTGGCTAAAATGTTGTTGCTCTTTTCCTTCACTGATCTTAATGCTGAATGTGGATTGCTCAATGTTTGCTGAAAAAACATGCATCATAAATTTCTGATCTAAACCTTTCTGCTCTCCTTCACCATCTCCTTTTGACTCAGATTCACTACTTTTTCCTACTGATGTATGCATTTGTTCTTTGAAATTAATACATTCAAAAGAGACATGTTGATCTTCTAAACCAACAGACACCCCTGATATGATGTCATATGTTTCTATGTTATTACTATCATTCAACACCTCTTGATCTTCATGGTAAATGTCTTCTTCTAAAATAAAATCTTTATCACAAATCTGATTTTTGTGACAAGCAAAATATTTATGAAAGGAAGAAAACTCTTCACAACATCCTTCAAAAAGATGTTCAACTGGAAAATACTTTTTACAAAAAGAATTGAAGGCTATATGGAAACCCGTCAAAGAGTAAACACTTGCATTTGGAAGAGGCCGACACCAGTTAAGAGAAATCCCTTCTAATGAATACCTAAAAAGATTAATTTATACATCCTCATGTACAATTTCAAGCCGATGAATAAAGTCATGAAAATCTAGCAAGTGTTCAGCTGGCACTTCCCACTCTTCTCCACGAAATCTAGGAAGGCTATTGTCACATTCATCTCTACTAGGCACTGGATTAGGATAACCAAAAATATTTGAGAAATCACAGAATGCATACCTTTTGTTCATTTCATACTAGTGGAGTCGCCATTGAATTCGCTCTTCAAGGAGTCGCCAGATAGATGATTACAACCAATGTAGTGTCTGAACTTTTTCTATCATCAAAGATTAGATCTGTGTCGTTCTCCCAGGGAAGCTCTGTTCACTTCCGTTCCCTGGCAACGACACCAATTTGTTAAACCTCCAGGTGTCCTTCTAGGTTGTAAATCGAAGAAGCCTAGTAACTTACTAATTTCTGAATGATTTACTCAAATGGATCAAGATGGAGGACTCACTCAAACCTCACACACTATAGACATGTATGAACACATTCAAATAGACAAGGCTTTCAACCACAGATGTTCAGAAAGCTAATAAAGATGAATGTATGGAGAATACCTAACATACTAGCAGAAACATATACACAAAGTACATATGAATGGCCAGATATATTAAGTGAAGTAATTGCAGATTCTAGTTTATGGATGTAATGACAAGTTGAAAGTTATCATACATCAAATAAACATGAAACAATGAATGATATATTTGAGTACAAGTACAGATAAGAGAGAATATGAAAGTATGAACATAAATGGCGAAAGAAGCTTATTTTCTGATATATATTCAAAAGTCTTAGAAATACAAAGGTATATGGTCCAGTCTCCAAAGTTGGACCTCCACTATTCCAAAAATGTCTTAGGCTTTATACCCTTTACATACATAACTTAGATCCTATAAAGGAGGATCGAAATACTAAAAATAACATGTGATCAAAACAGATTATGAAAAATAGGATCAAGTCCTAACTTAAGGGAATCAAACCCTTATCAAACTTATAGTCTTCTACATCTACTCTATATTCTAGAGTCTAAATACATCTGATGAAAGATTCTTTAACATCTAGAACTCATGCCTGATTTTTTCTCAACAGAAGATAGAATTATAATAGGTCTTATCTTGCTCTTTTGTCTTTTGGTTTCCACGCATTCTTTCATCATTATCAGAGACTGATAATTCTTGCTCACCATTTTTGTTACGGTATGAAACCTTTTGTCCCTCTATGACACCTCTTCCAGCAGGGTCTCTGCAACTTTGATGATTTTGAGAATTTTGCCTTGCAAATGTCGAATCACTATTTAGTACTTGTCTTTCAGCTAATGTCACAATTGCACAAGAAAGTACCCCTATGACAGAGCTACTTGCCACCACTTCTCTTTAATCAGTTGATGTTGGATGTGACATAGTAGACTCAAAACTATCCCCCAATCTAGATGTTTGACCAGGTATAGATGAATGATTATTTTCGAGGGAAAAAGAAGCAGGTCTTGAGATTCTATGTGCACCATGCTCCTGGATAGAGAGCCAAATAGCTTCCATAACCATTATGTTCTCTAGGTCCAAGTCAAAATCATCATCTCTGTTGTATCGACCAGGCAAAGGTTGGGACCTTGTATCAACAACCCTATATGAAACATGAGTTGCAAGAATCCCATTTGTATCTAAAATTGAATTGGGAACAAGAAGATCTTGTCTGTCAACTTCTTCAAAGGATAGTGTTTGTGCAGCATGTGTAGCCTCTTTCCTTTTATGCATTATTTGTTCCTCAGCTTGAATCTCTTGTTTTATGCATTATTTGTTCCTCAGCTTGAATCTCTTGTTGCCGCATTCTTATTTTTTCTTCAATCACATTTTTCTCTTCATCTTGTTTAATGCCTTTCTTTTCTTGCGTTTTAACACCTCGATACTCCACAACATAGTTTGTTGTTTTGCAGGAGGGACATTGTGTAGGGAGATTACAATTTGGGGGCTTCATCTACAGGAAACATTATGTACAAATGCCTTTCATGCAACATCTTGATATATTGAGGCTTAGATAGTATTGGACAAAATGGAATGATGGTTTTAGATCCCCATCTGGGTTCTTAAGCAATGCTTGGATTGTGCATTCCAACTCTGATCTCATGTTCATGAAATGAAAACAAATTAATTTCATTCAATAATAATAAACCTTCATGAGACCCAATGATGCACTTGTCTTATGATTGGAGTTATTTAGAACCCGATGCAATATCGTATGGACACATATAATGTCGCCCTTTACACATGGCATCGAAATTTTAACTTGAACTTGCAGGCTTGAGTTTGCTTGACTGTTGACTTCATTTGATACCTGTGCAATCAACACGCCACGGAACTCAGATTCAGGCTCCGAAATTTAGCTTCTCCTCATATCATATTGGTTGATCATTTCTAACAAAAGACCGGTTCAAAATTGTAACTACGCCAGTGAGCATTCCTTTCATGGGTCGAGCAGTCATGCTCTGGGTCATTTTAGACCAGAACATAGTCATAAGATTTAGGTGACTGACATCACCATAGATAACTGGTGGCTTCACACAACGAGACCCATAAACTACACCCAACAATTGACTATAAATGCAAAAGCCCTCGAGTTGTTCTCTTTATCAACAACAACTACGACCATTATAGATATATGTCTCTATTTACGACTTTGATAAAAACACTTGGCATATATATTTGATACCTGCAAGTACTGGATACCCAAAAACTCTGTCTATTGGGCACGAAAAGAAAACCTTGAACACTTGTAAGTTGTTAAGCACCATTGTCTTGACACCTGCGCATTAACACATGATATGTTTGATGAAATGAGTGGTGTCGAGCTTGGAAATTGCGCTGGGATTTGTGTGTTTGGTTTGTGGCTTGACATGAGACTTGACTCGTAGCTTGGGTCTGTAGGTTTAATCATGGCTTTGGCCTGTTGGTCCCTCCAAATTTTGATAAAAATCCATAAAACCCGATAGACTAGGTTAGGTTTAGGCATATATGTTTTTTCATGACTCAGAGTTTGGCATATATTTTGATGTTTGGTATGGCTTAGCATTAGAACACTCATGCATGCACACTTTTTGGTAATATTTTCAATATTTTATTTAACAATATAACAAGGCATAAAATTAAGTTTCTAGGCAAAACTAACCAAATTTTGGAATGCAGGTTAGAAGATACTATGGACAAAACATGATTAATGGGAGCTTGACAGAGGATTTAGAATTAAGATACTATCTAAGATATCCAGGAAATCAACAAATCAAGTAAAAAGCGATGAAAACACTCTCAAAATACCATTACATATTGATTGCTAACATCTGGCTCCAACTGGGATGGAGACCTCTCTGTGAGGTTTCCAAGAACCTAGCAGACCTTGTGTCTTTTCCATTGGGCATAGAGTCATCTGGCCTGTGCAACTGATCTTTTGAAAACTTGTAGCCTGCTCTATTTATTAAATAAACCAACAACTGAAAAGAAGCTCCATGCTCGCATGGTGAGCTTATTCTTCTACCTACTCCTACTCTAACCAATTGTACCGCTCTTTATCAAGTGAACTCATGCTTTCAATGAAGCCATGTGAGAAACTGATTTACTTCCATCATGCTTGATCTTGACCCTAAAAATAAAGGAATGCATAGCCAACAGAAATGTGGTTGAAACAAATGATAAAACCAGCTTTCATCTGACAAGAATATTTTGATATTTATGCTGCTTATGGATTCATAGGATCATCAAAATCGTAAAGGAATACCTATTCTTGTTGTTGTTCCAACTGGCTGAAATGTTGCTGCTCTTTTCCTTCACTGATCTTAATGTTGAATGTGGATTGCTCAATGTTTGCTGAAAAAACATGCATCATAAATTTCTGATCTAAACCTTTATGCTCTCCTTCACCATCTCCTTCTGACTCAGATTCACTACTTTTTCCTACTGATGTATGCATTTGTTCTTTGAAATTAATACATTCAAAAGAGACATGTTGATCTTCTAAAACAATAGACACACCTGATATGATGTCAGATGTTTCTATGTTATTACTATCATTCAACACCTCTTGATCTTCATGGTAAATGTCTTCTTCTAAAATAAAAGCTTTATCACAAATCTGATTTTTGTGACAAGCAAAATATTTATGAAAGGAAGAAAACTCTTCACAACATCCTTCAAAAAGATGTTCAACTAGAAAATACTTTTTACAAAAAGAATTGAAGGTTGTATGGAAACCTGTCAAAGAGTAAACACTTGCATTTGGAAGAGATCGACACCAGTTAAGAGCAATCCCTTCTAATGAATACTTGAAAAGATTAATTTGTACATCCTCATGTACAATTTCAATCCTATGAATAAAGTCATGAAAATCCAGTAAGTGTTCAGCTGGCACTTCCCACTCTTCTCCACAAAATATGGGAAGGCTATTGTTCCATTCATCTCTACTAGGCACTGGATTAGGATAACAAGAAATATTTGAGAAATCGCAGAATGCATACCTTTTGTTCATTTCATACTAGTGGAGTCAACATTGAATTCACTCTTCATGGAATCGCCAGATAAATGATTACAACCAATGTAGTGTCTGGCCTTTGTCTATCATCAAAGATAATATTTGTTTCGTTCTCCCAGGGAAACTCTGTTCACTTCCGTTCCTCGGAAACGATGCCAATTTGTTAACCCTTCAGGTGTCCTTCTAGGTTGTAACTCAAAGAAGCCTGGTAACTTACTAATTTCTGAATGATTTACTCAAATGGATCAAGATGGAGGACTCACTCAAACCTCACAAACTCTAGACATGTATCAACACATTTAGATAGACAAGGCTTTCAACCACAAATGTTTAGAAAGATAATAAAAGATGAATGTATGGAGAATAATTAACATACTAGCAAAAACATATACACAAAGTACATATGAATGACCAAATATATTAAGTGAAGTACTTGCAGATTCTAGTTTATGGATGTAATGACAAGTTGACAGTTATCATACATCAGATAAACATGAAACAATGACTGATATATTCGAGTACAAGTACAGATAAGAGAGAATATGAAAGTTTGAACATAAATGGCAAAAGAAACTTATTTTCTGATATATATTCAAAAGTCTTAGAAATATAAAGGTATATGGTCCAGTCTCCAAAGTCGAACCTCCACTATTCCAAAAAATTCTTAGGCTTTATAGCCTTTACATACATAACTGAGATCATATAAAGGAGGATCGAAATACTAAAAATAGCATGTGATCAAAATAGATTATGAAAAATAGGATCAAGTCCTAACTTAAGGGAATCAAACCCTTATCAAACTTATAGTCTTCGACAGCTGCTCTATATTCTAGAGTCTAAATACATCTGATGAAAGATTCTTTAACATCTAGAACTCATACCTGATTTTTCTCAACAGAAGATAGAATTGTAATAGGTCTTATCTTGCTCTTATTTCCCTTGGTTTCCATGCATTGTTTCATCAATATCAGAGACTGATAATTCTTGATCACCATTTGTGTTATGGTATGAAACCTTTTGTCCCTCTATGACACCTCTTCCAGTAGGGTCTCTGCAACTTTGATGATTTTGAGAATTTTGCCTTGCAAATGTCGAATCACTATTTAGTACTTGTCTTTCAGCTAATGTCACAATTGCACAAGCAAGCCCCCTATGAAAGAGCTACTTGGCACCACTTCTCTTGAATCAGCTGATGTTGGATGTGACATAGTAGACTCAAAACTATCCCCCAATCTAGATGTTTGACCAGGTATAGATGAATGATTATTTTCGAAGGAAAAAGAAGCAGGTCTTGAGATTCTATGTGCACCATGCTCCTGGATAGAGAGCCAAATAGATTCCATAACCATTATGTCCTCTAGGTCCAAGTCAAAATCATCATCTCTCTTGTATTAACCAGGCAAAGGTTGGGACCTTGTATTAGCAACCCTAGATGAAACATGAGTTGCAAGAATCCCATTTGTATATGAAATTGAATTGGGAACAATGATTATTTTAGGGGCTAAATTTCACTCATGGCAAAGGGTCACATCGTCGAAGGATAAGGGAGGAGCTAGCATGTGCTAGTCCCCACGTCAGGATTTTGGAAGTCGTAGAATCGAGGTTGGCTTATATGCAAACACCCGATATGTGAAATCGCTACGTGCCTTTGGTTAGGCGAGTGGTCACAGTCATGGTCACGTAACAGAAGGAGTTAGCCAGAGGAGAGCTAGTGCCCGCTTTGTGTGGAAGTTGAACAGGGCTCAGGAGAAAACCCGCAGGTCTCATACGACCTACGTATTTGTGGAAAAGACCTGTGTAAGTGGGTTTGGGTTTAGCATAGGCCCAAAGAGTCGATCCGACTCAGTTTCTTGATCGATCCTAGATCAGGAGGTCGTGTAGCCCTTAGGAGAGAAGGGGGGACTGCATCAAGTGGTATCAGAGCTGAAGTTTTGCTTGCATACAACAGGAAAAGGAGAGGAGATAGAAGAACTCGAAGTTGTATTCTGTGTGTGACAGATAGTCAACACAATGCCACCAAGGAGATGAGCGGAAGCACCTTTATCCAATCGAGCTGTAGAAAGGGAAATGTGGGAACTTTGTGCAATATTAGAGGTGATGGAGGTAGCACAGAGACAAGCATGTGATGCTGGAGACATCAACGATGCAGAGAGTGAAGCAGTAGAAGTCAAAGAAGCTGCAGGAGAGGATGTCGTCGAAGAATGCTTGCTGAGAGCAATTGTTATATTGGGAGGCAGAGCCAAGATAGAGGTCCCAATGTATGAAGGCAATTTAGATGTTGAAGAGTTGTTGGATTGGATAAGATCCATGGACAAACATTTCGACTATGAATATGTCGATGAAGAGAGAAGGGTGAAACAGGCGGTCACCAAGCTCAAAGGACATGCAACACTATGGTGGGATGAAATGTAGGCTGAGAGGAGGAGTTGAGGAAAACAAAAGATAAAGAATTGGGACAGGATGGTAGCCAAGCTGAAGGCTAAGTTCATGCCCAAATATTATCAGATCAATCTGTTCAAGAAGATGCAGAACCTGAGATAGAAGGGGATGACAGTTAAGGAGTACACAGAGGAGTTCTATAGGTTGAACATCAGAACTGGACAAAGAGAGAGAGATAAAGAAAATTTTTCCAGATATATGAATGGCCTGAGATATGAAATCCAGGATGAGCTCAGCATGATGTCGGTAAAGACAGTGGAGGATGCATATCAGTTTGCACTAAAAGAAGAGGAGAAGTTGGCCAGAAAACAAATCCAGTGAGGAAGAGGTAAAAGCCCAGTCCCAAAAAAAAGAAAGGGAGTTACCCACGATAAGGAAAATAAGTCTAATGACGAGACTGAGAAACCACATAATCACTCAGAAAGAGGAGGAAGTTCCCGAGGAAGACAGGGTGGTGGAAGAAGTTCTTCTAGAGGAAGAGGAAGAAGAGGAGGAGGAGAAGTAAGATGTTATGCCTATGGAAAGACAAGGCACATGTCTTGGGAATGCCTTGAGAAAAATAAAGAAGGAGGAGGTGAAGCTCACATTTCATAAGCACAGAGAAGAGATGTTGAAGTAGAAGTAGAAGAGGATGGAAGATCCCTGATGTTGAGGAAGGTTCTCTTAAAACTAGAGGCAGAAGTTGAAAGGCCAGTGCAGAGGAATAGTGTCTTCAAAAAAACTTGCAAGACTAAAGACAGAGTATGCAAGGTGATAATTGATAGTGGGAGCATTGATAACTTAGTATCAACAGAGATGGTGGATAAATTGGAACTAGAGACAACTGCACATCTGAAGCCATACAAAGTCTCATGGTTGCAAAAAGGACACCAGGTAATGGTTACTAAACAATGCTTGGTTGAATTTAAGATAGGAGGATATAGAGATGAAATTATGTGTGATGTAATTCCCATGGATGTATGCCATATTTTGTTGGGAAGACCATGGAAGTTTGATAGGAATTTCATTCATGACAGGATGAAGAATACATACACCTTGGAGAAGAATGGTAGAACACGCATGCTGCTGCCAATAGAGGAGAAGAAAGTGAAAGAGGAAGCCAGCACAAGCATACTTCTCATGAGTGGGAAGGAACTACTGAAAGAATTCAAGAATCAACAGGAGATGTAGTTTGTTGTGGTGAGGAAACCTAGAGTTATCCTCCCAAGTACTTCAATGGATGATTTACCTGAACAAGTTCGGGAATTGTTGTATAATTTTGTTGACATGGTAGTGGATGAGCTACCTAACTCATTGCCACCCATCAGAAGTATCATCCACCATATTGACTTGATACCAGGAGAAAGTCTACCAAACAAAGTAGCATACATATTGACACCTTGAGAGAATGAGAAAGTGAAGAACCAAGTCCAGGAATTGTTAGACAAGGGTTTGGTTAGAGAGAGCTTGAGTCCATGCACAGTACCAATTGTGTTGAGTCCAAAGAAGGATGGAGGATGGAGAATGTGTACAGACTCAAGAGTCATTAACAAGATCACCATCAGGTATAGATTCCCTTTACCAAGAATGGATGATTTAATGGATTGTTTGAGTGGAGAAAATTTCTTTTCTAAGATAGATTTGAAAAGTGGATATCACCATATTAGGATGAGAGAAGGTGATGAGTGGAAGACAACCTTTAAGACAAAAGAAAGGTTGTATGAGTGGCTTGTTATGCCATTTTTCTTAACAAATGCTTCGAGTACTTTTATGAGGCTGATGAATGAAATAATGAAAAACTTCATTGGCAAGTTTGTGTTTGTATATATGGATGATATACGTATCTTTAGCAGGACTAAAGAGGAGCATTTGAGGCACCTAATGCTAGTGATGAGGAGACTACAATAGGAGAAGTTGTTGATAAATCTAAAGAAGTCCTTTTTTATGAAGACAAAACTCATTTACTTGGGTTTTGTGATCTCTTCAAATGAACTGAATACGGATCCAGAGAAGGTGAAAGCAATCAAAGAATGGTTGTCACCAAAGAGTATGTTTGAGGTAAGGATATTCCATGGATTAGCAAGCTTCTATAGGAAGTTCATCAAAGATTTCATTGGAATTTGTGCACCAATGATGGATACAGTAAAGAATAAGCAGAAGTCTTTTAAATGGACAGAGAAATCTGAGAGGAGATTCAATATACTGAAGGAGAAAATAACAGAACGACCAATTCTGGTCTTGCCGAATTTTGAAAAGACATTTCAAGTGAGATGTGATGCAAGTGGAGTTGCAATTGGAGCAGTTTTGAGCCAGGATAATAGGCTTGTTGCCTATTTAAGTGAGAATCTGAATGAGACCAAGAGAAAATACTCCACGTATGATAAGGAGTTTTATGCCATAATTCAAGCCTTGAAGAAGTGGAGACACTACCTTGTCCCATGAGAATTTGTCTTGTATAGCGATAACCAGACTTTACAATTCATAACTAGACAGGAAAAATTGAATCAGAGGCTTGCGAAATGGGTTGAGTTTATGCAAAATTTTACTTTTGTCATAAAACATATTGATGGGAATGCTAACAAGGTTGTTGATGCATTAAGCATGAGATGTTTTATTTGGTAGGAATTTCAGGTGAAGACCTTGGGGTTTGAACACCTTAAGGACATGTATTGTGATGATACAAATTTCAAGGAAGCATATGAAGCATGTGAAAATCTTGTGTTGAGAGACAGAAGCCAATGGAAGGAGTATATGATTCAAGAGGGATTGTTGTTCAAGGGAAATCAGTTGTGCATAAATTATCAATGAGGGATAACCTTCTAAAGGAAAAACATAGTGGAGGATTGGTTGGACATTTCAACCATGACAAAACATTTGCACAGTTGAGTAGTTCATACTATTGTCCAGGTATGAGACCATAAGTGATAAAGTTTGTGAACAGATGTAGAATCTGCCAACATGCAAAAGAAAAAATACAGAACACTGGATTGTATCAACCATTGCCAATACCAAAGAGGCCTTGGGATGCAATAAGCATGGATTTTGTGTTGAGACTGCCAAGAACGCAAAAAGGATTTGATTCCATATTTACGGTGGTGGACATATTTTAAAAGATGGCACACTTTATCCCATGCCATAAGACCAGTGATGCAACACATGTTGCAAATCTATTTTTCAAGGAAGCTATAAGACTTAACGGCCTACCCAAAATCATTGTCTCGGACAGAGACACAAAATTTGTTGGTCACTTTTGGAGAACACTGTGGAATAAGTTGGGGACATATTTTTCCTTCATCTCAGCTTATCACCCTCAGATAGATGGACAGACTGAGGTGGTAAACATAAGTTTGGGAAACCTATTGAGGAATATGGTTACTGAGCACCATAACCAGTGGGATCAGATTCTGCCACAAGAAGAAATTGCATACAACGAATCACCAAACAAGAGCACTAGAAAGAGCCCATTCCAAATATTGTATGGAATGAAACCTAGGGGAGTGTCTGATTTGAGAGACTTGGAACAAAGTGAGATCAGGAGTGCTGGAGCAGAAGATTTTGCTGCGGAAATGAAGAAGCTCCATAGCCAAATCATAGGACAGTTGCAGAGTTATAACGAGGAGTACAAGCACAGAGTTGATCAACATCATAGAGAACTTCAATTTGAAGTAGGAGATCAGGTTTTGGAACATCTCAGGAAAGAAATGTTCCCTAGGGGAACATATAACAAGTTAAAAATGAAGAAGATAGGAGCATGTAATATCTTGCTCAGTTTGGTGCAAACGCCTATGAGATTGAGCTTCCAGATGATGTGGGCATATCGGCCATATTCAATGTTTCATACATGTATCCTTACAGGAAAGATGACACAGAGGGATCAAAAGATCAAGAGGAGGTCCAGTGGGAAAAACAAATGCTTGTAGCAGAAAAACCACAAATGGAGAAGATTGTTGATCAGAGGATTGGCAAAAATACCAGGAGGAAGACCTATTTTGAATATCTGGTCAAGTGGAAGGGACACCCAATAGAATATGCAAGTTGGGAAAATGAATTTGATATCCAGAAGCATGGAAAATCGGTGCAGGATCTCATGGACATGAGTCCATGAATTTTTGTCAAGGGGAGTATGATGCATGAGCATTGATGGAAAGCACGCAGAGCAGGACCTATCAACATCTGGGAGTTTGTACGAAATATTAACGCTAGTAGTTGCAGCAGATATTTTGAAGTACGCCTTAACTCAACGCCGAAAAAATATTTTCAAGCACGCTTGAGAAATCACGAACGAAGTGGGAGTTTCTACTATGGCTCTGGAATGCAACTGGAATAAGATAGTCGTAGGTTAGGTTTTGATGTAGACAAGTAGTCAGGGGGAACCCTAAGAACCCTCTAAGATAAATAGAGGTTATGTACGCCCAAATGAGGCTAGTTGCAAGTTAGTAGGAGATTTCTGAGTTTTTCATATTTTGTTTTGATTTCAGTTGTATCCATTTTCACTTATGAATATAACAAAGGAAAATTGATCCAATGCATGGTGTGGATATTGTTTTGCAATTTTTTGTTATTGTGCTTTAATGAATGAATTTCGTTATGAGTAGAAAGAACTGTGAATGTTAGGATAATTTTCAATTGTTTCTCTTCTGTTGAAGTGGTGCAAGGTGTGCACACAGAATGCAAGGAGTGCGTTAACGAGATCTGTTTCGATTCCGAAGCTCAGAAGAGATAGCATGAAACTTTCCCTTTGCAAGGAGTGCAAAGAGATTGGTGCAAGGCATGCACAGTCGTTCGCAATAATTCAAACCTTGCGTAAAGATTTGGTGCAAGGAGTGCACAAATATGAGATTCAAATAAGTGTCGAAGGGACTTTGCAAGAAGTCGAAGAACCAGAAAAAGAGAACTCCAAGAAGGCGAGAGGAATTTCTCTTCGAGAAATCCTTTGGATTTGAGTTATCAAAATCCTTGAAACATAAGGAGTGCGCGGGAAGTCAAAGTCTTCATGAGATCAAGCTCAGAAGGGATAACTCTTTTTATAAGTGTGGACGAGATGCAAGAAATGGACTCGCAGGAAGGATCAAGGTCAAAACCTTTGAATCCTTCGAAAATATTCTAATTTTGAAGAAGGCGTAAGCTCAAGGGGAAATATCTGGAGCATCTGATCAACGTCCAGGCAACAAGGAGCAAGCGTAGAGGAGGAGACATCTCAACTGTTTGTTCTGAGCGCAAAAGAATCATAGTCGTCCGATCAAGGAGAGGTGCGCTAACAATAAGCTTTGAAAGTACATAGGAGGAGTGGGGTTACGAAATCCCAAAATCATTGGAACCATCCATCAAGCGGGACACAGGGTGAGAGATCAGTGTTTCGTTGACTCGTGACTAAGGGAAGTCAAAGGCAGAGTTATAAGAACTCGTGACTCACGAAATCATGATTTGATCACAATCGTTGATCGAAGGAGGGAGTTGAACTGTAGATCTGGTTTTGTCGGGAGTTCCCAACTCGGGAAATCGAAAGTAAGAGTTCTGGGAACTCGCTAAATCCGAGTTCGCGACTTGATAGTGGTCATCAGATCCAGAGGAGCACGAGCCATTGATTTGGCTCTCCAAAATATAGACATTTCGGGAGTCGGGAGTGAGTGCAATTTGATCTGAGTCATCAGGTTGAGGGAGGATCTGGACCGTCAGATTGGGGGCATCAGGAGTTCGGACCTTGGGAGAATGGAGGTGAACCACAACGGGAGTTCCCAATACGCGAAATCGCGACGTTCTCGGGAGATTGGACCACGGTCATGGCGAAGGGTCACATCGTTGAAGGATAAGGGAGGAGCTAGCATGCGTTAGGCCCCATGTCGGGATTTCAGAAGTTGGAGAATCGGGGTTGGATTATACGCAAACACCTGATACGTGAAATCAAGACGCGCCTTTGGTTAGGCGAGTGGTCACAGTCATGGTCATGTAACAAAAGGAGATAGCCAGAGGAGAGCTAGTGCCCGATTCGCGTGGAAGTTGAGCAGGGCTCAGGAGAGAACCCACGGGTCTCATACGACCTGTGTATTTATGGAAAGGACTTGTTTAAGTGGGTTTGGGTCTAGCAGAGGCCCAAAGAGTCGATCTAACTCAGTTTCTTGATTGATCCTAGACCGGGAGGTCGTGCAACCCTTAGGAGAGAAGGGGGGACTGCATCAAAATGTGAACGCTCATCAACTGGAAGGGAAATTCTGGTCCGAGGTTGTCTAAGTAACCTAATTTGTTTGAAGTAACTCACCTTGGCAGGTTTAACGACTTTGTTGGACGATGAGGGGATATAATCTAAACTATATAAATTATAAGAACTAGCAATTTATCAACAAATATCTACTATATACATTAATACTTATTGTGCACAATTTTAATTACAAAATTTACAATATGTACAAGTACAAGGTTTGGGAGAAATCTTGTAAAACAAAAGTTGGTACAAATGGAACTAAATCTCAGGCGAAATTAAAATTCAATGGAAACTAATCTAGAACATAATCTTATTTTAACTTAAAACTAAAAGAGAAACGAAATGAATGTAAATGATAATGTTTTAACTTAAATGAGAAAAACATTTAAGCTTAAATGTTAATCTACATTCACAAGAAACTAAATAAAAAAGACAACAAAAAACCCACCAACCTATTACTGGTTAGTATTTAAAGAGAGCCTATGGTTGTGACTTCCTATGTATGAACTATTCCAACAATCTTCTATCAAAGGGAAACCTATGGAAAATGATCATGAAGTGGAAAGACTTTGATAATATCTGAAGAAAATCACTTCGACAGATATTCGACAATCTTATTTATGGTACAAAAAGAACAACATCGTTTAATCTGATCCTTATGAAGATACATAAATCATTGATCAAGAAAAGAGACAACTTTAATTGACCAATTAATCATAACAAGTATAAAAACATACAAAGAAATTTAATATATTTTAATACTTGTATCAAAATAACACTATCATAGAGATCATAATTAATTGGAACAATAAATTATTAATATTGAAATAAGGATGGCATGAAAAAAATTATAACAATGATAATGCATGGACAAAATGGACAAAAGCTAAATCTTACCATACATTATTAATTGCGAGAAGGATATGAATTATACAATCACAGGTCTTAATTAAAAAACAACACAGTACCACTTACAGGGAAAAAGCCTCAAGAAATCTGTAATCCAGTATCTTTCTTCATAACTTTCACATCGGTCTATTATCCCAAAATTCTCACCATATCCCTCTTGTGAAGATTCTGAATCTATTTAAAAAAAATTGAGAATCGACCCACCTATATTTTCGATAGAATCGAATCCCTCACAAGATGGCATATTTTAACAAAAGTATGTCACTTATTTTCATAATAGAATAGTGATAAATTTAAAAGATAATCCATTCAACAACTTTGAAAAAAGTTTGATGGCACACAAAACTAGGGATATACATGAGACTAATCCTATACTATCTAAAATAATCCTGATAATATCAATCGGTCTTCATCACAGGGTCGATGGTGTATTTCCATTGTTTTAGGAACTGAAACAACAAACACAATCCATTAGAATCACATTATAGTTAATAAATACTAGCTACAAAATCTTTGATTCTGTCGCTGGTCTAAAAATATTACAAAATCGAAGCAAAATGAAAATGTTGACTTTGCATTACTAGGGATTATACATTATAAATCGAAGATGCATGTAGATTGGGTTCCATAATAATACTGACATTGGTGTATTTTTTACAATGGTGCTTCGAGAGTTGTTTGGTTTCTTAACATCCTGAGGAAAACTCTTTTCTAGATCACGTATTAACTGTCACGTTTCCCCTTTCAGATCTCTATTTTGTTTCTAAATATGATTTAGGCAAATCTGGAGGTAAGGGGTTTGTACCTTGGACTTGAATTCTGCATTCATATTTTTAGATGGAACTTCATATTTTTCAATGATTATTGGTTCCATTGAGGCAACCTTGTGCTTAGATTTATTCCTGAGCATTCTGGACAGTTTTCAGCTCATCCTCTTGTTCTTGAAATCCATTTATTGCTTACATCTGCACTTTATTTTCATGTGGATCAGCATATATATTTACCTTTGAAGGGATCGATTGTGTTTTGTTGTCTTGTTTAAAACATTTCAAGAGTTTATCTTTCAATCGATTAAGAATCGATTCTAGAGATTGAGTATGCACTAACATTCCTTCAAGTTACATGATGAAAATGGGAATGAATTTATTGATCGATATGAGGAGAGGGAGGATATGACTCCTCTGTAACCCTAAACACATGAGAACTAGTTTTAATCTCTAAGAAAAAGTGAAAGATTACACAAAATTCTTCAGAAACTTTACCTCAACCGAAGTAGAATTTCTGAGAAATTTCTCTTTAGAAAATGGGGCATATCACTGAAATTATTTTGTTTATGAAGAAACTGCCTGCTTGGACTGTAAGCATACCATTCCAGAGATGGGTTTTGAATGGTTTTTTCAAACATTTCATCATTTTCTCATAATCCATCCTGCAAAATTATCTCGCAATTCTGGCCTTTTTGCTATCAAAAGTTATGGCAAACGCCCTAGCCTCTTCAATATTAAAACCCCTAAACGACTGGATGAATTTTAACCAACCTACTTGGGAAAACACTTCAGTTGCATCATCCTAGGTAACTAGGGCTTGAAGGCCATTCGGCTCTGCCCTTACAAAAGGGGCCATGAACTCTGTAGCTAGGTTAATAGACATAATAAACTAAAGGGGAAACATACTACCTTTGTGGGAGAAATACATAGGAGTAGTAGAAAAACAAAACCATTAAAACCACTTGAGAACATGTCAGCACACCTCATCCCAACAATAATGGATAAGAATTGAAGAACCAAGGATGATATGAATGCTTTAACCACTTAAAGCATTGATGATTTTCCAGATTGCTTGCATGACGAAGGACATAGGGTTTTAGAATCAAATTACCCATGTTTTCTTTACAATTCGCCACAAACCACTGACCCCAAATCATGGACAGGGAAACGATCATAGTAATGATATCACAGTATTTTGGAGGGATTGGCCAAGGTAAGAGGGCATAATCACAATAAATGGTAAAGTAGTTCAAGTACATGGCAGTTTCTTCCACTTAGTTTTTGAATTAAACCCTTTCAAACCAAACATATCACTAATAGTGTATTTTAACTATGGTCGATTAGCTTAGGGAACATAATATTGAGGATGAGTCACAATAATAGGTCTTTAGTCCCATTTCATAATGTTGGTTCAAATTTGACGCTTTAACCTAAGCATATTAATTATATAGTCTAAATATCCCCTTTTGAATGAAATTGTAATTAGGGAAATTCAAACAATTAACTATATACCATGATTATATATGATTGGTGAGGTTCAATAAAGGTTTCTTGCAAGGTATCACTGTCTTGATTGAGTCAGAATAAAGATGATATGAGAGGCTAAAATTTCATCTAGAAAAAAAAATGAATTTGTACAGAGATCCACCAAAATGGGTTTACGAGAATAACCCTTAGTTTCATGCTTAACAATCATGGAATTAAGTAGGAGATTATAGCATACTTCAAATGAAGAGAAAAATAAATATTCATACTAAGTCGACATAAAATGGATAAAACAACATAATTTTACAAAAAATCCATCAAACTGATATAAATAAGATACTGGACAACGAGTATTTAAAGGTTGGGTCTACATTTTAAAGTAAAATGACAACCTATTGGTTGGGGAGCCAACATAGGGTGCATTAGTATAAGGGACCCCCTGTTGGGTCAAGTTTGAATATAATAAGGTGAGTTATTTCTAAAGTATTAATTAATCCCGAAAAAACTTCATAATCATTCCATAAAGTAGTAATTAATCAAATGCACCAGCATCATGAAAGATGATTCCCTCCAGGGAGGAGTAAGCGGGTATTGCTCCTAGATGGATCGACATGTTGATGGGAGGGATGCATTTTATTCATGTGTAGTTTTCGTAGTGATATTAGGTTTATGGGTTCCACCTCATCAAGCTAGTATGTCCTGGTCAAGGTGCAAGTAGGAGGGTTGATTGGTGGTGTAGGTTGGGAAGGATGACCTTCTATCTATCTATAAGCCATTTTTTCCTTTTCCTTTCCCTAATGTTGCTTAACCTTCCTTCCTTTGCAACAAGATTGTTGGTCTAAACGAAACTTGCCTTCGGGCAATACTATTGATCTACAAACCCCAACGCATTGATTCTATTTATAAACAATTTAAAAACCCAACATACTTCATAATAATTCAAGATTGCACCTTGCCCTGACAAATTACAATAGAGAGGTTGTGCCCACTCGACCTCTTATTATATTTTATTAATATCACTCAAGGTTGTACCTTTAGGTTTGTAAAATCGTTTCCCTCCTTTAGTCCTTATTATATAATCAAGGTATCGGGGGTTGAAATACGGGTCTTTCCTAAATATGGGAGTAAAGAGTCAAGGTTCAAAAGCATAACCCTTTGGGTGTTAGTAGAAGGAGGTCAGGTGGTTCATGGTAACCTACTCATCAAGATGAGGTAAGATAAGGTTTGGGTCCCTATCAAGCTAATCCTATACGTGATACCAAGGAGGGGTTTTAATAGATTCCAATCCAGATCAAGGTGAGGAGTGAACATTTTGAGTTCGGTATTGGAGGGTCAAGGTAAGGCATGTTGCAACCTTGAGAGATATATAAGAAGGTGAAGCAAGTTTCTTCCTCCCCCCTTGATGGTGAAGGGGAGTTTTCCTTTCCCTAGTTGGTGAAGGTGTAGCTTGAGTCGGTCAGTGTGGGAAGTTATCCCTGTGTAAAAGAGGTGGAGTGAAGATTCGTAGTGAGTCTGGTCTGACTTATATGTGTAAGGATTGAGGCCCTCTTATACACATCAGTGAGGTATAACATGTGACGGGATCTAGAGTGATAGTTGCCCGTGAAAGACTAGTAACACATAGGTTATACCTATATTATATTCACGTTTATACCTCACCTATGAGATGGGCAGACCTCACCTATTATAGTAATACCCCTTGATCATCTAGCATACCTTGATTATGTGGCAGGTTATACCTCACACTAAAGACTCATGTAACATACCCCTCCATATTTGTGGGTTAGATTTCTTTATAGCACATGTGTAGGGTTGGGCCAACCTCCCAACAACAAGAGAGGCAAGAAAGAAAGCAAGTAGTGGGAGGAAGGAACAACTGAAAATACCTTCACAAGAAAGGGAAAACAAATAGACATAGGGAGGAAGAGACATACCTACACCTTGACAACTACACATGAATAAAAGTGAAGGGTATATAAGAACTTCAACACCTTATTATAGACCAAGACCTGTTATTAATAGTCAACAAGCACACACACACACACACCTTGACTTCTTAATAAAATAATTGCAAGATGCTAACACTTGCCCACTACTCTTCTTCCTCATTGTATAACCTTTTCTCTAGTGCTTGATCAAAGGGCACATTGAATGGGGCTACAAATATTTACCCCGCCCTTCTCCAACTACACACTAGAAACTGACAATTAAAGTACCTTTTACAACTATGCTAGGGCCGAAAAACCCATCAAACAACCAACCCAAAGCTACACTCACTCTTCTAGCTACATCGACCCTTTACCTAGTGGAGACAAGGCTCTTTTTTTACCTTCAACCTTGACTAATCACATGTTGATAAAGAGACCCCAAAAAAGAAGATAGAATGGGTCCACTGACTTATTACCAAGAAACGTTATCATTACACCTTTGATCTTGTGCTCACCTATCACTTGTTAGAAACATTTCATTTGTGTGGCTAGATTAGTTAGCATTACACCCATCACATATTCCCAACACCCCTACACATATTATCAAGAAGGAGGGGAGCAAGTAGGGTAGGTATATTTTACAAGTAGATAGATTATGATTTCACCCCCATATTTGTAGTATTGGTTTTAGGATCCTACGTATTGTGTAGTACCCCTCACATGTTCCTATAACATACCCTACATGTTCCTCACCTTGCCTTATTAGCAAGGCCATTACACCTTTGATATCCTATATTAAATTTATTAAAATATTGATTAGTAAGGAATTACACCTCTAATCCCATGTTATCTAGAATAGGGAGGGAGGATTACCCATATTATCGAGAAGGAGGGGAGCTATATTAGGCTTACACCCCCATATTAGCAAGATTAGCTAGGTTTTCTCCATTTGTTACACCTTACTTGCGGGAACAATCAAGGATGAAACATATATCCAGATTAGGTATTACCTAACCTTACACCCACCACAAATCTTACAGTAGGCTCAATATTAAGCCCTCATAACCACACCAATCTCCTAGATATCACAATAACCCCAAAAATTAGGAATCAAATATTCCTAAATTTCCATAAATGTATCGTAATAACCTCAATAATTAGGAATTAAGTCATTTTTCACTTGGTCGGAGATAGGGCACCCCTCACATATTTGGTTGGGCAGACACCTAGTCTGTTGGGTTATGGTTACTTGATCTGATTTGAGCGATTTTAACACACGCATTCAGGAGGGTTCAGTGATGGGAAGTTTGTAGAGAGATACTTACACACCTAGACCTATTTATAGTAACACCCCAATGATACCTCACCAAGGCGCAAGAGAAATCACCAATAAAAATGGAAAGTAGACATAGGGATGCCACACCTCACACCTTATAGATAGGGAAAACACAACACCATGATTGTGGTAGGGTAGATATATTAGGAGAGGAGATAGATTAGGCACCTAATCACTTACTTATTAGTAAGATCTTGAAATTACAAAAACCCATCAAGACTGATTATAAATATTAGGCCTAATTACAACCTAACATATTATCCAATGCTCCATATAGACCAAACCTATTATACAGGAACAACTCTCCAAAATTGCAGATGTTTGGTTCCTAAAACATACTCGAAAGGATCCTCCATCAATACACATATTATCTAGATTAGTATTTCACCCACCCCTACACCTACTAATTAGCAAGAAAGTGACATCCCTACACATATTAGTTAGCTAGATTAACTAGATTTTGATTGCACCCTCCTATCGAGTGAGACATATTAGGTATTACCCAGGCCCTAATATAAGAGATAGGCATCAAGAGGAATCAATCCTAGCTATTATTCTGGTTGAAGAACCAAAAGCAACATCCTTGAGAGATATGTTAAGTTAATGGGGAAGATTCATATGCAGATAGAATTCCACTATTTCAAGAGAGATAGAATCAGACCTAGGCATGGGGTTTATAGTCAATTTAGTGGATCCATAATTCATTGATTCATTCGATCCAGTGCCAGTAGGTCTTTAGGTAATATTAATATGTTTATGAACTTGATCCATTTAGTCATTTATTTAGTCCACTAACAGAAGAAAAGGTGGAAACACCACCTCTAATTACATATCCATTGATAGCATATGCACCAGTATAGGTAGAAACAATTGTGTTTTTCAATCCAGATCTACCCATAGTAGAGGAAGCATTTAGTGTGCACCCCTCGTTGAGTTACAAATCCATTTCTAGATACCTATCCAACATAAGAACCAACATTCATTTTAGTACTACTAGAAAAACAATCGTATGTGTGGCCGAATAGGGATGATGCAAAGGTAAAAGGATCTAAGCATGTATCCCTTCCATTTCAACCACCTTGACCAGCATACAAATATATCGCGGTTTCTTGCAAAGGGGTAGATGTTTTCCCTTAACCATCGGTCCTCGGATCAGGGGGAAATTAGTCTATATTTAGGAAGGTGTGGCAGGACTCAGGTTATATAGGAAGGGGATATCAAGTTGTAAAAATAGGAACATGTAGGGTAATTTCTTATTAATATTGGCGAAAGAGATAGTAGCAAAGGCAATAACAGCAGAAGAAGAGAGAAATAAAAATATTAGCATAGGTAGTTTATGTTGGTTTTAATAGCCAACAAAAAATACATACAAACATATATTAAAGCAAGGGACATCGAGAATTATACTCAAGGAACCCTCGAAGGGGAAAATCTATATTATATCATAACATTCCCATGTGTGCATTCTATTGTACAAATGATCTCTTTATATAACCATAGGTGACCATAACTACTAAGTCTTAATTAGGTAATTAGATCACATCATATCCATAACCATCTCCATAATATATCCTTAAATATTTCAACTTAATCCATGAGATCCTCATCCCTAATATCTCTCCTTATCCTCATCTTTCACTCATATGTAGACATTAAGCTTGGTTTACTTCATTACATTTGTGAAATTATATATTTTAGACATTATTGATAATTCACAAGTATGAATTATTCCTTCATACTCCCCCTTAATGAATACTTGTGATATGCGATCATGATCCTCAATATGTTCCGGTGATCCTTTGAATTGGTCCATTTTTCATTTCCTTCTTTTGTGCTTTTTATCTTCATCTTCTATCCTCATAACTAGATCTTGTACTTGCAAGATATAAATATCATGTGTGTTGAAGTCCATATAAAAAATTTACCATTCACTGGAATACATGGGTCGCTAGTCGTTGGTTCTATAGGAAACTCTTTCTTGTACATGGTTCATTAACCATTCTTGAATCACAAACCTCATACATGTACCTATAACTCATCATGCATCATCATCAATTGTCATCTTGGGTATGTTTTGGCTCACCCATACATCATGGGTTTTGGTGGATTACCCTCAACGGTTATAATAAGTGATTTTTGGCTTATCATGAACCCTCCTCTATCATCACAAATGGTTTCTTATTACCACAAACAACACATTACATAAAGTGATTTCTAGCTAACCACAAACCTTCAACATACAAATTATGGGGCTACACTTTCCTCTCCATGGCTTACATCAACATTGACTTGGGTACATACAACAAGCCTCTTCACGGATTACATCATCATGTACTCAGATACAACATACTTCTTTATGCAAACATAGCACCAATATCAACTTCGTTTCCATCATCATTATCAAAGAGGATCTTCAAACTTCTTAGGGATCTCATTCTCTATGCATCTCAAATTATTTAACACACGCTGCTACTTATTTACCTTGCTTTGCTTCCTTTTTATTCTCTTTCTTCTTTTGTTGTCGTGGTCTTCGATCATTTTGTTGCTTTCGTTGCTTCATTTTTAGCCATCCTTTCCTCTTTATTCTTCAATATGCCCTCGTCTTTCACTTCTTTTGTTTATGTCTCAGATTCCTTCTATCATTTGATTATGTCATGGAGCCATCATCTTCATTAGTCTTCTTTTT
>ML800677.1:62922-74857 GCA_009831015.1 Picea engelmannii
TTACCGACTTGATTAATCCTCAATGGGGATTAATCTAATAATAAAAATAATAATAATGACATGATTAATCCACAATGGGGATTTAATCCAATAACAAAATAATAAGAATGCTCTTCGCAGTTACATTATTTCAACAATAAGAAAGAGAGTGATGGGAAATACTACAGGATAAGGTTCGGAGAGAAAAGATCCCAACAAATAGACATGGGAACTCCTAGCGGTTATAATATGTTTGGCTCACCAAAGCATGCATATAGATATAGATAGGGATATTTGCAAATGAACTTGAGATCGTGAAGGTATGAATAGGGATGGGTTGTGGGAACCATGCATACTCAACATTGGGGTAGATCCCTTCCTGGTAGTTGATCAACCCAATTTACCGTTCACCCCATGAATGAAGTGAGGGAATCTGCCTGAAAGATGCCACAAAAAGGGGTTTCTCGCTTGCTCAACCAAAGATAGTGCAAGGAAGGGTGAGCTTGGTTATTGGTTGGGGATTTTGTTTTCTTTAGTGAAAGTGACTGAGGATGGGGAGTTTTTCCTGACATATGAGTGATACCAAGAGAGAACATATTTGTTCATTCTAGATAATGACATACAATAAAAGAATAGGGGTTTTGGGAATCAAAATTGAGAATGAGGAAAGAAGACCTTGAAAGAGATTTTTTTTTACTCATGGGTTTTTTTATCATTCATCAAAGAAAGTATGAAAGGGTAACACCATTCCCGTAATCTATGTTCTGGTGCTAGAAAGGTAGGCTTTGAGGAGAAGAAAAGGGTGATTCGATTCTAACCAGCAAGCCAGCCAGAGCCCTATCTATATATACTATAACCTTTTTTACGGCCTACCCGCCCGAGATGAAAAGTTTCACTTGGAGGGAGGGGGTAATGAATCCAACCAAAAACCTTCTTTCTTTTCATCTTTGTTTCGCTCCTACAATTTTTGTTTCCTACCTTAAAGTCACCAAAGGGGAAATGAAAAGAAGAATTTGCCTAATATGTATCTTATCAATTTCTTACTGGGAAGCATGGTGTTTCATTGTTTCTATTCCCTATTTATATAGCTCTTCTAAGAATTAGAGAGGGAGGGGATTCCTTATTTCTCAAATGGAATGCCTTTGATAAATAAAGTATCTAATTGAGAAAGAGATGTCGGGTGTTGTCATCATTCCATGGTAGTGAATGGGCGGGACACGTGGTTGAAGAAAAATCCCACTTGTTAAGTTTTTGGAAAGAGTGGAGGCATGCCAAGAAGCGTGTATTAGCATTCATAGAAGTCTCACGTGAGTGTCTAACCAAAGGTAGCATGATTGTGAATCGATGAAATAATTGTCGTTGTGAGGTTAAGGGATGTGATATGGACTGGGAAGTGCGGTTATCATAGAATGATCCATCCGACAACCCAAAGGCTGGATCTCCTTTTGATATGTATGGATTTTTTGGAAGAATTGAAATGGAAAGCTCTTATCTCCTTATATTAGTTTCCCTCCCTGACCTTGGCATTAGCTTTCTTGATTGAAATGGACCGACCAAAAGGGAGAAACGATAAGACGAGAGGTATGTATGGTAGGTGGATAGAAGAGAGATAGGATTTTTTTATGTATGTTCATCTATTTATATAAGAGCGAAGGCATCACCCTATCCCTTCAAATATTGTTGTTTTGTTCAGAGGGAGATCAAAAATAAAGTAGAGAGGGAGGTGGATAAAAAAGAAAGTAGAAAGGTTATTGTTTGAAATGGGAAACAACTTTCTCCTTTTGATCATCCCACCTAGATCAATTTCAAGCAAGTGCATCAAACATGCAACCATGTGATGATTTGATCTCACTGACATTGTCGACCATAAAGAAGAAGAGAAACTAATGGGAAGCACACCTGATATTGAAAATCACCACAAGGGATAAGAGTGGAGACAACCATTGTGGAAAGAGTAAACAAGAGCTTAGTGTAATTTTCCACCACCATGAATGAGCCTAGGGTCATGGTTGGTTGGATAGTACAATCAATCCAGTGTAAACCAGCCTGCAAGCAAGTGGGTAAGCAATAGATTAGTGGAGCATTGATTTCCACCACCACGAATGAACCAACTGGACCTCCTCAAACAACTAGTAGAAGGAGGGAGTTGGGTTGCTAAATCATGACCCAATTCAACTACTCCACCCGATGGAGATAGATTCGATAGATATGGATTCGAGGGAGCTTGATATGGGATTGATGATGGATCTGATGATGGGTATGAAACTCTTACTCCATCCTAGTATTTCATCAATCTTCCTAATACTGCCTCGTTTGATTCGCTCTCATATTCCAGTAATTGATTGGATTCTAGTAGAAATCAAACTGACTTTGATCTCAATGTTTCACTTTGATGATTTCGGTTACCCCACCCGATTAGATCCCCTATGAATGACCTATCTCTTGGTAAACCTATCTATCCCACCTACCCCTGTGTAACATCTATATCCTTTGTAAGCTCGAACTGGGATTGATACCCCGCTATAGAAGGAACCTACCCTGGTTCCGATTAAGATTTTCCTTAGCGTTGAATGATACCGATTAATCGAGTAAATTAGAAGTGTGATCCATTAGATATAATGTTCTTATTCCCGTCCATCTTGCTATCTAGTATTTCCCACCTATTGGAGTAAAGTGTTGTTGTGGACCCCCATTTGTGTTCCAAACTGTTTGAAGATTGATAGGACCTAGGCACACTTACTAAAATGATTGGCTTCTCCATTCGATCCAGTCATAACGACGGCTTAGAAATGGTAAGAATGCTTAGAGAAATGTTTATATTGGTTTAGGAATGATTAGTTTAGATACTTAGATAGATACACCTTCTACAACTAAGGAGCTTTCAAATGTGGAAATCCAAAAGTAGTTATTCCACTTCATGCTCTTGATGTTTCTAAACTCGTTCCTCATAATTTCTCCTGTCGCCTACTGATTCAAACCGCTATTAATAAAGCTTTGTCTCTTAGCTATAAATTAGATATGGTTTCACCTTAAAGCCCAACTAGTATTGAGAAAATGGTTAATAGTTTCCTTCATTACAAGTGACTATTCCTAATCCATACTAATTCAATAAATTGTCTTTACTTGCCTTCCATTTGCTTCTCTGGAATGATAGTGATAATGACTGCCCATCCCAAGGTACTAGTGATGGGATGAAACCACTATGCATGAAGTAAACTAATTGTTTTCTCTTTGTTCTACGTAATTCTAGTGGTGATAATGAGGTTATAAAGTTGAGTTACCTGGACTAGTATAGATATGGGTTTGGTTGCACCCACGATACCAAACTCCTTCCAATTGACATAATTTCTTGATTGACCTAGATTTTTCAATACACTACATGAAGAAGTGCCTAGCTCTAGAAATTATGCTCCCACATCTGATATAGAAAGACTATTTCCCCAACCTATATTTTTCTCTCTAAATGGCTTGGGTTTGGTGCTTCACATGTTAGATTTGCCTTCATATATATGAAATATTCAACATCCTAAAATTCTAAACTTAGGAATAGCCCCCAATATTTTCCCCTTGTTCTGATTTGCCCAATTAGCCTATTATTCCTCCTATTGCCAGCTATTGCAAACATTATAGAGATGGGTTAGAACTTTCAAGCTCTAGATTTTGGGAGAAGGTTTACCAATCGTCCTTCCCACGCACCTTTTCCAACTATGGGGAAAACAAATGCTTATATGCCAAAAAACCTTTTTCTAATGCATTCTTTTACATATTCATTGCTCTACCCTGCCTAAACTTCACTATTTTTTCTTTGCTATGGCTAGTGCAATGGATCTCGCTCCTCCATTGAGTAGGGCCTCCTTCATATTTATTAATACAAGTGTTCTTATTTGTTTTGTTTATTTATGTTAAATGTTTAGATAATTGTTGTGTGTTTTACTCTCGATTATTTTGGTTATTGTTACTTGCTGTGAGTAGAATGATGCATTCAAATCTCTATTTATGTGGTCAAATGTTGTTTTATGTGTTTAGTTGTTGTGTTGTGCATAACCATAAGAAACCCCTACCAAAGATATATCCAGAAACTAAATTTCTATTTAGATAAATTTGTGTAGGTCACTACATTATTTGGGAACCATGTGCTACTCTAGTTCCTCGATACTCAGTGTTACACATAGGGTATGGAATGACAACTAGGACTTCTACCTAGCTGACTATATCATGGGGTTTTGAGAAATACATGAGACATATAGTGCAACATCCCCTGGATTTCATCACCTTGGGTCAGGTCACTATAACTATTTCATTCATATCACTTGGGTTAACCCCCAATGAACTTCATTACCCCGAGCAAGAGATTAGTTGAAAGACCATTTTTAGCCATTTCAATTTGTTTGAACCTTGATAGTTTTCTATAAGTGTTCTTGTCACTTCATCATTGTGGAACTTGTCACCAAAACTATAGTGTTCATCACTTGAGCAATTTTTCCTATCCAACATCCCCTCAAGTTAACTTGGTCATATCCTATTTTTTCCATTTAGCTAAAACTAGTCTTCCCACTAGAACTAGAGTGGTTATTCACCACCATTCAAGAGAAGTAATAAGAATAACACTCAATATAAGTACCAAGTGCATGGGGGAAATGATAGTAATGCTATAGGATCTCATAATAATCACTTAAACTAAGATCAAACCAAGCAAAAATGTGACACCCATACTTAGATTTGTCACCATTGCATCCATTAGGGGAATTTTGAGGTAAAAAATGGGTCTGAAAACAAAAAATGTACTATTAAAATCAATTTTACAAGAACTAATCACATTTTAGATGATGACATCATCCCCAGGGGATGAATTGACATTGCTTGAGTTAAAAATGTTTAGTTGTCACATTTTAAATGGTTGATGACAACCCTTAGTTAACATTGGTAGCGTTGCAAGTAAATTAATCATAAAGAGAAAATACTTATACATTACTTTTGAATATAATATAGATGTACTAATAATTAAGTTATATATGTTATTCACACTTTATTTTTTTAATTACATAAAACAATTTATAATACATATATCCAAAATAATATTTATACACTAGTGTAAAAACCCAACCCATATATTTTATGTAATATAATTAATATAATATAAATACTCCATATACTAGTATATATAAGACACATTATATACATACCCCTCATATACAAAATATAATATATTATATTACGGGAGACAACCCATATATTATAATGACCATCAAGTAATCTATGGGACATGTGGAATACATGCCCCAAATATTAGCCAAGGGATAATATAATATAATATATAGGGATGTGGGTGCACCCAACCCATATATTATATTAGCCAAGGGGATAATATAATATATAGGGTTGTGCCTTGGATAGTATATGGGGCACATATATATTATATTACCCCCTTGACTAATATATTAATATTAGTATATGGAGTATTTACATTATATTAATTATATTATGTAAAATATATGGGTTGGGTTTTTACATTAGTGTGTGTGTGTGTGTGTGTGTGTGTGTGTGTATGTAATAATAAGTAGTTTATATCTAGATTTGGGTGATTGATGGGGAAATCCGGGGACCTACAAGACCTATGGGTTCCACGATGCACCCTATTGCAAATCTCTAGCATATTTGTGTCGTAATTCCAACCATCCAACACGCTAGGGATTAATTTGAAATCAATGAAGGCTCCCTGGACCAGGCTAGTAAAGTTGTCCAATTTAACATGCAGTAATTGTGATAATTTGCTGACATATTTGATCTTGAGAGCCTGGTTATTTCCCTGTCTAATTGAAACCAACATGATTTATAAGATGACGTCCATCAATAATCACCATATCCTCATTTCAGGTTTAAAGGACAAAATCCAGACACCTTCCCATTCATGGCATTTTAATGTAGTTCGTACTTAATTTTTTGCAAAGAGAAGGATGAGTTCGAATGAGTATTGCAAATGTTATTCAACTCTAAATATTCCTCTTACCTAGAATCTAATCTCTCTGAGTAGCACTTGAAAATATTTGAGCCTCTACATTAGCTTTGTTTATCATCATCAGTTGCAAACAGTCACCAGAAAAAATCACAACAAAGGTTTCATGGATAATCTATGAGGTTGAGGTTATGAAAGAGGAAGCAGACATCATTCTCATCTCTTGGTTTCCAGGGTGCACCAGGAAGTGGTTTTAACTGTCAAAAATTAATATTCCCATACAAATACAAAGGCTCAAGCGACTATGGAGGACCTCGAAGGAGAGGTCCATCATGAATGAATCAGGACTCCCGATGTTGAAGTGGATGATGAACTTATGCCCTGGATACCGGATATTGGCTCTACAATGGAAAGAGAAACAAAATACCTTCATACTATAGACTTTTATTAGCATATTAAAATGATTCCCACCAAGGCTATCATTGATCGTGTTGTTTCCCACAATGAAACTGCTAGACAATTGGAATACATCCAGTTGCAAAATTACTTGCAGGATAAGAAGTTGGCGATAATGGCGGAAAAAATGGGAATCACCTTCAGAGAACTCGAGGAGTAACCCCCCCAGGTTCTTCACGATGTTGGTCCCTCCTCCCTTGAGTAATTTGACATGTTTTATTTTTGTTTTGATAGCTTTCAATGTTAAAATAATCAGAAGGTAAATCACCAAACAATAGATAGGGAAGAAATATTTTTTGTTAGTGAATGTATAAATAACAACATTATATTTTTTGGTATATTCCAGGCATTTTTCTTGATGAAGCAATTGTTTTGTTAATAGGATGGTTTCCCAAGAAGCAAGTCGGCAACAGAACACACACAAATGTTTATCATTATATGTTAATATAAATAGTTAGCTTAAAAAAAAACAAGTAGTTTATAACATAGGAATGTATTCATAATTAAATTAATATAAGAATAAGTAGTTTAAAAAATAGGTAATTATTCATAATTAGTTTGAGTTTGTGAATATAATTTATGTATTCATTTTTTTAATTAATCACACTTTATATTTCCCCAATTATTATTAATATTATTTTGTGACTGGCATAATCAACGATTAGTCGGGCTCGTACTCGTGTGACACGGGGTTCAATTATCCAACTGCTACCACTATAACCTCCAGGTATGCCCACGTGACACATAAGGTAAGTTGATAGTTTCAAACTGGTGACTTCACATTATGGAGTGCTTTAACAATACACTCCATCACTGACTGTTCTACACCTTGGAGGCATATTTCCCCAATTTAAAAAAAATGAATGTAGTATATTATTTATTCAAAAATTAGCACATTATTTATTATATGAGTACTACATTTCTTAATAAAAATAATTCATAAATTCAAAATTACTTTTATTTCTAGATGTATCAATACAAAAAAAAAATTATTAGTTTTATTTTTAGATATATTTTCAACTTAACTTGACCATAGTTACATAGATAATAATGAAATAGGTGAGTTGTAAATAAACCTTCCCCACAAAATGACTAACTCATAATTTTTTATAATATCTCTTAGGAGGCCCATTTTAGACCTCAAAATTCCCCTAATGATTTGCAAAGTTTGTAGTCACTCTTCCCATCAATGTTCTGAAATTCCTGAGCTAGTCCAAGCACTTCATTTAGAGTGCACTCACAATAATAAACTTATTGATGGTGCTTTGGATACCTTGGATCAATCCCTCTATATGAATGAAACCATTGTTTCAACTCCCTCACCCTTCCAACAAATCTACTTCATTGCTCAAATAGATTCATCAATATTAGGGGGCACCCCTTCCACTTCTAGTGGCTTGTTTTTCACTAGACCTTCACCCTATAAGGAAAATGGGATTAGAACCCTCTCCCAATTCTCAAGCCATCAAATTTGATTGGAAAAATCATATCAATCCTCTTCTTCCATATTCCACCCCATTCCAAATATGCATCGATGTATAGGGCACCATTAAGCCCTTCTATATTCATTGATGTTTAGGGGATAAAGGGGCCTCCTCTTTTACCATGTCCATATTTACTTGGAAAGAACTTGGATTTCCCACCCTAATTCCCCTAATTATAGAGTTAATAGCCTTTAATGGTAGACTGTCTAACCCAATATGGATTGTTCCTAATATACTAATTGAGTTAGGCAATAAGACCGTTGTGATCAATGCCATAGTTATGATTGATCTAGTAGACTACAATATCCACCTTGGGCATGATTATATCAATTCCATGAATGCTATGATGTCTATGTTATTTTAGGTCATGCAATGCCTTCATTAAATACACATCATCACCATTGATCAAGTCACATATTATGATCCCCCATCACATATGGAATCTGACACAACCTCACTTGTTGTTCCTCACACCAAGCCAATAACCTATGTGGTCACTTCCAAGGTTTCGCACATCACCTACCACATGTAGCAATGTGGCTATATAACCACCTCCTCTCCACTCTATTATGGAATGTGGGCATGTCCATTCACCCTAAGGGGAATCCCTGCCAATATCTCCCCTCATTTTTGAAAGTCCATGGGCCTCCTCAACCACATTCTTCACTAACTATGGAGAATATTTTGAGGCAATGAATTCTTTCAATGGTCCTAGAGCTAACACCCACATAGGTTCTCATATAGACTTCATTAATGGGTCTAAATGCTCCACCAACATTCCTTTGACTCAATCTCCCTTAGTTGTGTCTTTGATCCCTCTCACCCAAGATAATCTCGTGTGCTTGACATGAATACTTTGAACCATTGTAAAACCTCCAAGGCTTATGTTTTCACCCCCACATGAAATTTGGTTAAACAATTTCAAGTCTCAAACCCTCCCACATATTTTATTACACATTGAAAATTTGGTACATGTTTTCAGTTCCTCTTTTGTGGATGCCTAACCTTAAAATGGATCTTTCAATACCTTTGGTACAATCATGTTTCCTTCCAATTCCACACGATACCTTGCCTAAGACACAATAAAAACTCACCTTGTGCTATTTGTGGGAACAATCATAACACCAACTTATGTACTTCACTCATTGATGTCATACAATTTACATCTCACTTGCCTAGCCAAATTGATCCATTAACATAACATCATCTCTTTGCATGGTGAGGCCCCATCCACTTTGGTCTATTTTGTTACCCCTCATGATGATGACCTCTCCTTTGGGAAATAATTGCTCCCTAGCCACCTTAGTGGGAATTCTCCTTTGGGAACTCATTGTTCCCTGATGTCGTAAGCATGAGTGCCTCCTTCAAGAAATCATCATTGCTTGGCCTCCTTGGAAAGAGTGCCTCATTTGGGAACTCATAATTTCCTTGCCTCTTTATTGGGATCACCTCCTTATGGAACTCATCATTCCCTAGCCTCCATTGTAGGAGTGCCTCCTTTAGGAATTCCCCATTCCCTAACTTCTTGGGTCTCCATTGGTCTTGATGTTGTCTTTTTCTCATCATCCGAGAAGCACCACCATCTCTGTCATCATGGGATACGTTTGAGATCATATTCTACTTATTCTTCACACTAGAGAATGGCCCATTGATAATATCTGGATTTTGTGTTTTGTTTGTTGAACACTTTTATGCCACGTGTTCTATTTGTATGTGTGAGGGATATTGTTAAAGACATTAAATTTCCACACATCTTCAATGGTACCCCATCTATTATAACTCATTACACTAGCATATAGGATTATTATCTACCTTTGATACATTCCATTTTAGTTATTTCCACCCTTTGAATTTCCATAATTTCCACCCCAACTTGGCAAGCGATTTAACCCCTCTAAGCAATATTTTCCTTCATCAAAGTGGCACTGTAACATCCCTATTTTTAACCCCCAAACTAGAAATGTAAATTTTAAGTATGATGTATGGTCGATGGCCAAGTGATGTAATATGTAAATGACGTGTATTGAATATAATAAAAAAATGTACCACAAATTAAAGATGGACATGGATGGAGACTTGGGGGATTAGTGTCCACAAGAGAGGGAAGGGGTCCAAGGGGGGAGAGTTTACCCATGTATATTAAACCCAACCATATTTCTAAATTATCCTTACTTTGAACCTTCTATTTTTTGTTCAGTGTTTTAGAGCCAAACATTGAATTCATGTAAGAGGGTAGGTGTGACAAGTCACATCCCATGGTTATTGAGAGCATGGGGGTTGAGTAAAATCATCCTTGGGAACAGTGTGAGTCAAGGAATCATGTGAGAATAAGGAAATTTGTATGGGGAAGGAGAAAAAAAATTACAGTCATAGTTCTAGATAGCAAGAGTGTTTTGAGTGTTGAAGCTTGAAGGTAGCCATAGTGAGTGTGTATGGTAGCTATTTTTGAGTTGTAATTTCATGGGAAGAGAAGTTGTAGGCCTACGAGTAATTTTATGATCAAGAAATTATCAAGGGAGAAATAATTTTGTTATTGTGTGAATTCATGTTGCAGATGTAGATTCGTGGAGTCCCCAACAGAGAGATTTCTTTTCCAATGTTCGTTGGATCCCTAGAGGGAAGTGGGATAACCTGAGGGATTGCATGGTAGAGAGGGGGATCCCATTCCTTGGGTTGTGCAGGTTGAGGGGAAATAGAGTCAATGAATTGGAATTAGTTGTGGGAGTTAGTTGTTGAGAGGGGGGAGTAGCTAGCCTTAAGGACCACCATCTCTTGTGGATTCATAACCCTATCTCGGGGATGACTTGTTGTTGAGAACTATAACAACAAGGCTATAGTTGGGAGGAACATTCGTCCTCTACAACAGGTTGCCTATTTATTAAGCGTTGCTATTTTTTGTGTTTATTTATGTTAAATGATGAGATAATTGTTCTGTGTTTTACTCTGAGTTATTTTGGTTATTATTGCTTTCTATGAGTATAATTATGCATTTGAATCTCCACTTATGTGGTTGAATGTTGTTGTATGTGTTTAACTGTTGTTGTGCACATTTAAAGTAATTGCATTTACATTTTTAATTAGTATGGACAATTTCATGAGCTTGAATGTCATGTTGTGTGTTATTTCCACATCAAAAATTGGTATCATAATTTTTTATTGGGTCGTTTAGCAATGGCATGACCCAACATGGGGGCTAAGTGTGTTACAAGTAGTGCTCATCCGGTATCCCTGGTTTATCGCTATTTCCCCCTATTCCTATTCATCCCATTTGATTGGAGTCCTCATAGTTTTCCACTTGCATTGATGAGCCTCATGCATTTCTCTTCTCGAATTGTTAGCCTTTTCCCATTGGACTCTAGAGCATTCACATTTTAGTTTTATTTATCATAATACTGATCAACCATCATTTCATTGCAATCTTGATTAACATTACTTGTATCATCGATATCATTCATTCTTTCTTTCTAAGGAGACACACCTCAGGTACAGTTTTGGTCACTACCTAATTGTTATCATGGCATTCATCCACTATCGAGAACCACTTGGTCACATTTGAAGCTCATGTCCTAATCATAACCTAAAGAACAATACCATTCTTTTATTCTTTTTAAAATACAAAACCCCAAAAATAAGAAACAAAAGCATAAAAATAAAAAAACATCATAAAATTCAAAAACAAAAAATGGGAAAGAGAATCTATTGTTGTATTATTTGATATAGCATCACTTTCAATTCGAGCAGGGATTAGAGTCATCATTTTTTAGAGGATTAGTATTGTATCACCTTTTTATGTGTTCATGTGGGAATCACTGGGTCTTGAGTCTTATCCATTTCGATCTTATCTAACGTCATCATCTTGGCCTCTACACTATGATTTGACCTGACTTTTTCATTGGGACATTGAGTCCTACTTGTCCTCCTTATATGGCATCTCCTCTATTTTCCCCAATACACTTTCAATATTCCTTAACTTTTCATCATTCAAATGAAATTTGATTGAGTTATCTGGTCTACAAATTTATGGTTAATTCCCCCATTAGTTATCATGTCATATTGTTTTCAA
>ML800677.1:90412-154282 GCA_009831015.1 Picea engelmannii
TTTTTTATGTATGTTCATCTATTTATATAAGAGCGAAGGCATCACCCTATCCCTTCAAATATTGTTGTTTTGTTCAGAGGGAGATCAAAAATAAAGTAGAGAGGGAGGTGGATAAAAAAGAAAGTAGAAAGGTTATTGTTTGAAATGGGAAACAACTTTCTCCTTTTGATCATCCCACCTAGATCAATTTCAAGCAAGTGCATCAAACATGCAACCATGTGATGATTTGATCTCACTGACATTGTCGACCATAAAGAAGAAGAGAAACTAATGGGAAGCACACCTGATATTGAAAATCACCACAAGGGATAAGAGTGGAGACAACCATTGTGGAAAGAGTAAACAAGAGCTTAGTGTAATTTTCCACCACCATGAATGAGCCTAGGGTCATGGTTGGTTGGATAGTACAATCAATCCAGTGTAAACCAGCCTGCAAGCAAGTGGGTAAGCAATAGATTAGTGGAGCATTGATTTCCACCACCACGAATGAACCAACTGGACCTCCTCAAACAACTAGTAGAAGGAGGGAGTTGGGTTGCTAAATCATGACCCAATTCAACTACTCCACCCGATGGAGATAGATTCGATAGATATGGATTCGAGGGAGCTTGATATGGGATTGATGATGGATCTGATGATGGGTATGAAACTCTTACTCCATCCTAGTATTTCATCAATCTTCCTAATACTGCCTCGTTTGATTCGCTCTCATATTCCAGTAATTGATTGGATTCTAGTAGAAATCAAACTGACTTTGATCTCAATGTTTCACTTTGATGATTTCGGTTACCCCACCCGATTAGATCCCCTATGAATGACCTATCTCTTGGTAAACCTATCTATCCCACCTACCCCTGTGTAACATCTATATCCTTTGTAAGCTCGAACTGGGATTGATACCCCGCTATAGAAGGAACCTACCCTGGTTCCGATTAAGATTTTCCTTAGCGTTGAATGATACCGATTAATCGAGTAAATTAGAAGTGTGATCCATTAGATATAATGTTCTTATTCCCGTCCATCTTGCTATCTAGTATTTCCCACCTATTGGAGTAAAGTGTTGTTGTGGACCCCCATTTGTGTTCCAAACTGTTTGAAGATTGATAGGACCTAGGCACACTTACTAAAATGATTGGCTTCTCCATTCGATCCAGTCATAACGACGGCTTAGAAATGGTAAGAATGCTTAGAGAAATGTTTATATTGGTTTAGGAATGATTAGTTTAGATACTTAGATAGATACACCTTCTACAACTAAGGAGCTTTCAAATGTGGAAATCCAAAAGTAGTTATTCCACTTCATGCTCTTGATGTTTCTAAACTCGTTCCTCATAATTTCTCCTGTCGCCTACTGATTCAAACCGCTATTAATAAAGCTTTGTCTCTTAGCTATAAATTAGATATGGTTTCACCTTAAAGCCCAACTAGTATTGAGAAAATGGTTAATAGTTTCCTTCATTACAAGTGACTATTCCTAATCCATACTAATTCAATAAATTGTCTTTACTTGCCTTCCATTTGCTTCTCTGGAATGATAGTGATAATGACTGCCCATCCCAAGGTACTAGTGATGGGATGAAACCACTATGCATGAAGTAAACTAATTGTTTTCTCTTTGTTCTACGTAATTCTAGTGGTGATAATGAGGTTATAAAGTTGAGTTACCTGGACTAGTATAGATATGGGTTTGGTTGCACCCACGATACCAAACTCCTTCCAATTGACATAATTTCTTGATTGACCTAGATTTTTCAATACACTACATGAAGAAGTGCCTAGCTCTAGAAATTATGCTCCCACATCTGATATAGAAAGACTATTTCCCCAACCTATATTTTTCTCTCTAAATGGCTTGGGTTTGGTGCTTCACATGTTAGATTTGCCTTCATATATATGAAATATTCAACATCCTAAAATTCTAAACTTAGGAATAGCCCCCAATATTTTCCCCTTGTTCTGATTTGCCCAATTAGCCTATTATTCCTCCTATTGCCAGCTATTGCAAACATTATAGAGATGGGTTAGAACTTTCAAGCTCTAGATTTTGGGAGAAGGTTTACCAATCGTCCTTCCCACGCACCTTTTCCAACTATGGGGAAAACAAATGCTTATATGCCAAAAAACCTTTTTCTAATGCATTCTTTTACATATTCATTGCTCTACCCTGCCTAAACTTCACTATTTTTTCTTTGCTATGGCTAGTGCAATGGATCTCGCTCCTCCATTGAGTAGGGCCTCCTTCATATTTATTAATACAAGTGTTCTTATTTGTTTTGTTTATTTATGTTAAATGTTTAGATAATTGTTGTGTGTTTTACTCTCGATTATTTTGGTTATTGTTACTTGCTGTGAGTAGAATGATGCATTCAAATCTCTATTTATGTGGTCAAATGTTGTTTTATGTGTTTAGTTGTTGTGTTGTGCATAACCATAAGAAACCCCTACCAAAGATATATCCAGAAACTAAATTTCTATTTAGATAAATTTGTGTAGGTCACTACATTATTTGGGAACCATGTGCTACTCTAGTTCCTCGATACTCAGTGTTACACATAGGGTATGGAATGACAACTAGGACTTCTACCTAGCTGACTATATCATGGGGTTTTGAGAAATACATGAGACATATAGTGCAACATCCCCTGGATTTCATCACCTTGGGTCAGGTCACTATAACTATTTCATTCATATCACTTGGGTTAACCCCCAATGAACTTCATTACCCCGAGCAAGAGATTAGTTGAAAGACCATTTTTAGCCATTTCAATTTGTTTGAACCTTGATAGTTTTCTATAAGTGTTCTTGTCACTTCATCATTGTGGAACTTGTCACCAAAACTATAGTGTTCATCACTTGAGCAATTTTTCCTATCCAACATCCCCTCAAGTTAACTTGGTCATATCCTATTTTTTCCATTTAGCTAAAACTAGTCTTCCCACTAGAACTAGAGTGGTTATTCACCACCATTCAAGAGAAGTAATAAGAATAACACTCAATATAAGTACCAAGTGCATGGGGGAAATGATAGTAATGCTATAGGATCTCATAATAATCACTTAAACTAAGATCAAACCAAGCAAAAATGTGACACCCATACTTAGATTTGTCACCATTGCATCCATTAGGGGAATTTTGAGGTAAAAAATGGGTCTGAAAACAAAAAATGTACTATTAAAATCAATTTTACAAGAACTAATCACATTTTAGATGATGACATCATCCCCAGGGGATGAATTGACATTGCTTGAGTTAAAAATGTTTAGTTGTCACATTTTAAATGGTTGATGACAACCCTTAGTTAACATTGGTAGCGTTGCAAGTAAATTAATCATAAAGAGAAAATACTTATACATTACTTTTGAATATAATATAGATGTACTAATAATTAAGTTATATATGTTATTCACACTTTATTTTTTTAATTACATAAAACAATTTATAATACATATATCCAAAATAATATTTATACACTAGTGTAAAAACCCAACCCATATATTTTATGTAATATAATTAATATAATATAAATACTCCATATACTAGTATATATAAGACACATTATATACATACCCCTCATATACAAAATATAATATATTATATTACGGGAGACAACCCATATATTATAATGACCATCAAGTAATCTATGGGACATGTGGAATACATGCCCCAAATATTAGCCAAGGGATAATATAATATAATATATAGGGATGTGGGTGCACCCAACCCATATATTATATTAGCCAAGGGGATAATATAATATATAGGGTTGTGCCTTGGATAGTATATGGGGCACATATATATTATATTACCCCCTTGACTAATATATTAATATTAGTATATGGAGTATTTACATTATATTAATTATATTATGTAAAATATATGGGTTGGGTTTTTACATTAGTGTGTGTGTGTGTGTGTGTGTGTGTGTGTGTATGTAATAATAAGTAGTTTATATCTAGATTTGGGTGATTGATGGGGAAATCCGGGGACCTACAAGACCTATGGGTTCCACGATGCACCCTATTGCAAATCTCTAGCATATTTGTGTCGTAATTCCAACCATCCAACACGCTAGGGATTAATTTGAAATCAATGAAGGCTCCCTGGACCAGGCTAGTAAAGTTGTCCAATTTAACATGCAGTAATTGTGATAATTTGCTGACATATTTGATCTTGAGAGCCTGGTTATTTCCCTGTCTAATTGAAACCAACATGATTTATAAGATGACGTCCATCAATAATCACCATATCCTCATTTCAGGTTTAAAGGACAAAATCCAGACACCTTCCCATTCATGGCATTTTAATGTAGTTCGTACTTAATTTTTTGCAAAGAGAAGGATGAGTTCGAATGAGTATTGCAAATGTTATTCAACTCTAAATATTCCTCTTACCTAGAATCTAATCTCTCTGAGTAGCACTTGAAAATATTTGAGCCTCTACATTAGCTTTGTTTATCATCATCAGTTGCAAACAGTCACCAGAAAAAATCACAACAAAGGTTTCATGGATAATCTATGAGGTTGAGGTTATGAAAGAGGAAGCAGACATCATTCTCATCTCTTGGTTTCCAGGGTGCACCAGGAAGTGGTTTTAACTGTCAAAAATTAATATTCCCATACAAATACAAAGGCTCAAGCGACTATGGAGGACCTCGAAGGAGAGGTCCATCATGAATGAATCAGGACTCCCGATGTTGAAGTGGATGATGAACTTATGCCCTGGATACCGGATATTGGCTCTACAATGGAAAGAGAAACAAAATACCTTCATACTATAGACTTTTATTAGCATATTAAAATGATTCCCACCAAGGCTATCATTGATCGTGTTGTTTCCCACAATGAAACTGCTAGACAATTGGAATACATCCAGTTGCAAAATTACTTGCAGGATAAGAAGTTGGCGATAATGGCGGAAAAAATGGGAATCACCTTCAGAGAACTCGAGGAGTAACCCCCCCAGGTTCTTCACGATGTTGGTCCCTCCTCCCTTGAGTAATTTGACATGTTTTATTTTTGTTTTGATAGCTTTCAATGTTAAAATAATCAGAAGGTAAATCACCAAACAATAGATAGGGAAGAAATATTTTTTGTTAGTGAATGTATAAATAACAACATTATATTTTTTGGTATATTCCAGGCATTTTTCTTGATGAAGCAATTGTTTTGTTAATAGGATGGTTTCCCAAGAAGCAAGTCGGCAACAGAACACACACAAATGTTTATCATTATATGTTAATATAAATAGTTAGCTTAAAAAAAAACAAGTAGTTTATAACATAGGAATGTATTCATAATTAAATTAATATAAGAATAAGTAGTTTAAAAAATAGGTAATTATTCATAATTAGTTTGAGTTTGTGAATATAATTTATGTATTCATTTTTTTAATTAATCACACTTTATATTTCCCCAATTATTATTAATATTATTTTGTGACTGGCATAATCAACGATTAGTCGGGCTCGTACTCGTGTGACACGGGGTTCAATTATCCAACTGCTACCACTATAACCTCCAGGTATGCCCACGTGACACATAAGGTAAGTTGATAGTTTCAAACTGGTGACTTCACATTATGGAGTGCTTTAACAATACACTCCATCACTGACTGTTCTACACCTTGGAGGCATATTTCCCCAATTTAAAAAAAATGAATGTAGTATATTATTTATTCAAAAATTAGCACATTATTTATTATATGAGTACTACATTTCTTAATAAAAATAATTCATAAATTCAAAATTACTTTTATTTCTAGATGTATCAATACAAAAAAAAAATTATTAGTTTTATTTTTAGATATATTTTCAACTTAACTTGACCATAGTTACATAGATAATAATGAAATAGGTGAGTTGTAAATAAACCTTCCCCACAAAATGACTAACTCATAATTTTTTATAATATCTCTTAGGAGGCCCATTTTAGACCTCAAAATTCCCCTAATGATTTGCAAAGTTTGTAGTCACTCTTCCCATCAATGTTCTGAAATTCCTGAGCTAGTCCAAGCACTTCATTTAGAGTGCACTCACAATAATAAACTTATTGATGGTGCTTTGGATACCTTGGATCAATCCCTCTATATGAATGAAACCATTGTTTCAACTCCCTCACCCTTCCAACAAATCTACTTCATTGCTCAAATAGATTCATCAATATTAGGGGGCACCCCTTCCACTTCTAGTGGCTTGTTTTTCACTAGACCTTCACCCTATAAGGAAAATGGGATTAGAACCCTCTCCCAATTCTCAAGCCATCAAATTTGATTGGAAAAATCATATCAATCCTCTTCTTCCATATTCCACCCCATTCCAAATATGCATCGATGTATAGGGCACCATTAAGCCCTTCTATATTCATTGATGTTTAGGGGATAAAGGGGCCTCCTCTTTTACCATGTCCATATTTACTTGGAAAGAACTTGGATTTCCCACCCTAATTCCCCTAATTATAGAGTTAATAGCCTTTAATGGTAGACTGTCTAACCCAATATGGATTGTTCCTAATATACTAATTGAGTTAGGCAATAAGACCGTTGTGATCAATGCCATAGTTATGATTGATCTAGTAGACTACAATATCCACCTTGGGCATGATTATATCAATTCCATGAATGCTATGATGTCTATGTTATTTTAGGTCATGCAATGCCTTCATTAAATACACATCATCACCATTGATCAAGTCACATATTATGATCCCCCATCACATATGGAATCTGACACAACCTCACTTGTTGTTCCTCACACCAAGCCAATAACCTATGTGGTCACTTCCAAGGTTTCGCACATCACCTACCACATGTAGCAATGTGGCTATATAACCACCTCCTCTCCACTCTATTATGGAATGTGGGCATGTCCATTCACCCTAAGGGGAATCCCTGCCAATATCTCCCCTCATTTTTGAAAGTCCATGGGCCTCCTCAACCACATTCTTCACTAACTATGGAGAATATTTTGAGGCAATGAATTCTTTCAATGGTCCTAGAGCTAACACCCACATAGGTTCTCATATAGACTTCATTAATGGGTCTAAATGCTCCACCAACATTCCTTTGACTCAATCTCCCTTAGTTGTGTCTTTGATCCCTCTCACCCAAGATAATCTCGTGTGCTTGACATGAATACTTTGAACCATTGTAAAACCTCCAAGGCTTATGTTTTCACCCCCACATGAAATTTGGTTAAACAATTTCAAGTCTCAAACCCTCCCACATATTTTATTACACATTGAAAATTTGGTACATGTTTTCAGTTCCTCTTTTGTGGATGCCTAACCTTAAAATGGATCTTTCAATACCTTTGGTACAATCATGTTTCCTTCCAATTCCACACGATACCTTGCCTAAGACACAATAAAAACTCACCTTGTGCTATTTGTGGGAACAATCATAACACCAACTTATGTACTTCACTCATTGATGTCATACAATTTACATCTCACTTGCCTAGCCAAATTGATCCATTAACATAACATCATCTCTTTGCATGGTGAGGCCCCATCCACTTTGGTCTATTTTGTTACCCCTCATGATGATGACCTCTCCTTTGGGAAATAATTGCTCCCTAGCCACCTTAGTGGGAATTCTCCTTTGGGAACTCATTGTTCCCTGATGTCGTAAGCATGAGTGCCTCCTTCAAGAAATCATCATTGCTTGGCCTCCTTGGAAAGAGTGCCTCATTTGGGAACTCATAATTTCCTTGCCTCTTTATTGGGATCACCTCCTTATGGAACTCATCATTCCCTAGCCTCCATTGTAGGAGTGCCTCCTTTAGGAATTCCCCATTCCCTAACTTCTTGGGTCTCCATTGGTCTTGATGTTGTCTTTTTCTCATCATCCGAGAAGCACCACCATCTCTGTCATCATGGGATACGTTTGAGATCATATTCTACTTATTCTTCACACTAGAGAATGGCCCATTGATAATATCTGGATTTTGTGTTTTGTTTGTTGAACACTTTTATGCCACGTGTTCTATTTGTATGTGTGAGGGATATTGTTAAAGACATTAAATTTCCACACATCTTCAATGGTACCCCATCTATTATAACTCATTACACTAGCATATAGGATTATTATCTACCTTTGATACATTCCATTTTAGTTATTTCCACCCTTTGAATTTCCATAATTTCCACCCCAACTTGGCAAGCGATTTAACCCCTCTAAGCAATATTTTCCTTCATCAAAGTGGCACTGTAACATCCCTATTTTTAACCCCCAAACTAGAAATGTAAATTTTAAGTATGATGTATGGTCGATGGCCAAGTGATGTAATATGTAAATGACGTGTATTGAATATAATAAAAAAATGTACCACAAATTAAAGATGGACATGGATGGAGACTTGGGGGATTAGTGTCCACAAGAGAGGGAAGGGGTCCAAGGGGGGAGAGTTTACCCATGTATATTAAACCCAACCATATTTCTAAATTATCCTTACTTTGAACCTTCTATTTTTTGTTCAGTGTTTTAGAGCCAAACATTGAATTCATGTAAGAGGGTAGGTGTGACAAGTCACATCCCATGGTTATTGAGAGCATGGGGGTTGAGTAAAATCATCCTTGGGAACAGTGTGAGTCAAGGAATCATGTGAGAATAAGGAAATTTGTATGGGGAAGGAGAAAAAAAATTACAGTCATAGTTCTAGATAGCAAGAGTGTTTTGAGTGTTGAAGCTTGAAGGTAGCCATAGTGAGTGTGTATGGTAGCTATTTTTGAGTTGTAATTTCATGGGAAGAGAAGTTGTAGGCCTACGAGTAATTTTATGATCAAGAAATTATCAAGGGAGAAATAATTTTGTTATTGTGTGAATTCATGTTGCAGATGTAGATTCGTGGAGTCCCCAACAGAGAGATTTCTTTTCCAATGTTCGTTGGATCCCTAGAGGGAAGTGGGATAACCTGAGGGATTGCATGGTAGAGAGGGGGATCCCATTCCTTGGGTTGTGCAGGTTGAGGGGAAATAGAGTCAATGAATTGGAATTAGTTGTGGGAGTTAGTTGTTGAGAGGGGGGAGTAGCTAGCCTTAAGGACCACCATCTCTTGTGGATTCATAACCCTATCTCGGGGATGACTTGTTGTTGAGAACTATAACAACAAGGCTATAGTTGGGAGGAACATTCGTCCTCTACAACAGGTTGCCTATTTATTAAGCGTTGCTATTTTTTGTGTTTATTTATGTTAAATGATGAGATAATTGTTCTGTGTTTTACTCTGAGTTATTTTGGTTATTATTGCTTTCTATGAGTATAATTATGCATTTGAATCTCCACTTATGTGGTTGAATGTTGTTGTATGTGTTTAACTGTTGTTGTGCACATTTAAAGTAATTGCATTTACATTTTTAATTAGTATGGACAATTTCATGAGCTTGAATGTCATGTTGTGTGTTATTTCCACATCAAAAATTGGTATCATAATTTTTTATTGGGTCGTTTAGCAATGGCATGACCCAACATGGGGGCTAAGTGTGTTACAAGTAGTGCTCATCCGGTATCCCTGGTTTATCGCTATTTCCCCCTATTCCTATTCATCCCATTTGATTGGAGTCCTCATAGTTTTCCACTTGCATTGATGAGCCTCATGCATTTCTCTTCTCGAATTGTTAGCCTTTTCCCATTGGACTCTAGAGCATTCACATTTTAGTTTTATTTATCATAATACTGATCAACCATCATTTCATTGCAATCTTGATTAACATTACTTGTATCATCGATATCATTCATTCTTTCTTTCTAAGGAGACACACCTCAGGTACAGTTTTGGTCACTACCTAATTGTTATCATGGCATTCATCCACTATCGAGAACCACTTGGTCACATTTGAAGCTCATGTCCTAATCATAACCTAAAGAACAATACCATTCTTTTATTCTTTTTAAAATACAAAACCCCAAAAATAAGAAACAAAAGCATAAAAATAAAAAAACATCATAAAATTCAAAAACAAAAAATGGGAAAGAGAATCTATTGTTGTATTATTTGATATAGCATCACTTTCAATTCGAGCAGGGATTAGAGTCATCATTTTTTAGAGGATTAGTATTGTATCACCTTTTTATGTGTTCATGTGGGAATCACTGGGTCTTGAGTCTTATCCATTTCGATCTTATCTAACGTCATCATCTTGGCCTCTACACTATGATTTGACCTGACTTTTTCATTGGGACATTGAGTCCTACTTGTCCTCCTTATATGGCATCTCCTCTATTTTCCCCAATACACTTTCAATATTCCTTAACTTTTCATCATTCAAATGAAATTTGATTGAGTTATCTGGTCTACAAATTTATGGTTAATTCCCCCATTAGTTATCATGTCATATTGTTTTCAAACACTTTATCTTGTATTCACCACAATGAGTCTAGTCAAAGTCCTTACATATATTTATGTTCTATATACCTCGTGTGGGTTTATAGGGAATCATTATTTCCCCTTCTCCTATAGATATAGTCATGTCGACGTCAACTCATTTTTTCTTTAGGAATTTGATTTAGAAGCCCCAAGTATCTTAGATGTTGTTTTTTTAACATTGGAAATATTCCTTGTATGAAACATGGATTTTTATCATCAATTATTGATTGCATGGTTATGTTTGATGTTTGACTTCAACACATATATTTTCACTATATACATTTTTATTCAGTATCTTGGTAACCATTCTCATCATCCATGGGAAACCTCACATTCAGTAAATATTTTGATTATTGATCCTTAACCAGATGATTTATCCCATGTTAGACATCAATCCGTTATCATGTTGTGGAGAATTAATAAATTACTATGACCATGTTCTAGATCTAGTTGAAGGTAAAGAACATGTCTTGTTTCATCCTGTGCACCATCATTATGTCTTCACTCAACTTCAATGATCAAAATTTTCTAATCCCTTGCTCAAGGGGCCTTTGTTGCAGTAGTTCTACGTCCTCCTTAGAGCCACGTACATTCAACACAATTTTCAATAGAAGCAACATTAATTTTTGTATCATGATCCAACCTTGGATGTCTCATATTACCCAAGCTGAAAATTCAACATTGTAGTTTACTCAATGAAAGCACGAGCATGGGTATCCCTGACTCATTCAATAAAAATATTAAGAACATGTTTATCTCACATATTGGTGTGTTGTAGGTGGCCTCCTTTCTTTATTCAAGGTTGGATCCCCCCCCTCTCTCTCTCTTAGTTTCAATGTATCAACTATGATCTATTTTAGTTATATATTTTAGTTCGTAACCTCACACATCGGAGGGCAATTGTTATCACACCTTTATTCATCTAATTGCATCGATGGAGGGTGTTAGCAATAATTCTTGTCATGGGCTCGAGAGCATTTGGGTCTGCAAGTTGCACGAAATGCTCAAGCGCAGCACGGGAGAATCCCTGTTTTTCCAAGTAGCAGGTCAAGCAAGCGGGAAAAGTGTCATCGACAGCATCCAAGGTCTATTTTGTGAAGCAGATCGACGATCGGTGGGTAATTGCACTCAGCCAAGTCACGCCGAGTATAGCTCAGAAGATTTCAAAGAGGTGAGTGGTCAGAAGTCTCTGTGGAGAACTCGCAAAGTAACGAGGGCCGTTGATCGCGATCAATTGATGCGTGGGTTCATCTCTTGAACTCGGGGTTCGTGAGTTCGGAGGGTGGACCATACCCTTTAGTTGCGCGAGATCGCGAGCCGTGAGAATTGTGGAAAGGAAAAGAGCCATCGCCTCTCGGGATTTCGCAGAGGGAGGGTGCCAAGGTTCGACGCTCCAACTCGCGAGGTTGCGAGTTGCGAGAGGCACTAGGACTTGAGCCTTAGCCGATAGTTACGCGTGAAGGGCACCGACAGTAAAAAGAGCTATACAGTATTGCCAAGAATATCTCAGTCGTCCATCCAGAGGGACGCATGGTGCGCGATTAGGCTCCTCGCCTTTTCGCCTATTGCGACTTTGAAACATAAGGACTAGCTCCTCCCAGCAGCGAGACACGAAGTGTCGAAGGCGTCCAAGGCTCGGGCCCACAGTATTGCCGAGAAGATCTCAACCGTCCATCCAAGGGGACGCGTAGTGCATGATCAAGCCATGTTGTCATTTCATCTGTCGTAACTTTGAAGCATGAAGAGCAGCCTCCTCCCATCTACGAAACGCGAAATGCCAAAAGCGCCTTTGAAGATAGGCACAAGGTCACAGCCCGCGGTCACTTGGGGGTGATAGAAAGAACTGCGCAAAGGCCGAAGCATCGGGTTTAGCTGCAGAAGGGATCACTGTGTTCTCTAGGTGCCAGTTCAACTTAGTCTCAATCCTAGTACCTTCTCGGAGTGAATGAAGAAGAGAGAGGATGGTTGAAACCTCACCTCACTCATTAATTGCAGGGGATGGAGGGTCTGGCAAACCATCTGCCCGAGGAAGTCCTATGTATTGTTTTTCTCAAAGAAGCCATGTCGAAGTCTTCAGCTCGACAAAGAAGTCTACACACGCTATCCGAGCATTTAATATCTCAGCTACCCTCCTTACGGGTGCCATGCGTAGTTAAGGTGGCATTTAAAGAAAAATATCAGTGCGAGTTTGATTGAAGGGACACCCAGTCTTGGGTGACTGAGGCACGCCTCTGAGAGGAGAATTTTCCTGAGTATATAAACTCAGTCTTTGTATTTTTGTAGGTATCGATGATTGAGCAGAGCTCCCTACTGTAATGTTTTAACAGCTATTCTAGCTTTCAGCTTATGCATCCGTATATGAGATTTCTTGTTTTATGACAGACAGTTCTTCTTACTCCATCTAATTTTCATCTCATGCTAAGAGAGTTCGTGATTGACTGAGTCGCGCGAGTTATTGCGGTTATGTTATGATAAAAGATTTATTGTTGCATTGTTGCATTCTCTGGCTTTGCGTTCGAATGTAAGATGATATCGCACTTGGACGTCTTATTTCTCAGTCTATTAGAAACCTATTGTTTATAACAGACTTCCATTTTTCTCTTGTACAAGTCTTCCACCTGTTCACCCTTTACTACAGCTCATTGTCTGAATTTTACACAAGACCTCACTTGCTCATGCATACCTGGCCTAGTTTCAGAGTTGGAACGCTATTGTTTTGAGTTTCCCGCCATTCGATCACCCATCTATGAACAATCGTGACATAAAACTAATGGGCGTCGGGCTCTGCTCCTGCTAGCAATCCAGGAGTGACTTCTATCGCTAACATTTCTGGAGCCGTTGTCAGGGACGAAGTTGAATATTTTCCCCTGGATTGAACGACAACGATTAACTGATTCTGAAGGTGCATCAGATATCAGAATTATCAATATTGTTGTTTTTCACCTGGAGACTCCATTGTGACGACTCTGTTGGGGAGAACCTGCTCTATCAATTGTGGCTTTCATAGGAAGACACACGCGGTCTCATCCACAGCTGCCCCTGGCTACACCTGAAACCGATCCAGAGGTGGTTCTCAGAAAAGGATAGGTCCCTAAAGAAGAAACTTCCACCATCGAAACAGGTAATCCACCATCTCCTTCTGTAAGAACTTTGTTTTCTCCTCCTCAATTTCTTAACAGACCTCCTTCAGAAGTTTCCCGTTTCTTAAATTTTGGGAGTGTTCCTGCTAAGTTTTCCCCTCCTAGTCTGGGATTGGAGGGAGAAATCCTTGTCACTCCCCTCTCTTCTGAAGTTGTACCTTGGCATAGACCCACGACCACAGAATATTTCCCCACTCCTGCACAAGGAGGAGCACCTGCTGACTTGAGCTCCTTAGCTTTCTCCTTAAATCCTCTCTCGTTTCCCACTCCACTTCGAGACTCATTTCCCGCAGCCCCTTCGCGAACTCCTTCTCCTCCAAGTTCTCCTCCACCTAATATTCCTATGGCTGGTGCTAATCCCCCTATGACCATAATGGAAGCTATAATAGCCACTAGGTATGCTCCCCTTGTGTTACCACAGCCCCTCAATGCCCTCCCAGTAGATGGTTACCTCAAGCAGCTGCCCAAGTTTACAGGCAAGGGGGACATAGCTGCTGAAGAGCACCTAGCAACCTTTTATACCTTCGCGGATGATAATTTTATCATGCACGCGGATGTATGGATGAGAATTTTTGTCCACAACCTCCAAGGAGAGGATAGAAAATGGTTCAAGGCCCTGCCTCCTGGATCTATTGATGGGATCGAAGCACTAGACAATGCCTTTTTGAGACAATGGGGAGATAAAAAAGATTTCATGTATTACATGACAGAGTTTGTGTCGTTGAAGAGAAAGGAAGGAGAGTCTGTCTCCGACTTCTCCAAGAGATTTAATAAAATGTACAATAGAATTCCTGTTGAGATAAAACCCTCCGAAGCTTCTGCAAAGATCACTTACTCCAGCGCTTTTGATCCTGATTTCTGCCTACTGCTAAGGGAGAGAAGAGTTGATAATAGAGGTTTCAGATGACCTGCTAACAATATACCTCAGGTCCTCCCGAGGGAACAAAGGGGAAAGGACAGAGAAGATCAAAGGGTTCAAACTCCCCTCCAAAACAACCTAGTTGATCATGAGGAAAGAGAGGAGATAGACGAGTTTGGCCCTGAAATTCACTGTATTGAAGAAACTCCCCCTTTTCCCCATTTGACGCAGTCTGCATATGAAGAATCACTGATGAGTGCTCAAATTCATGAGTTGGGGAAAGAACAAAGGGCCGGTCACACTTCTAACAGATATAATCTCAGATTGAGAAGGAAAGAAGGAGACTTTGACAACCCAAACCAGCCCCTCATAGCAGAAAGGCCTATTAGATCTGCAACAGCCGCTACTAAAGATTAAAGCGCTCGGAGCACTTTGCCAGTAGTCAAAGAACCCGTCACCGAGGTAAGGGAATCTCCTAATCCCATTACATCCTTTAATTTTGAACATGAAATTCAAAAGATCAGAATCCCCGTCCCTCTCTCAGAGCTAGTTAAAAATGAAGATTTTAAAAGATCCCTCTCCAAGCTGCTACAATCCGAGTCCCCCCAGCCCCCCTCTGACTCAGTAACCTTCAAGATGAGAAGCCAGTTGTCATCTTAGGCCCCATGGTAGAATATAGAGATGACTCATCCCCCCCCTTCTACACATCCCTGAACATACATGATAAAGTACTGCATAACTGCCTCATGGATTCAAGGGCTTCCCATAACCTTATGCCAAAGATAGTCATGGAAGAATTGGGACTAGAAGTGACAAGAAATTATCATGATTTATATTCCTTCGAATCAAGGAGAGTGCAGTGCCTAGGAGTCATCAAAGACCTAGTGGTTTCCCTGTTTCAGCTACCCATGAAAAGTGTGGTCATGGATATTGTGGTAGCCGATGTTCCCCCCAAATTCGGTATGTTGTTGTCTAGATCGTGGATCAAAAAACTTGGAGGGACACTACAGATGGATCTCACATACACCACCATTCCGGTCTTCAGAGGGGAACAAAGGAGATTATACCGAGAAGCCCAGCTAGCCTATATTGTCAGTGATGAAGCAGACCCTACAAATCACCCCATCTTTGCGCTTGACACTGACTTGGGGTCTAGTTTGTTGCAGCTTACCAATGCCCCTGAAATCTCTTTACTAATCAGAAAACACCCCAGCCCTGATCATCCGATTTCCCCTCAAAGCTCCCCTGTGTGGAAGATGTTTTTTCACGGAGCTTCTTCTAGCAAAGGCGCTGGCGCTGGAGTGGTTTTCATGTCACCTTGTCAAGAAGTCGTGTCCCTGTCATACAAGATGGAATTCGAAGCCACCAACAATGTGGTAGAGTATGAAGCTCTTGTTCTGGGTATGAGGGCCGCAAAGGAAATGGGAATTAAAGAGGTAGCAATATTTGGAGATGCTGAGTTGATTATTCAGCAGGTTAGGAATGCTTATCGCGCCCATAATTCCCAGCTCAAGAATTATCGGAATGAAGTATGGGACCTTATTGATAATTTCTTCTTGGCTTTTAACATTTCTTTCATTCCGAGGGGATAAAATACTTTGGCCGATTCTTTAGCTGTTTCAGCTAGCGTGCTCAAATTTCCTTTGCCGCCTATGGTAGAAAATGATGTTGATATAAGATACAGGCCCTCGGTGCCGGACAATGTCAAGCATTGGAAGGTGTTTGAGGATGATTCTTAACTTGAAAGGTTTCTCCAATCAGTTGACTAATTTTCTGCATTTCATATTGACCAGGATCCCGACCTGGAAGGTGACCCTCGTCCTAAGGATTTTTTAAATAAAATCGCTAATCATCAGATCATTCAGTTGCCCAGCAATCACATTTCGAGAGGACTTGTCCCTTTAGAAAGATTGTTCGATGGGAATGATGTGCCAGTAAAGGGCAAGGTCTCAAATGAAGATGTCGATACAACCGAATGCAACATTGGTTGACAGGAGGAGCCAAGATTCGTCAAATTGTCAAGTAGCCTAACCAGTGGACAGAGGGCAGAGTACACGGAGTTGCTGAGAGAGTTCACCGATGTGTTTGCATGGACATACGAAGACCTCAAGACGTATGACACATCTGTCATCGAGCACAAGATCCCATTGAAGGAAGAGGCTAGGCCATTCAGGCAGAAGCTAAGACAGATAAATCCCATGTTGCTTTCCGTCATAGAGAAGGAAGTTAAAAAGTTATTGGATGCACGAATCATTGTCCCCTTGAGATATTTCGAGTGGGTGGCCAACTTGGTCCCAGTAAGGAAGAAAAACGGAGAAATCAAACTCTGTGTTGATTTCAGGAATCTCAACAGAAGCTCAAAGAAAGACAATTACCCCTTACCTAAGATGGAACATATATTGCAGAGGGTAACTGGTGCATCCAGGATATCCATGATCGATGGGTTTTCTGGCTATAATTAGATATCGTTCATGCCAGAGGACAGGGAGAAGACAACCTTCACCACTCTTTGGGGCACATTCATGTATGCCAAAATTCCATTTGGGTTGATGAATGCAGGAGCAACATTTCAGCGAGCCATGGACATAGTCTTCATCAAAGAAAAAGACAAGTTCGTAGTGATCTACCTAGATGACATCACAGTTTTCTCCAGGTCTGATAAGGAGCACCGTTGCCACTTAAGGAGAGTTTTCTCGAAGTGTCGGAGATTTGGTATTTCCCTAAATCCCAAGAAGTCCCTATTCGCTATGATGGAGGGAAAGTTGTTGGGCCATATAGTATCGGCGGAAGGAGTAAGAATTGATCCCAGCAGAGTGGAGGCAATTAAAACCCTGTCACTTCCCAGGTCGAAAAAAGAGATCCAGGCATTTCTAGGAAAGATTAACTTCCTAAGGAGGTTCGTCTCAAATTTTTCTGAGCTAGTGAAACACATCACGGCCATGTTCAGGAAGGGAAATGAAGTGAGATGGACCGCTGAGCCCCGGACATCTTTTGACCAAATAAAAAATGCATTGACTGAGGTGCCTGTGATAATCAGTCCTGGTTATTCCAAAGAGTTCCTAATTTTCTCCTTTGCTTCTTTTGATACAGTGGCGACAGTCTTGTTGCAGAAAAATGAGGAAGGGCGTGAGCAGCCCATCGCCTTTTTCAGCAGGGCATTAAGAGATGCAGAGAGCAGGTATGAAATCATGGAGAAGCAGGCCTATGCCTTAGTGAAATCTCTCAAATCTTTCAGAGTATATGTCTTGCATTCAAAAGTAACAGCATATGTTCCTTCAGCTTCTGTGAAGGACATCCTTGTGCAACCCGACGTAGATGGGAAAAGAGGCCAATGGATCGTAAAAATTCTGGAATTTGACTTAGAGATAAAGCCCACCAAGTTGGTTAAGGGGCAGGTTTTAGCCAAGCTACTAGCTGAATCTAACTGTGAAGCCTTGGGATTTAGTTTCATCAACACTTGCCCAGGATCTCAGCAAGCTGAATCGCCCAGCCCACGCTCTCAATATGGCTTGTCACTGGCAGAATGTGCCTGGTATCGTGACATTCTGTATTTTCTACAAGAGTTGAAGCCCCCCGATGGAATGGGGAAAAGCAAAGCAAGGGCTCTAAAGCTTAAGGCAGTCAGGTATTGCCTCATCGACCAAATCTTGTACTGGAAAGACCCTCTAGGGGTATTTCTGAAATGCCTGGACCCACAGGAGGCCCAGAAGGTTACGTTTGATTTTCATAGCGGCCTTTGCGAAGGTCATCATTTATGGAAGACCACAGCTCACAAGATACTCCGAGCTGGGTATTATTGGCCCACTTTATTCCCCGATGTTTGCAGTGAGATCAGAGCTTGCATCAAATGCCAAACGTTCTCAGGAAAGAAATAGCTCAAACCGTTGCCATTAAAACCCATAGTAGCTTCGACACCTTTTCAGCAGTGGAGGTTGGACTTCATCGGAGAAATTCATCCTCCCTTGAGTGGTCAGCACAGATGGATCTTGACTGCAACAGATTATTTCACCAAGTGGATAGAAGTTGTCCCCACCAGAAGCGCATCACACAAAGTAATTATCAGCTTCCTGGAGGATATCATAGCCCGATTTGGCTGTCCCAGCAGGATCGTCACTGATAATGCTGCTTCTTTCAAATCTGAACCTCTAATTAAGTTCTGTGAGCAGTTCCATATCTTTCTAATTCACTCCACCCCCTAATATCCCCAGGGAAATGGTTTAGCGGAATCCTCTAAAAAAATCCTGATAAAGATCATCAAAATATTGTTAGAGGATAACAAAAGAGCCTGGGATTCAAAGTTGAAATTTTCTCTGTGGGCCGATTGTGTCACGACGAAGAAGTCTCTGGGCACTTTGCCATTTCAACTAGTCTACAGAGCAGAGGCGGTTTTACCTACTCAACTCGCCTTACCTGTGGCGAAGTTCTTTCAAGACTACGAGGGAGAACCAGATCATATGATCAGAAGAATTCATCAGATAGTGGAAGTGCAGCAGATCAGAGAAAAAGTGAGGGACGCAACTTACAGTCATCGGCAAAAGATCAAACAGGATTTCGATAGAAAGGTCAAGAAAAGGGAGTTCGAGATCAGGGACTTGGTATTTAAGTGGGACGCACCCAGACAGGATAAATGCAAGCACAGCAAGTTCGACGCCCTCTGGATCGGCCCCTTTAAAATCTCTGAGATTTTCTCCAACAACACATATGGGTTGCAGGATCTGGAGAGTGAAGAGGTTTTCAACAGCCCAGTGAATGGGCATTTTCTAAAAAAATGTTTTATTTGAGCCTTAGACGGCTCCTCTGTTTGTAAATATTGTCTTTTAGTTATTTGTTTAGTTTCTTGTTGCATGTTTTCAGTCTAATAAGTGACTCCATAGCCCAATAGAAAGGCACTGAAGCTGCAGAAGGAGTTCTTAGAGCATCACAGGGACGACTCTATCCCCCATGGAGCCTAATGTTAGCGATAATTCTTATCATGGGATCGAGAGCATTCGGGTTTGCAAGTTGCATGAAATTCTCAAGCACAGCACAGGAGAATCCTTGTTTTTCCAAGTAGCAGGTCAAGCGAGCGGGCAAAGTGTCGTCAGCAGCATCCAAGGTCTATTGTGCAAAGCAGATCAACGGTCGGTGGGTAATTGCACTCAGCCGAGTCACGCCGAGTATAGCGTAGAAGATTTCAAAGAGGTGAACAGTTAGAAGTCTCCATGGAGAACTCACGAAGTAACGAGGGCCGTTGATTGCGATCAGTTGATGCGTGGGTTCATCTCTTGAACTTGGGGTTCGTGAGTTCGAAGGGCGGATCATACCCTTTGGTTGCACGAGATCGGGAGCCGTGAGAATTGTGGAAAGGAAAAGAGCCATCGCCTCTCTGGATTTCGCAAAGGGAGGGTGCCAAGGTTCGACACTCCAACTCGTGAAGTCGCGAGTTGCGAGAGGTGCTATCACTTGATCCTTAGCCGACGGTTACGTGTGAAGGGCGCCGACAGTAAAAAGAGCTATACAGTATTGCCAAGAAGATCTCAATCGTCCATCCAGAGGGATGCGTGGTGCGTGATTAGTCTCCTCGCCTTTTCGCCTATCACGACTTTGAAACATAAGGAATAGCTCCTCCCAGCCGCGAGACACGAAGTGCCGAAGGCGTCCAGGGCCCAGGCCCACAGTATTGTCGAGAAGATCTCAGTCGTCCATCCAAGGGGACGCGTAGTACATGATCAAGCCATGTCGTCATTTCGTCTGTCGTAACTTTGAAGCATGAAGAGCAGCCTCCTCCCATCTACGAAACACGAAATTCCGAAAGCACCTTTGAAGATAGGCACAGGGTCACAGCCCGCAGTCACTTGGGGGTGATAGAAAGAACTATACAAAGGCTGAAGCGTCGGGTTTAGCTGCAGAAGGGATCATTGTGTTCTCCAGGTGCCAGTTCAACTTAGTCTCAATCCTAGTACCTGCTCGGAGTGAATGAAGAAGAGAGAGGATGGTTGAAACCTCGCCTCACTCATTAATTGCAGGGGATGGAGGGTCTGGAAAACCGTCTGCCCGAGGAAGTCCTATGTATTGTTTTTCTCAAAGAAGCCATGTCGAAGTCTTCAGCTCGATAGACAAGTCTGCACACGCTATCCGAGCACTTAATAGATCAGCGTAGTTAAGGTGGCATTTAAAGAAAAATATCAGTGTGAGTTTGATTGAAGAGACACCCAGTCTTGGGTGACTGAGGCACGCCTCTGAAAGGAGAATTTTCCTGAGTATATAAACTTAGTCTTTGTATTTTTGTAGGTATCGATGGTTGAGAAGAGCTCCCTACTGTAATGTTTTAATAGCTATTCTAGCTTTCATCTTATGCATCCATATATGAGATTTCTTGTTTTATGACAGACAATTCTTCTTACTCCATCTAATTTTCATCTCATGCTAAGAGAGTTCGTGATTGATTGAGTCGCGCGAGTTATTGCGGTTATGTTATGATAAAAGATTTATTGTTGCATTGCTGCATTCTCTGGCTTTGCGTTCGAATGTAAGATGATATTGCACTTGGACGTCTTCTTCCTCAGTCTGTTAGAAACCTGTTGTTTATAACAGACTTCCGCTTTTCTCTTGTACAAGTCTTCCGCCTGTTCACCCTTTACTACAGCTCATTGTCTGAATTTTACGCAAGACCTCACTTGCTCATGCATACCTGGCCTAGTTTTAGAGTTGGAACGCTATTGTTTTGAGTTTCCCTCCATTTGATCACCCATCTATGAACAATCGTGACATAAAACTGATGGGCGTCGGGCTCTGCTCCTGCTAGCAATCCAGGAGTGACTTTCGTCGCCAACAGAGGGTTTTTATAGAAAACATCATTTATGGTCTAATACTAGTACAATGAGATAAATGTAGCATTAATAACAATAAATAGTTATGATATCTAAGAAAAACAAGAGCCAAACCATGCAGTTGACTAAACTTGTAGATGCATGGCACCTCAATTATTTATGCCATGTAGTTTTCTTGAGTAATCCTTCAATACTCAATAAATCTTCCTATACATCACAATCACATTAAATTGCATGATTTGGAAGTTTCCATGCACTCTAAGAGTTGGAAAAGGATAAAAATCTTGCATTTTATCTATTTGCGATAAAGTATTGAAGTTAAAGAGGAAAATGCATTGTCTAAAGTGGGAATCATCTTTAGTTCCCATGCATGGCATTCTCCAAATAAAACCTATGAATATAGGGATATATCAAGAGTTTTGAGAGTTCAATGAATGTAGTGGGCCTAATGGTTAAGAGCATGTGTTTCCTCCTTGAAGGTCACATGTTCAAATCTAGAGGGGGGTAGGGTATGTATACCTCTGTAGGCTTTAGCAGTCAAATTGTTGTGCGAAGGGGGTCCCTTGCCCCACAAACAAGCGGATCTCATACACCAATTTGGTATCTGGATTGGTCGTGACCTTAAAAATAGATTATTAGTATTAGTATTAGTATCAGTATTATGCTAGACAAATATAATCAAGAATTCAATCATTTTCTAGTTCTTTATTTGTTGATTCTACTTGACATCAACATTGAGCCTTTTATTCTACCAATCGGGAGGAAGTCTCTTCCAACTACTACTTTGGTTTTGAGAGAAATCTGTAAAGGGAAAATGACCCACATGAAGAGGAAGCTTGAAGGTCAACTTCATGGCTACTCATGGGTGACATTGTTCTTAGTTTTTGTACATTTCTTCCATGATATTTATCAATAAAAAAATTGGGTTCTCTTACCCCCCACAAAAATATTCTTTATATTTGTTGTTTCATATTTTCTATATTGATTTCTAACATGTTAATAGAATGGGAATTTTTGTAGCATGTTGTTTTACCGTGATATCTTATGCATGACCAAAGAGGAGGTTTCAGTGTGAAGGTTTCCCCTTATCCTGTTCTATCTCCAAGAATCTACATAAAGAGTGACTCTATCAAGGTTTTACTTCGCTCCACTTTTAGATTCTTAATCATTTCATATTAGAGGAAAGAAGTAGTAGTGGCTCAATAACCCTTCAAACATTTTGTCTACACATGCATCAAACTTATTGTGGAAGTTTTTCATACTTACTAGCATGAAATAGCCCACAACACTTTATATTGCTAATCATTATTGAGTCGTTTCAATGTCTCTAGTTGGTGTTTGAAAGACACCTTTGGATGTAACATTTTTGCAACCATATTTCGTATTTAGGGTACCCAATACTTGATTAGGATGATGGATTATTTTTCATAGGATAATAAGAAGGGTGTCTTTCTTAACCTTTTCTTCCACATTTCCTTATAAGATCATATAGAAACATGAAGGTGTTCATCCCAATCTAACTACTTGATATCACATACCTTTATCAAGATGGACTCTTGAACCTTATTCATGCTTTGTCCTATCCATTTTCCCTCATATATTATGAGCTATTCTTTTGATGTATAATGAGGAAACTAATCCATTAGACTAGCTACAACCATTTTGGTATTAAAGTAAGTACCTTAGATGGAGGTAATTTGAGTTAGACATACAAATCTACAAAGAAATTTTTCAAGAAATGACTTGTTTACTTGGTCACTACCTTGAATTCCCTAGATTCAAACTATTTTTTGAATAGGTCCATGGAAACAATTACATATTAGATCAGTGTTCTCTAGTAAGAAATAATAACAATAATAATCTAACTTTAAGGTCACTGCTAATCCAAACACCAAATTCATGTATGAGATCCCTTTGTTTGTGGGACAAGGGACCCCCTTCACGCAGTTGAAGTCGATTCCCCAATGCTCAAATGGTTGCATTGGGAGGATCTACTGCAATTGGCTATAAAAACAACTTTGTGTTTTGTTACATGCTTCATGTCATTGTGAACATGCTTTCACCCACTTGAAATTGTCCTTAAAATGGTAGGCCACCACAAATCCAAACATATAATTTTTTTGTGGTCGTTATTAGGGATAAGTACTCCTTATTGATGCTAAAATGGGCCTCCCTTACCAACTAGTCAATATCTGGTGGGATTATACCTAGTCTTAAAATTCCATCCATCCTGACCCTGTAGAGCATGCCTACTAAGATTTTGAATATGAGTGTTTTGTGGACAAGGCTTTGTCACTAAACTTTGGTGAATTATTTGGGTGTCCATTTGTGTTGTAGGAACTAATGTACATCCTCCTAGTAATCAGACATCACCTATATTTTGAATAATGACATTAGAATATTCACCTTTCACTTCTCTTGTGACTTCATCATTAAACACTTGAGATAGGTGGTTGGGTTGCACATGTGATTTACCTTACTTCACAAATAATTCATACACTTAAATTACCATTATCCATTATCTTAGTCTCCCCAATAGTATTGGATTATCGACTATGTATTTCAAGGTTTAGTGGTTGACATAAAAATTAAAATGATTAGCCAATAAGTAATTTATATTTTTTGAAAAGGATACACCATAAGTAGAGCTTCACATTCGGTGGGTTGTAGTTGAGTTTAGTTGAGGATAACTTCCAACGATAGTATAGTATTATCGATTATGTATTTCAAGGTTTAGTGGTTGACATAAAAATTAAAATGATTAGCCAATAAGTAATTTTATAGTTTTTGCAAAGGATACACCATAAGTAGAGCTTCACATTCAGTGGGTTGTAGTTGAGTTTAGTTGAGGATAGCTTCCAACTAAAAAATAAGATTAAGTGGTCCATTCCTTTTTCACTGGGGATGTGGGAGCACAACTTTGGTTATGATGCTTGAGGCATCATAATTGACATGAAATATATGTTCCTAGTCTGAGAACCATAAGATGTGATTTCACAATGTTATCCTTCAATGCCTCAAATCCTTATTGACATCCATCGGTCCAAACAAAGAGAGTATCCCCTTTTATCATTTGTTCCATAAGATATGTTATTTGTTCATATTCCTTAACAAAATTTTGATAGTTTCAAGTATGCCCTCAACAACCTTATCATTTGATGGGTTAGTTGGGGGTTTAAGGTTTCATCTTACCTTAACCTTTTTTAGGCTCACCATCATGCCCTCTTGTGTTCCAATAGATTTTCACATGGATCAAGACATATTACAATATGGGGTTCAAAGATACCCTCATTTCCCGACATTTGTTGAGTATTTGATTGTTGAGATTTGGGTACCTTATGTTTGTGAGTCTCTAAACACAAAGGGGGAGACTATTACCCTTATTACTTTACTTTATGTTCTAATTTCACGTTGACTTAAGAGTTTAAGTCAAAAATGAAATTTCTCACTTAAGTTATTAAAGTGAGATTTAATTCACTTTTTGGGTGAGTTAAAGGATATGAGACAAACTAAGGATGTTAGTGGACAAATCGGTAAGTGCAGACACAAACTAATCTCCCTAACTTTAACAATAAATTAGAACAAAACATAGCATAATACAAGCTTCTCCTTAGATTTCATTGTAATATAAACTAGTTCAATGAGGGATAAATTAAATATCGTTTAAACGTCGTTTGATCCTTGCTAGTGTCGTCCTTGCTCCATCCTTATATTTGTGGGATTTTGAACCTATTAAGAAACACAAACCAAGAAAGAGAGAGAGCAACGATATATATATTCCAATGAAACCTATGCATAAGATCAAGGAGTTATACAATAAAAATGGAGACACTTTTATAGGGAAGAAATGTATTACTGCATTATATTGATGAAAGTGGATGATCCAGGTGGATATCGGTGGCCACCCACCTTTTCCAACTGGCTCAAAACAACTTTCTGGCAATTTTGGTAATTTACTATTTTTAGCAGTTTTTTGGGTCTTGAACTTCCAGAGTCGTTTTGAGGCCCTAAACGATGTTTTTTGGGTATGTTGCAGTCATCATGAAATTTTGGGCAACTGTTGTAGTCCTCGGATAGATATTTCCAATGGTCTATCATATGCCTAAAACGGAGATCGTATGCAAATGTTACGACCTAGGAAGTTGATGTACCAACTTACCCAAACGGAGCCCACATGACTTTTGGCGCTTCATCTCCTAGGGTTAGGTTTTTGGATGTTTAGGGGTTTTGAAACTCTTGTTTATTGTAAAAAGGCCTTCAGAGCCTCAGTTTAATCATCTTATTGCAAATGAGTGCAGTCGTCACATCTCTTCTTTGAGATAAGCCGCCACCATTCCAGGAAGCTTGTTTTCCGCTGCATTTTACAGTTTCAGCTTATTTCCTTATTGAATAGAAAACCAGTTTTACTATATCTCTTTTATTTTGTGTTAGGCATCTGTTAATAATATGTAGTCATTTCGTTCTGCTCATAAAATCTGGATCAATGGTATCAGAGTGGTCTGCTCCTTGTCGTCTTAATGCATGTCCCCAATGAGGTCGGAGTACAAAGATTTGGGTCTCGAGCTTGTTTCTCTTGAGGACAAAAGATCTCCAACGCCCAAGCGACCTCTCATGGTAGGAGAAAAGAAAGATGACAGTACAGGAGATCCTTTCAAACTGTTGATTGAGGAAGATCTCACGCAACAAAGGAACGAGATGACGGATAGGTTCGCGCAAATCCTTCGGCGACTACAAACAGGTGACACATCTTCTTCGAGCGGAGGCGCCGCCCCCTTCAAGGTACAAATAAACTTTGATATTCCTATATTTGAAGGTCAAGTAGACACAGATGTTGTAGACAAGTGGTTGAATCTACTAGAAGGGTATTTTTCTGTCCATAACTTTTCGAATAGAGAAAATATTACTTTTGTGCTCCTCACAGTCGTTCCCCATGTCAAAGATTGGTGGGAAACTTTCTGTGAGAAAAAGGAAACAGAGGAACCCTCATTATTTACAGTCACGGCCACCTAGGAATCCTTCAGGGATGCTATTAAGGAACAATACTACCCTGTCGGAAGTTATGACAACTTGTTTACCAAATGGACCACACTGCGGCAAGAAAGAGACCAAGCAGTGCCAGATTTCACAAATATCTTCCATACCTTGCGCACCAAGATGGGTATCAAAGATTCAGAGTGGCATCTGGTGCTCAAGTATTGCGGTGCTCTGCATAGATACATCCAGACTGAAATGGAATTTATGGACATTTCATCCTTAGGCGTGGCCTATCGATATGCCATCAAAATCGGGTAGAAGCTCAAACAAAAGACACGACAATTTGGGTCGGGGAAACCCTCACAACAAAAGCTAGGAAAGGGCAGCCCCAACCCATAGAACAAAGCACAAAGCAAAGATGGACAGTATTAGGACAACCATTCCAAGCCACAAGAAAAGAAGGACATCGAAAAGACAAAGAAAGATACCGGGAAGTGGTGCGACTTCCATAAGATCCCTTGGCATAACACTGCTGACTGCCGCTCAAAGAAGTCATTGGTGGCTGAAGTGAAAGCCTTTGAATCAGATGCGAGTTCTGACTCTGAGTCAAAACCAGAAATGGGAAGATGGATCATTGACGTGGAACCCAGTGCCATTGTTGCTACCACCAAGCTCCAGCATGGTGAACTAGACGAGCCAGAAGAAGGAGAGCACCTCTTTCTTTCATAGATGTGGGTAAAAGGCACCCCACTGCACTTCATCGTTGATAGCGGTAGCCAGAAGAACCTCATCTCAGTAGAGGTCTTCAAGCGTCTGGCCCTTCTGACAACGCCGCAACCACATCCCTATAGCATTGGATGGCTCCGCCAAGGAAGCGATCTCCGTGTCAGCCAACAGTGTCGACTGACGTACGGCATCAAGCCCTTCAAAGACGAGGTATTGTGTGATGTTGCTCCTCTTCAAGTTTGTGATGTTATTTTGGGCCAACCTTATTTATGGAAACATCATGGTGTATATGAGTCTATGCCTCGTAGTGTTATTATTACTTTGAACAGGAAATTGTACAGGATACCCGAAGCTTTCCCACCTAGTGTTATTTCCTTGATCTCTACTAAGAAATGTAGGAAGGTCATCTCTCAGATGGGGAAGTTTGTCTTCTTTATGATTCACTCTCAGAATGAGAAAAAGATCACAGCCACATCCAGGGTCTCTGCAATCGACCTCTCCACACAACAGAAGCAAGTAGATAAGGTCGTGGAAGAATACTCAGATATCTTCTCCTCACCTACCGGGGTACCTCTGCACTACCAAGTCAAGAACCCCATCGATCTGACCCCTGGTGCACCACTGCCCAATGGGCCAATCTATCACCGCTCTCTGTTAGAGAATGAGGAGATCAAGCAACAGATCCGAGAACTACTCCACAAAGGGCACATTCATCCCAGATCATCACCTTGCGGGAGCCCAATCGTGATGGTACAAAAGAAAGATGGAACCCGGTGACTCTGCATTGATTACTGGGATCTGAATAAAATCATAGTCAGAAACCAGTACCCAATTCTCTGAATTGACGACCTCCTTGATCAACTCATGGGGGGGAAATACTTCAGTAAGATTGATCTTAAGTCTGGCTACCACCAGGTCCCGATAGAACAGACAGATGTATGGAAGACCACCTTCAAGTCAAAGGAAGGCCTTTTTGAATGGTTGGTCATGCCCTTTGGTTTGAAAAATGCTCCAACCACTTTCATGAGGATGATGGACTATATCCTGCGACCATTCACCAATACTTTTGTAGTGTTGTATCTTGATGGAATTCTCATTTACAACAAGACTTGGGCCGAACATTTGCATCATATTCAACAGGTTCTGCACACCCTGCGGCAACACAAGCTATATGCCAACTTGGAAAAATGCTCGTTCGGCATGGACAGGGTCCATTACCTAGGCTACATCATTGATCAACATGGCGTACATGTGGATCCAGCCAATATCCAAGTCATCCGTGACTGACCAGCCCCAACCACACTCACTGAGCTTTGGAGTTTCTTGGGCCTTGCCAATTTCTACCGTAGGTTCATGTTGGGATTCTCCCATATTGCATGGGCCCTCAGCCAAATAACCAGAGGTGGTGGCAAGGAAAAATTTGAGTGGGGCCAGTCCCAACAACAAGCATTCGATGATTTGAAACAACGCTTGTGCTCATCCCCAGTACTTTCACTACCATACCTGCATCAGCCCTTTGAGATCGAGACAGATGCTTCAAACTATGTTGTGGGTGTCGTTCTCACTCAACACGGCCACCCTGTGGCCTATCATAGTGAGACACTATCAGATGTTGTCCATAAGTACCCTAATTATGAAAAATAAATGTAATCCATTGTGCAAGCCTACCACCAGTGGAGACATTACATTCTTGGGAAGGAGACAGTAATCCACACTAATCATAAGCCATTGCAGTTCATGCAGACACAAGGAAAATTGTAGAACGATCGCCATCAAAAGTGGTCCACTTGCAGCAATTCCACCTCAACATCAAGTACAAAATGGGAAGCACCAACTGCGTTGTTGATTGCCTCAGCAGACCACCAGTCGCGGCACTCACCACAGTGCTAGACTCTTGTGGCCATGATACCTCTGGATGGCCCCAACTCTATTAGATAGACCCGAACTTCGCCACCACCTACCAAATGTTGGGTGCAAAGGCAGTTGTCGATAATTTCCATCTTCAGGATGGGTTGTTGTGTCATCTGGGCCATATATGTGTTCCATCAAGAGAGCGAGCGAAGATGATTTGGGAATCCCACTATAGCCGGGTGGTAGGACACTTCGACGTTGAAAAGACAGTGGCGATGCTACAGAAACATTTCTATTGGCTGAAACTTCGACAGGAGGTCAGCAAGTATATCAGGTCTTGCATTGCCTGTGTTATTGCCAAACCAACCACTAAGAAACAGGGCATGTACACCCCTCTTCCTACTCCTGACAGGCCATGGGAATCCATCTCAATGGACTACATGTCGGGCCTCTCATCCACCAAGTGGGGAAATGACTATTTTTTGTGGTTGTTGATCGTTTTTCTAAGATGGCGATTCTGGTTGCCTGCAAGAAGAGCATCACAGCAGAAGCCATTGCCAATCTCTTCTTTGAACGAGTCTGGGTACATTTTGGAATCACACAAACCATTGTCTCATATCAGGACTGTCAATTTCTCAGCACATTCTGGTCGAGCCTCTGGTCACTGCTGGTCACCAAGCTCACCAAATCCACGGCCTTTCACCCCCAAACAGATGGCCAAACCAAGGTTGTAAATTGAATGATCATGCATATCCTGCGCATGTATAATTCCAAGAACCCTCACACATGGGATGAGAGTCTTCCCTATGTCCAACATAGCTACAACCGAGCCCTGCATAGTTCAATCGGCCACAACCCCTTTCAGGTGGGGTTGGGATTCCAACCATTAGGTCCCATAGATGTTGCACTTCCCATTGCGGTCACCTAGGATGATTCCTCTCCTGATCCAACTGAGGCTGACAAAGCCACCCAGTTCATTGAGAGGATTCAGCACATCCTCCAACAGGTTCAGGATATCCTACAAAAGTCCAATGACAAGTACAAGCAGCGCCATGATCAACATCGGGTGCCACATAATTTTCAGGTGGGTGACAAAGTTTGGTTGCACTTGCAGAAATAATGCCTTATAGGACCCCATCGGAAGCTTCGCCCACTCTGTTATGGTCCGTACACCATCACCAAGGCTATGGGGGATAATTATTTTGAGCTCAACATTCCTCCTTTCCTTGGCCTACACCCAGTGTTCAACGTGGACCTCCTTCGGCATTATTTCCCACCATTATTGGACACCTCAGACATAGCAGAACAACTGACACCAATAGAGCTCAACCCCGACTATATACAACAAGCATCCAGTGATCAGATTGTGGACACACATATCAAGGGCACTCGAAAACAAAGGATCCAACTTTATCGAGTTGTCAAAGCTGGGCAGCTCCTGCACTAAGGCAAGTGGCTCACCCGGGGCCAAATTCAGTAGAAATTTTCTCATCTGATGGGGGAACTCAACGCATGGAGACCATTTCTTCCTAAGGAGGGAGGATTGATCCAGGTGGATATCGATGGCCACCCACATTTTCCAGCTGGCTCAAAACAGCTTTCTAGCAATTTTGGTAATTTACTATTTTTAGCAGTTTTTCAGGTCCTGAACTTCCAAAGTCGTTTTGAGGCCCAAAACGATGTTTTTTAGGGTATGTTGCGATCGCAAAATTTCATCATGAAATTTTGGGAAATTGTTGTATTCCTCAGATAGATATTTCTAATGGTCTATCATACACCTAAAATGGAGATCGTATGCAAACGTTACAACCCTGGGAAGTTAATGTACCAACTTACCCAAACGAGGCCCACATGACTTTTGGCACTTCATCTCCTAGGGTTAGGTTTTTGGATGTTTAGGGTTTTTGAAACTTCTATTTATTGTAAAAAGGCCTTCAGAACCTCATTGTAATCATCTTCTTACGAATGAACGCAGCCGTCACATCTCTTCTCAGAGATAAGCCGCCACCATTCCAGCAAGCTTGTTTTCCGTTGCATTTTACAGTTTCAGCTTATTTCCTTATTGAATAGAAAAATAGTTTTATTGTATCTTTGTTATTCTGTGTTAAGCATCTGTTAATAATCTGTAGTTATTTTGTTCTGCTCATAAAATCCGGATCAGTGGAGAATACAACCTATGCCTTAATATTGCAATATCCCTTCCAGTGGCCCTTTGCCTCAACACACACACATTTTCTCCAATTCTTTTGATGAAGAGTATTCACAACCTGACTTGGAAAGCTAAAGAAAAGCTATCACAAGTACAATCTTCAGCAGAATTCTGCATGCATAAGCCAGCCTAACTTTTCCCATGAGAGATCCTTATTTTTATAGGGTGAAGAGGGATGGATGAAGAGATTAGGATGATCCCACTAAATCAGAGAAGCGAGTAAGATCCAAATTGATCAGAGGCCACCTCATCCTTTCGAAGATTCCATTCTATAACCTTCAAGAATTTCATCGTTTTCCTTTGTTTGAGCATCCCTAAACATAAGGAGCATGTGACGACGTCGCATTCCACTTGGCACTATGGTGCAGCATGTGAGGATCGAGGATCGTCGCACCCTTATCATTTGGCAAGGTGAAATGTTCTTCTTTGCTAGGGCTTTTAATAAAGAAAAGATGATTATATTTCCCATGGAGAAAGTCTTATTTCTTCAGTAGTTTTCAGGGAATAGATAAGTAAGAAATACACATAGCATCGGTGATTGCGGGGTGACAAAAATAATGTGTAAGAGAATTCCTCCCAAAGTATGAAGTTGGAACATGTGACAACTGAAATACTTTGTAGAATGTATGTGTCAAGAACAAGGAGAACATCGATCGAAAACCTGTCAACAAACAAGCATCTGCATAATAATAATATACCATTTAATGAGGTAGGCATCCCCATACTCAGACTACAAGTGACCTTAAGCATAAGTTTCAAGTGAGTCATGGCCACCAATCATACACTAAGGATCCATTTCATTATGATTCAACATAGCCACGAGAAATACATTGTGGATATATGATATAAAGACTCAAATTTGGACATAGCCATGAGAAATACACTATGGATCTATATGTCAATACAGAATCATGAATGCTCCATCACAACCTAGACCTATGCAACAGTATCTAGGCTTTTCATTTCCATCATCACGAAGTATGAATCTATCCATGTGATTACAGCTGTCGAAGTCGAACATGGTAGAAACCACTTGATTACCAATCATTAATGGATACCATTAACAAGTACGAGGGAAATCACCATTGATGTCGATGACCCCCAAGGTACTCTAGTACAATCAACGAATGTGAATTAATGAACTGAAGTTGAACACTTGATGGAATTTTCCAATCAGAGGCCAATGATGTGAACCCACTGTTGAAAATGAGGAAACCTGCCATTGATACATGCAAGTTCCAAGGTACTAAATGATTTTTAAGTCTAATTCCTGGATAATGAGTTGAAGTCGACAGGAAAAGACTCATCAGAAGAGGGAATTAATGTATCCCCTATCAATGACACGAAACATGTAATAGATTTGAAGTAGATTAGAGTATAAAGTGAGTCGGAACTGACTCAGGGAAGGATGACATGGTAAAAGTTTGAGGATTGCATATGGTTGACTTGATAGAAGGCTTGTTAGGTTGAACTACTCTTGAACATATGAATGACACAACAATTGTCTTGGCAGCATTGATTCAAGGAGGACCCATTATACATACCGATGGATGATCAAACAAGAGACAAATGGATTTCCCAACCCAGATACAATAATGAAGAGGGGTGTCATGTTCAAGAGCGACTTACTGCCACTAACAACGATACAGATATACATTTCTTTCCCAATTTTCCCACAACATTTCTGGCAAATACCTCTTTATTTTTACACAAGCATGAGGAGGATAACATATGCTTAAAATGTAAACTCATCCTTCGGACGAGTCCCTCATATTAGTTTTAACAAACCCTAGGAAGGAGTGGTACAATCCCGTATGGGCCTTTCGATGTTTGTTTTACGAGTTCAAAGAAAGAAAACAAAGTGGTTTTTTATGTTTAGAGAGTTTGAAAAACACTTAAAGAAAACTCCAAAATGTCATTTTTCGCAAATTAGTCTGATGAGACTGAAAAAGAGATAATCTACCACTCATCAGACGTTTTCTTCAAATAATTTTACGAGCATGAAAAGAAAAAGATCGCTCGGCTATCTTTTCATGTTTAGGGAGTTTGAAAAGAGCTTAAAGAGGACTCCAGGGGGATTCATTTTTGTATTACCTTTAGGAGTCTGAAAAAGTGATAAAATTTTACCCGATTATATTCTCATAGTTTTATGAGCGTGAGAAAGAACAAAGACCATGCTCGACATTTTTTTACTGAAAAAACCCAAAAGCATATATACATCAAATGATTTTGCAAAAACATGTAAAAGGCGACCAAAAAGGTTTGATCCATATCAAAATTCCAATCGTCAGACCTGTATCCTGAAATATTGACACTTTGAAAATTTCATTAGGTTTTTACATAGATGAGAAATATTAAAAAATAATTCAATTTTAGGTTAAAAAATGGTAAAAATAGGTTAAATAGGTCAAAACAAGTTCATTTTACCATTCCAGTTGTATTTTCACCCAAACTAGTGCAAAAACCCTCTTTTACCTCTGATCTTCAAGTGACGATTCCGACATGATCCGTGGACGATTTCTCGAGTCGTCTACGTGAGGTTGTTTTTCTTCCTCCCCTCTCTCTTTCTATAGCAAAATTTTTCAGTTTTTATGGTTAATTTTTTTATTTTATGGGAGAATTTCCCAGGGAGAGAGTGCCTCTAGATCATTGTAGGGGTTTCACTACTGGGGTGTGATGACGTCGCACTATGGTAAACCTGGCCCTTGTGATGACCGTAACTGAAAAAATAAAAAGAGAGAAAGAACTAGGAAAGCTCCCAATTTTTTGTTTTTTATGAACTAATTCATATTTAATTGTTGTTTGGTAGACTTTCCACAGTTCATCATGCTCGAATGGTAGCTAAGAGAGCATGAAGAGGAAGATTACATTGTCAGGAATGATCCCAACACCATCATGGCACTCCGGGAGTGCAGCTTGCTTAAGTTCTTCAAAGTGCAGGGCATGAGGGCGCAGTTAATTCTATTGGAGCACTTAGTCTGAATGTGGGATGTAAACGAACAATCCTTTCATGTCGGGGTACATACACTCACTCTAGAGATTGATGACATCTATTTCTTGACTGGATTATCTCGTCATGGTCTCGAGTGTCATTATCGGGAATCAGAGGAGGAGGCAAACCAATGGATTATTATGCATCACATCACTAAGAAATTGGTACAGAGAAACATAGTGGCAAGGTTGCCATAAAGGATGTTCAGGACTTATCTTTGAGGACCAGTATCTATACCATTACTCGTGTGGCAGGGAGTGAATCTCCACACATGGCCTTGTAGAGCCATTTTCAGTATCCTATTGAGTGCATGGAGCCCCGAGTTTTCAACTGGTGTAAGGGCCTCCTCAAAAATATGAAGAAACAATTAAAAAAGTGCAGGACCAGTCGGTTGAAGCAATTTGGATATGGGTCGATTTTGGTGTCCTTTTTCCTAGAAAGGGTCTCAGTTTTGTGCCTACAACATGTGGATTAGGGTGTACCCACTCCATAGGATCCTCGGATGAAGAGATGGGTAGACTTGATGGCACGTCATGGTGGTGTCCCAACCGTTACATATGGTCATGTCTTCTTCCAGTGGCTAAGAGATCAGCTTGTCATGATCGAGGATTATGCATATGTCAGGACTGATTTCCATGGTGATCCCAACTTGGCACTACTCGACGGTTCACAGTGGGGAGATATAGGTAAAAATGACTCTTTTTCATTATATGTTGTTTTTGGCATTTTAATTATGCAATTTTTATGTTATGTATCTGAGACTAATGAAGATCTCTCAAAATGCAGATGTGGAACCTTTCAGACCTCAAGGATCATATCCAATCCAGAGACGTGGAGAGATAGGAACAGTGGTAGGTAGAGGAGTAGTAGTTGAGGATATCGAGGAGATCAAACAAAACCTCAATGGATTGACTATGAATATCCCTGACATCACTGTGGATGAGTTACCTCGATGTTACCGATGCCATATCGTTGGCATTTCAGCATCTATTAGTCAACTGCTCCATCGTGTAGCACAGAAAATGGTTTGTTATCATGAGCATCATCCATGATACATATGTATATGAAGCCATGTGATTCAACATTTTGGTCTCAAGACACACTTTTGTAACTTTTTGCGTTATAATACAAAACTTCTATCGGCATACTTGTTTTTATGTGTTTGTGTTTGGATTTATAAATTGTGCAAATGTCTATCTAAAACATAATTGGTTAAAGCATATGTTAATGTATTTAGATATCTAGGAATGTGTTGATATTCAATGTAATCAAAATTCATTTCCAAGAAGTGAATTCTCAAGTATACCTGTAAAAACGTAGGACTTCTGATGGAATAGATGTTGCTTAATTGCAGCACCACAAGCTGAGAATTGAGTCGTACAATTAGATGGTGGATTCCAATTGAAATGGCATCAGTCAATAGCTCAATGACCGCACTATATTCTGCAATATTATTAGTTGCACTACCAGGAAAATACCGTGTAGACTTATCAACTCGTCCGTAGAGATATAGATTTCCCATGCAGCAGACACTAGATTTTGAGTACTGCGACTAGCACCATCAACAAATCCAATATAAGGTAGTGAGAATGTCGACATCTAGAAACCAAGCACAAGGCAAGGTAATCATTTTAAGGGAAGAAAAAAGAAACGACAAAATGCACACTAGAGTATGATACAATAAAGTACAAAGAACTCATGCAAAATATTTTAAGCATAGTACTTCTTTAGGTAAAGCCCATTTCTGGGTTCACCCAAAGGAATTCCATCGTAATCAACCAGCTCGTAAGCCTCTTTCTCTAATACTCATTTAATGATATAAGGACCACGCCACATGGGCTTGAATTTACCTTCCCCAAACAAGTTGTGATCTTGTTCATAAAGGAGAACTAAATCGCCTTCAGAAAAAACACGAGGTTTAACATGTTTGTCGTATTGAGCCTTGACACGTTTCTTCTGGTTTTCTATGACTAACACAACATTACAACGAGTCTTGTCTAATTGCATTAAATACAACAGATTTTCTTCTTCAGTTGTGGTGTTGGGGAGGAGTTCGACGACTATCTTCAGAGACGGAATTTCGCATTCAATCGGCAAAATGATTTCAATACCATATACTAATTGGAAAGGCTTGAACCTTGTAGCATATTTGACTGATGTTTGATAGGCCCACAATGCTGAAAAAATCATTGTATTCCAACTTGACTTATGAATCCCTACCATTTATCAAAGCATAGTGGTTAAAACTTTGTTCATTGCTTCAACTTGGCCATTGGCCTGTGGATAATAAGGGGTTGAGTTTTCATGTTGTAAACATCATAAAATTGCGAAAATGGGTGCCATGGTCAGTGACGATGGCTTGAGGGACACCAAACCTAGTGATGATATGATTGAATATGAACAGTGTTGCATTTTTCCCAGTGTTATCAAATGAAGGCATCACCCCCACCCACTTAGTGAAATAATCCACAACTACAATGATGTATCCATGCCCCCCGGCCAAGTGAGGGTGACATGTCATGAAGTCAATGCCTCATTTAGCAAATGGACCAATGTAAACTACAGGATAGAGAGGAGTAGGATGTGTTTGAATCTTATTATTATATGTTTGAAAAGTGTGGCATTTCTGAACTGTGATAATGCAATCCTTAAAAAGAAAAGGCCATAAGTAACCATCTCATAAGATATTTTGGGTAGTGGCATACCTAGACATATGACCGCCACATGCTCCAGAATGACATTCATTTAACGCTTTCTCATCTTCATCATAGATTAGACATCGTCGAAATATGGAATCAATACCACGACGGTAAAGGGTATCACCAAGGATAATATATTGACGGGTTTGATACCTAATACGACGATGATCTACACGATATATATCAGTCCAGAAGGTTTAGGTTTGGAGATAAATGATGATGTCTCCATACCATATATCGTCGAAACTGATCAGAAAGAGAGATTCATCAGGAAAAAAATCTTCTTCCACATGTTTTATATCAATGGAAGGATGGTCACAAATAAACTCAGCAAAGACCAAAAATTTCTTTGACTTTTCTTTATCAAATTCCAAATCAACTCCTGGAGAATCACTATCCATTTGGAGTATTTTTCCCCCAACAATTTTCGTGTAAGAATATGTTGCATAGGGTTGCAATCAGAAATAATCGTGGTTTTGTGCAATAATATATAGTTACGAAAACATTGGAAATATGAACAACCACCAAAGCCAATTTCTCCACATGCATGTATTTGACTTCAAAGGTCGTAAGACTCTGACTTAAATAGTAAATGACATGTTTTTCATGTGAATCATCCTCTTGGACCAAAACCATGGCGATGGTATGATCCGAAGCAGCCAAATATAAGCAATAATATTGACTATAATCGGGGGGAAATAATAGTGGTGTGCAGGTTAATGCAAGTTTCAAAGCATCAAAGGCTTTGTTGGCAGTGTCATCCCACACAAAATCATGACCATTTTTAAGAAGTCGAGTGAAACCTTTGATTAGTTCGGAAAAATTGGGAATGAATCGTCGTAGAAAGTTTGTCTTCCCTTGCAAAATTTGGAGTTGGCGTAAGGTAGAAGGAGGAGGCAAATTGATAATGGTATTGACCTTCAACGGATCCACCCAGATCCCGTGTGTGGAAACAATAAATCCTAGAAGTCATCCAAACTCCACACAAAAAACATATTTATGTGGATTCAATTATATCCAGTAATATTGACATCGGAGGAAAATGGCTCGTAAGTGTGTCGGGTGATCTTGACGACGCATGGAATGCACTAGCAAATCATCAAGGTAAGGTTGTACAATATGCTTAATGTAGTGAAAAACATAAGACATAGCGCGTTGAAAAGTCGCACCAACATTCTTGAGACCAAAAGGGAGTTTACGGTACGCGAAGGTACCCCAAGGGAAAATAAATGTGGTTTTATGTTGATCTGTGGGTAAAATATTGATTTGATTATAGCTGGAAAATCCATCCATCAAAGAGAAGATTTCACTCCCGGCACAATCATCAACGATTTGGTTGATGAAAGGGGTTGGATAATTATCTTTAAGACAAGCCTTGTTAATATCCCTATAATCAACACAAACACGGATCGTTCCTTATTTCTCCGTGACCGGAACAAGATTGGACACCCAATCAGTCAATGCTATAAGGTAGACAAAACCAACTTTAAGAAGTTTCTCAACTTCAAATTTGATTACAGCGGATCTTCGTGTATGAACTAGGAGAAGTCGTTGTCGAACGAGCTTAGCGTCAGGCTATGTCTTAATTTCATGAACAACGATATCTGGATCAATTCCAGGCATCTCTTCGTAACTCCATGAAAATACATTATGAAAATCTTGAAAAAGGGCCTTGTAAGTTTGGATCTCATCGGGAGAACATGAGGCACCGATATGAACATTTTCCACAATTCCAAGCTTAATTGAAATATCCATAGGGATGGTGGGTGAAATATTTCCCAAGTTCCCTTCATACAAAACATCACTTGTTGGTTCAGAAACTGGGGGGAATTAATGACTGTGGATGGATTCGAAATCTGTTGGTAACTCTTGATAGTCTCGGGTTTGAGGAAGAGGATAGAATGATGATTCCCATCATCCCATGGTGTTCCTTCCATAGACATAACTACCATGATTGTTTCATCAATGTGAAATATCGTGCGAAATGGATCCGGAGACATATCAAAGAGAGAATGAGGAGAAGGAGATGTCGATTGAATAGCTTGATAGGCCAATTCCATCAGATTTAATAGCATTTGGTCGCCACAACAAAGACATTCTTACAAGATAGGTGTTATCCAAGGGTCATAGGACTCAGGGATTTTTCTAACAGTGGTCGAAATCATGTTAATAGAAGCAACAAGAGGGGGGAGGAACATCGGGTGGTGGAATGGGGAAAGTGCCCATTAACGAGGAATCTTTTAAAAGACCCACACCGACATTCTCATAACTAGGAGGTGTTTTTGCTATGAAATGAATATTACTAGTACGCAAATCAGAACTAAAAAAGGTGAGTTGATCTACCGTAATAACTTTACCTTGGTGAGGGAAACATATCACACGAAAAAGATTAGAAACAATTGCTCGCATAGCATCGATCCAACTACGGCCAAGTAAGAGGTTGTAATCGAGAGGTGCATCAAACACTTCAACCTCAACAGTAATCGCTTTTCCTTCTAACGCAATAGATAATGCAGGAAGAACACCATAAGGTTTAAACCATGTACCATTTTATTTTAATGTGTTGTGTGACTCGATAAGGGAAAGAGAGCCAATGGATTTCCAACAAGTGACGGACATGACGCAATTCGAAGCACCTTCATCAACAATTGTTTGACAAATATTCTTATTTTTCACAATTACTTGTATTTGAAAAGATAATTGATGAGGGAGTCTTAGGATGTGATTCTCCAAGTCAAAGATTATCAAATTTGTGTCAGTGGGATCGATTCCACCAATAGACTTTAATAGTTTCTTTCGTTGAGTAGGAAAACTTTGAAGGACTTCGAGAGCCGACATCGTAGATGGTACATGTGCAAGATCTTCTACAATACTGTAGTTTTGAGTTGCACGTGCATGTGGGTTAAATGACGACTTACGAATGACACCCTTAGGATGCGGACAAATGACTGTATCGATATTAGGTCGTTCAAGATGAAGAGGACTATTAGGAGGTGAAGCCGATGGAGTATTTTGATCATCAACTTTCTCTTTAGAACGAGAATAATATTTAGTTCGAGTAGCGACTGCAACTTCATTTTTCTTGAAGTCACCAGTACACATAAGCACATAAGAGCTGGTAGAGGGAGAAGGTTGGTGATGAATAACCAGTTGGGCATGTTGTTTAGAAGGAAAAGGTTGTGACAAAATGGAAGGTGTAGGGGGAGTCCCATTTCCTTGGAGGAACTTATTAACTTTTGCACATCTCGAACAATCTTTCGTGTAATGGTCCTCGCTAGAGATAAGACAAGGATAAAAATGTTTTATCTTTTATTTATCATTGGTGGGTTGAATTTTGGGTTTATCTGGTTGTTTATTATTAGTTTTATCCTCTTTTTTCTTACCCTTCCCTTTCTTTTTATTTTGATATTTATCGATATTCATAGATTGAACCGTATTCACCTCAGAGGTTTTACTGGGAGAGAGATCAGGAGGAGGAGCATTTTGTACACCAGCAGTAGTAGGTTTGGGATTGGAATGATTCACTTGTTTTGACTGATTCTCAGCATGAAAAGCGCCAATCACACCATCAACAGCATGAGATGCTACTGGAAGCATTGGGGTTGGATTTGTAGACGGGCGAGGAGCATCAGGGATCAAATCATATAATGTGCTCGTTTGAGAATAAACGAGATCCAAGTATTGAGCACGACTGATTGCCTATTCTTTAGTGATGACACCTCCCATGGAAACATCACGGGCTATAGGACCGATGAGTGATTTAGTGAACCACTCAACCAACAATTGATCAGGAAGAGGAACTTCTATTAATTGTCGTCTCCTCTTCTACTCATGAATATGATCGAAGATGTGGGTAGAAGAGAATTGTTTAAATGAACCTAAAATTTGTGTTCATGTCTCATACCGTATCGGCAGTGGGTAATGTGTCAATAAATCCATGGCTAAGGTGTTGAAATCATTAAAGAAACTTCTAGGCAATTTGATGTACCATTTGGCAGCCGAACCCGGAAGAGTGCATTGGAAAAGTCATATTCATATGGAGTCATCCGTTAAAGAATTGGATGAACACCAAAGATGAAAATTCATGGCATGATTGCTTGGATCCTCTCTCGATCAACCGTCAAACTTTGGAATGTATGACGGTATTTTAGAAGGTATAACCGGCCAAAAAGGAGAATGTAAGATAGGATCATTCAAAATTCGAGACAAATCTAGTAAATCCAAAGTAGCTAGAAATGACAATTGTATGTTAACTTGAGGAAAATGATAATTTTGGGGAGGTAATCTTGTAGGTATACCAGTAGGACCATAAGTTGTTTGTAAATAGTTAGAAGGTCCATTCAAATTTGGTTGAGGAAACGTTTGAGTCAAGTATCCAACATTCGTTTGTTGATTTGGCATGCCACCTTGGAAAGGAGCATAAGATTGGGAAGCTTGACCCTAGGTAGGATTTACAGTGCCTGGATAAGACTTGCCAGGATTAGAGGGTACAAAAGAATTCGATTGAGGATTTTCCCCCCCAGGCAGTTGTTGATTGCCTTGGAAAGGAAAATTCCAAGGTTGGGTTTGTAATCCAGGCATATATTTCCCGTAAACTGGGTTATGATGCCCAACTTGGGGTTGTCCCCCAACTTGAGGTTGACCTCCAAAAGGAAGTTGATAACCAGAAGTAACAAAATGACTTGTGCCTCCAAGTAAATTGGAGCTACTTGGTCTAGGATGATTAGATCCTCCAAGTGGTGGAGGAAGACTAGGCCCCCCGGGTAAAACTTGAGTAGGAGTAGGAATGAAATTTCTAGTAGCATTGTACCCAGGTGGAATAAAAATACTAGGTCCTCTAGATGGACCCTGGGTAGGAATAGTAATAGAACTACTAAGAGCATTTTACCCAGGTGGAAGTGATAGATTCGATCTAAGAGGAAGTGGTGTTCCAATAGGAGCTTGAATTGTTCCTCAACTTCCAATAGAAAAAGGTGCAACTTATGGGAGTGTGGTAGAGCTAGTGAACTGGAGAGGAAGAATTGTATGTGTACCAACCAACAACAGGTCTGAAACCATAACAAAATTACTTGTCGTGCTAGTAAAATTATTCAGAGGTACTGTATAAGAAGTAGAAGTAATAGGTATGTGTGATGACATAGGTTGGTTTGGACTCATACCTAGTTTATAAAAAATAGTGTGTCTCAAGGGAGTCCTCCAAAAAGAATGGACTGGGACTGAACTAGGATTAAAAATTCCAGAAGTTTGAACCGGGGTTCTAAATGATTCACTATGAAATGGTGGATCATCCACACCAGACTCTATGAAAGGTCCCAAAGGTATTCTAGTATAGTCTTCAACAACATCTCTCGAAGAGTTTATTTGGAGCAAAACAGGGTCTTGAATAACATTCAACAACGGATTTACAGGGAGTGATGATTCGACCAATGGAATAGAACTCCCGATCTCATGGGATACGTCATTATTGACTGCTCCTTCAGGAGAAGGACCCTATGGTGAATTAGGAAGCAAGGGGGTGTATTCTTCTAGTTCGTCTGGAGGAAATCCTTGCATCCTACGTGAAAGGAAAGGGCCGATGTTGGCCACACCTAATAAAGAATAAAAAATATCTATGGACAACTAGAGAAAAAAAACAACACTTCACTAATAAAATATAGATATCAAGCATACAAACAAACCTTCTTATTTTGAAATCACTAGTTGGTGATGAAATCCAACGTCGCGGGATCAAGACAAGAAGGGGTTGGGATAAATAGGGTGGAAAAGTTATGTTGACGACCTGCTTAATGGACTTACACCCTAGTGCAAGCTCCTACACATAATCATGGGTATACCCTCCGAGGAGCCCGAGTGAGTTTGGCCAATGTCGATTCCAGGTACTGTGAAGACTTGCCCCTCCATAGTCACCTCGTGCAAAGACCCAAAAGAGATAGGATACTAAGGTTATCAATTATGACAATGATGCCTGGGGAAGCAGTCGACAGTCCGATATACGTGCAAGCAGGGTATCTAAGCCTGAAATCTCCTCGAGAAGATCCACACAAGATTTTCTTCTCAAGTGACCCCCAATAATACACGCATTCACTACACTAATAACAACAAATTAGGGTGAGTAACTTTGTTGGCCTTAATGCGACCTTTTGATTGACCCTTGTGTTAGAACAGCTTCCTAGGACAAAATGTTGCAAGTGTATTTAACTCTCCCTATCATAAGATGCTATTGTGTATTTTGATGCTTTGGAGAGTATTCCTCACAGCCTATTCCAAAGTGCTATACCTAGCTAATGTTGGTGTATAAGAGTTCTAGAAAATAAAAGTTACTAAATAAATTTTAAAATTACGCTTAATTTTAATGGTTGTTGTTTAACTCACAAAGGAATAGGAGATGAAACTGAGGAAGTGCTTGACCTTGACTCAACAATATGCAAAGAGAGATGAGATGCAATATTTGTGTTCAATGAACTCTAATTACATAAGAGAGAAGGTTTTATTTTACCAGAATACAACAAGTTGCAAAATACAATTCCTTCAATCTTGAACAATCTTGATGCCAAACAATCAAAGCTATCAAATTTTCCATTTTTTTCTTTATAAACAAAAACTTGAATGAAAAAATTTTCTTGTAAACACTATAAATAGAAAGATAATTTTCAATTATTTTTATTTTTAAATAAAAAATAGAGATCTGAATCAAAAAGAAAAAAGTTGTTCAAGAAAATGAATGCACTCACAACGCAATTCCCTGAACTTAACTCATAATGCAACCAAAGATGTAAAAACAAGAAAACTTATTGGTTTAATGAAATCAAAAATCATTTTCTAATAAAAAACAATCCAAAACTTACAAAAAAGAATTGACAACTTAATTGACAAGAACTTAAGGATGAAACCCATATATTATACCCTTGCAGCAATAAGTGAAATATAGAACTTTGAAGCATATGAAAAAGACTCTCAACACTTGAGAAATGATCAAAATCAGTTAAAATTTGCAAACCAAGCTGTGAATAATCATTCAACTGGACCAAAAATTCACTCCAAGAAATGATCAAAAATCTTGGCAAAGAGAAAAATTGACTCTCACTCAAAAAAAATCTTCAGGGATCGTCAGAGGCAACAGAAGGAAATAGTGCGACAATAAAGGATCATCGCAGGTAGTTAGAAATACATAGTGTGACATCGTCACACTGGTTTTCACAGCAGGGTGCAACGATGACTGAAAATGAAGGAAAAAATGAATACATGATAGGATTTTTCAATGAACTTTCAAGACCTGAGAGTCAACATGGATCACCCAATGACTCAGATAATGAAAAATCAACCAAAAGCAAGAAAACCAAAAGAAAAAATGAAGCAAATACCAAAAGAGGACGTTCCCCAGTATGGTCGCCAATTTTGTTACTGGACAAACCGGTAAGTGTGGACACAAACTAATCTCCCTAACTTCAACAAGAAATTAGAACAAAATATAGCAGAATACAAGCTTCTCCTTAGATTTCACTGTAATATAAACTAGTTCAATGAGGGATAAATGACATATCATTTAAATCTTGTTTGATCATTTCTAGTGTCATCCTTGCTCCATCCTTGGATTTTTTGGATATTCAACCTGTCAAGAAACACAAACCAACAAAGAGAGAGAACAACGATATATATATTCCAATGAAACCTATGCATAAGATCAAGGAGGTATACAATAAAAATGGAAACACTTTTATAGGGAAGAAATGTATTATTGCATTATATTGATGAAAGTGGAGAATACAACATTTGCCTTGATGTTGCAAGGTCCCTTCCAATGGCCCTTTTCCTCAACACACACACCTTTTCTCCAATGCTTTTGATGAAGAGTATTCACAACCTGACTTGGAAAGCTAAAGAAAATCTATCACAAGTACAATCTTCAGCATAAGCCAGCCTAACTTTTCCCATGAGAGATCCCTTTTTTATAGGGTGATGAGGGATGGATGAAGAGATTCGGATGATCCCACTAAATCAGAGAAGTGAGTGAGATCCAAACCGATCGGAGGCCACCTCATCCTTTCGAATATTCCATTCTAGAACATTCGATAATTTTACCTTTTTCTTTGTTTGAGCATTGTTGCATCCTAAACATAAGCAGCCTGCAATGACGTCGCATTCCACTGTGGTGCAACATGCGATGATCAGGGATCGTCTCACCCTTATCATTTGGAAAGGTACGACGATCTTCTTTGGTATGGTTTTTAATAAATAAAATATGATCATATTTCCTAGGGAGAAAGTCTTATTTCTTCAGTGTGTTTTAGGGAACAGAGAAGTAAGCAATACACATAGCATCGGTGATCGTGGGGTGACCAAAATAATGTATAACAAAGGAAAGTGGGTTTCCTAAGTGATATTTTTGGATTAAATCTCACCCATTGATTAGACATGGCTTTATTGGATCTAGGCCATTGATATTTTAGGGTTTGGCCAAAGATAGGCTAAATGAGGGAAAAGGGTAAGGAAGAGGCTCAATTCTTCACTTGAGAGATTTGAGAGGAGAGGAGGAGAATAGAGAAGCTCTTGGGTGCATTTCTTGAGGAGAGGAGGGTGCATGAGGTCAAGAGTTGAGGAGAATCCATAGCTTGGGTGCTAGCTTGCATGGAGGGTCATTTATGGAGCCTTGGGCACCATCTTGAGTAGGGGTGCATTATTGAGGAGGAGGGGCACACATGCTCGTGAGGAGAGGCGCATCTTGTGAGGAGGGCACATATAGCTTTGGAGAGGCCCCCATATCTTGGAGGAGACTCATTCACCATGTATAGGCGCACTCTAGAGGAGTAGAGGGAGCAAGGGTGGAGGAGGGCGCATACATGTCGTGTTTTTTCTAGAGGAGGGGTGCACTTAAGCTTAGTGTGTACCAATCCATGGAGGGAGGCACGCTTGTGTAGAGGGTGCAAGATCAAGGGAAAATCAAAGGCGCAAGGAAAGGTTCAAGGTTCAAGCAAAGGCAAAGGAAAAGGCAAGCATAAGGAAAGAGGGACAAGGTGTTAGCAAGAGAAGAAGGGAGCACCAAGGCAAAGGGTGCCTTTCGTCAATGGGATAGAAGGCACATATTCACGGGACTCCAAAGTATCCGAGAGTGGTTGTTAATGTACTAGGTTCACTTGTATATGCTTTCCTTCTTGTACATTTTTCTTTGAGATCTTCTATATACATCTATCTCCAAACCAGTTTTCCCCAGGGGGGTTTATCCAGGGTCATGTTGACCAAAAATACTTGTGTCCATTTTCATGCATGTTTGGATGTGTTGATCATCATTTTAGAGTTGTAAATATCTAGAGGAGTGTTATTTGTTTTCAATATATTCCATGTGATAACCATTGGTTTGAGAGAACTTGCAAGGGCACCTCAAAAGAGCACTTAACCATCAAAATTATGAGCATAAAAGTACTGACTTTTTGTTGTCCTAAAACAACAACAAAGGATAGTTTTGGAGATTGAACTTAGAGCCAAATTTCAGGTCAAAGACACACCTATTTTGGCAGCCTCATAGTACCTTAGTTGTCTTCATGGTATCATAATCCTTGGTGGCAAAGACTTGTTGATTTCTAGAACATACAGTTGGCAGTTTCTTGACAAATTGTTGGCATATTTTGGGACAGCTTGTTGACAGTTTGTTGGATAAATTGTTGGCAGATTTGTTGGATAGTTTGTAGGACTATTTTGGACATGTGTGGACAGCCTCTTATCACACCTATGTGGACAGGAGTGAGGCTGAGTTTTGACAACCTCTTTTCACACATGTGTTGTCAAGAGTGAGGTTGTAGTTGGATTACCTCTTTTCACACCTGTGTTGAAAGGAGTGAGGTTGTACTCTTGTGCAGTTTTAGCATCAGTGTGAGATTCAGTGGATATCCATGTCGGTGTCCCAGATGAGGGCAAAGGATAGGATAGACGGAGCTAGAAATTGCTCCCCTTGGAATACTAGGATCGTATTCTTCTTGAAGGATCTTGAACTATGGGATATAGTTCAAGCTCTTGTGGTGATTCCTCCTGCACTTGATCCTTCACCATTGTTGGATGTAGATGTTAGGAAGAACACCAAGGTGAAGAGGACTATTTATGATGTTGTGAGAGACCACATCATACCCCATTTGACTGATAAAGACTATGCCTTTGAGATATGGACGTCATTGTGCAAGCTTTACCAGAGTCCCAATCAGAACCGGAAGAGAGTATGAAGGACAAGCTAAGGAGAATTTAGATGCTCGATTTCAAGTCGGTTACATCATCCCTTGGAATATTTACACAGATTCGAGATGAGTTGGTTGTAGTCGGGGAGATTGTGGATCCTAACTTCTTGGTGAGGACAGTGTTGAACATCTTTTCCAAACCTTGGGTTTCATTTGTACGAGGCATTGTATCCTGGGAGGTCATGCCTAATTGGGAGAGACTTTGGGATGACTTCATACAGGAGGAGTTGAGATGTAGCCCGGGATCTTTAGGACAACAACATATTTCATAGGGTGATGAGGATATTTCTCTGTGGACTAAGGGCAAGAAGAACACTGGCAGGGGTGCTAGATAGGGTCCCAAGGCAGGGGCCAAACCACAGTAGAGTGGCGGTGAGCAAGAGAGAGACATGAGAATAGTGAGATGCTTTGCTTGTGGAGAATGGGTCACTATGCAAGACAGGGTCCCAAGAAGAAGAAGAAGGATGATACTACAGTGACAACAGAGGAGGAGGAGTTTGTTTCTTAGTTTGTGAGGGAGTGTGATTTTGTCAATTGTTGTTTGTCAATTTATACAACATCCAGCGGTCAGTCTAAAGACATGGTTGAGGAGGTCCCATTGAATCAAAGTATTGATTCAGAGGGAGCTCAGATTCAGTTTTCGAGGACACCATCTTCAGGGTTGACTGGCCCACCCGGGACAGCTTTAGTTTCAAATTTGTCGAGAAGACAGATGGTTGGTGCAAAGGCTTCAGAGAATCAAAGATTGATGAGTATGAGCAGGGTGCTAGAAAGGATTGAGCCTCACTTGGCTATTGAGACGAGAAAATAAGATTCAGGTTCCACTTCATGTGGAAGTCACTTTGTGAAAGACCAAGTCGAGGATATTGGTGAGATTCCAAGGTCTAGATACTCTTGGTGAGATGCCAAGAGAGAGACTCTTGATGAGATACCAAGAGGTGATAATCTTAGTGAGATGCCAAGACAGAGACTCTTGGTGAGATTCCAAGAGAGTGACCGTTGGTGAGATTCCATGAGGTATAAATCCTTGGTGAGATGCCAAGGTTGAGATCTTTGGTGTGATGCCAAGATCTAGGTGATCTTGGATAGGTGGAGATGCACTTCCATCTATAGATCATGTAGGTTGAGCAGATCTGTGTCAGAGACCACTTGTGATTATCAGGGTACAACCACACTCACTGAGTATTTTCCAGTAGGCAACCATGCCCACTGCAGAGATGTGATTTGGGGGTGAATGGCACTTTCCTCGATAAGAGGGAGTGTTGAGATTTTGGTACCTTGGAAAGTGGTCCCCTTGTGTTTGTGAGTCTCTAAACACAAAGGGGGAGAATATTACCCTCATTATTTTACTTTATGTTCTAATTTCACGTTGACTAAGGAGTTTAAGTCAAAAGTGAAATATGTCACTTAAATTATTAAAGTGACATTTGTTGAAATATTGTAACTTCGAAGAATATTCTAATTATATTTGATTTTTTATCTTATAGATCAAATCCCCTTTTACGGATTGATCATGTCGGGTCTTGTATAAGATCAAATCCCCTCTTGTGGATTGGTCAAACCATATTTATATGGTGGTATTTGTAAAGTCGGTCCCTAGTGTTTATAAAATGGTTTTAACCACTTCTAGAAGAAATCGGCCCTACTAAGTGAAGAGACATAACCCTAGTGCCTCCTCAACTAGTATTTATATCTGAGGATGGTGCCTCACTTATTCACACACACACTCACTCATCTAGTTCGCATATCTTGAAGGCAGTTGCAGTTGCAGGAGGAAGGAGAAGAAAGGTGCATGCTCAATCTTAGTTTATTCTTGGTGTTTTCGTCTTAGTCTTGGCATTGTATTGGAAATTTATTATTGAGGAAATTTTGTTGGGTTTTCTCCCCCATGAGGGTTTCCCAGGAAAAAATGTTGTGTACCTTGTGATTTTGTTTCTTTCAGTGATCCCCTTTATGTTGTTGTTTTGGAAATGCATTGAATGCTCATGTAATTTGGAATTAACCTAATAACAACAATAAAAACTTAATATGGTATCAAAGCTTGACTAAATAGAGAATCTTTCACTAGGTATCTAGACGTCATTGTTGGCGTACAAGACTTTTTACTGAAGAGGAATTTTTGACCAAAAATTATCTTAGGAAGTGCACCCTTCCCTAGCACATCTTTTGGTAGCTTAAGCAAACTTTTCAAGTGGTCAGTTTCTCCGAAAAGTCAAACCCTATTTTTGACTTGTACGAGAAAACAAAAAAACCAAAACTAGTACCAGTCATGAATTGTGCATGTCAAGTTTTAAGGGGTAAAAATTGGATTTTTCTGAAACAGACAACTCCAGCGAACTCGCCTCGGCCCAGTGCATCTCCTGGTAAGCTCAGTTTCAATTTTTGAGCATTTTCATTTTTTGGTTATTTTCTTAGCTCCAAGTCAAGATGTCTACAAGCACCAAGCTTGTGGACAAGTTAGAAGGTGTGGAAAATTAACTATCTAGAAGTACAAAATTGGACTCATTCTTGAAGAGAATGACCTTGCAAAACTCATAAAATAAAATGTACCAGAACTCGAAGATAATGTAACCAAAGAGAAGTACAAAAAGGATATGATTAAGGCCAAAAGAAAAATTGCAGATTCCATTAAAGACCACTTGATCCCTCAAGTGTCTTCTAAGAATACTCCAAAATACATGTGTGATGCCCTAACCAAAATGTATGAAGGAAATAACATCAACCATAAGATGAACTTGAGAACCCAACTCAAGAAAACGAAGATGCAAAAAGGAGAAATAGTTCAAGACTATTTCTCTGGGGTTTCTCAATTCAAGGAACGGTTAGAGGCAATTGGAGACAACTTGAATGAATATGAACTCATAATGACAACTCTTAATGGTATCACAAGACATTGGGATGCCTTCATCCAAACTATTTGTGCAAGAAAAGAAAAACTCCAATTTGATCGTTTATGGGAAGAATGTGTTCAAGAAGAAGAAAGAGTGGCCAACCAAGAAGTTGTCTTATTAAGAGATGAAGATCAAGCCCTAGCTTCTCATGCTAAATGAGGGAATAAAAAGTCTAATTTTCAAAAGGAGACCCACCTTCATAGAGAATCTCACCCTCCAAAGAGATTCTAGAAATATCATAAGGGTCAAATAAAGGGAAAATATATCTTGTCTTATCAATGTTATCATTGTGATAAGATGGGACACATTGCTAAGAATTGTCCTTCCAGAAGGGAAGAATACAAGAAGAGAAATAAAAAAATACATCATGCCCATGCAGCTGAAGATGATGAGCCATCCAAGAAGTTAACTAAAGAAGAGATTGAATATTGTGTTTTGTTTTAAACCCTCTCAGGATCTGTAACACCTGGAGAGGATACTTGGCTCATAGATAGTGGTGCCTCTAAGCACATGACAGGTCAGAAAGACATTCTCTTTAGTCTTACAGAAAAGGACTTCCCCCAAAAAGTTTCACTTGGAGATGATTATCAGTACTCTATCAAAGGAATGGGAGAATCCACCTAGAAACTTGACTCAGGAACTCTGATGAGAATGAAGGATGTACTTTATGTACCAGGTTTGACAAAGAACTTACTTTTTATCTCATATCTAGATAAGAAAGGTTTCAGGGTTGCATTCATAGATGGTGAAGTTCTTATGTGGCCTAAAGGAAAAACCATAGAAGATGCAGTTTTTATTGGAACATAAGAAGGTGGTTTGTACAAGTTAAAAGGTCACTCAGATGTAGCCTTAACTCACTCTACTGAAAGTCCTTGTAAACTTTGGCATAGAAGACTAGCTCACATAAACTACAAAACCTTACCATATGTAAGCAAGGTACTTACAAGTTTACCATAATTAAAGGTTGATCATGAAGGTGTATGCAAGGGATGTGCACAAGGAAAGAACATAAATAATCTCTTTCCAACGAGCGACAGTAAAGAAAAAGAAATCTTGGAGCTTATGCACTCAGATGTATGTGGTCCAATTCCATCAACCTCTCTAAGAGGGTATGTATACTATGTATCATTTATTTATGATTACTCTCGTAAGAATTGGGTTTATTTCTTGAAATAAAAAGATGAAGTACTTGGAAAGTTCAAGGAATTCAAAGCCTTGGTAGAAAACCTCTCCGAAAGGAAAATCAATATACTCAGGTCAGACAATGGAGGAGAGTACACTTCAAATGAATTTGGAAGCTTTTGCAAATATACCGGGATTAAGAGAGAGCTCACCACTCCCTGTAATCCTCAACAAAATGGTGTAGCAGAAAGAAAGAATAGAACGATTATGGAAGCAGTAAAGACTATGATTCATGATCAAGATCTTACAACGCACTTATGGGTTGAAGAAGCAAGAACAACAATATATGTTCAAAACAGATTATCCCATAGTGCACTTGTATTCAAAACTCTCGAATAAATGTTCACCAGAAAGAAGCCAGAAGTAAGCCATCGCAAAATATTTGGTTGTCCAGTATTTGTACACATTCCAAAAGAAAAGAGAACTTAGTTGGATCCTTTAGGAAAGAAGGGAATTTTTGTTGGATACTGTGAGGTCTCTAAGGCCTTTAGAATTTACATACCAGGTTACCATCATATTGATATCAACAGATATGTAACCTTTGATGAAGATGCAATACTCAAAATATCAAGGAAATTTCATCTTGAAGAAGTATATGAAGAAGAACCTGTAGCTCCCATAGTTGCAGAACCAGTGAAGGAAGTTAAAGTTACCCCTGATGATGAGATTCCAGAAGATCATGATATGATAGAATCTCAAGTACCTCCCCATATGAAAATCTCTCACAAGAGAAATCCAACTGGGCAAGCAAACTTATTCAAGATGCAGAGAAGTATGGTGCCGCAGAAGGAACCATGAGACAAAGCAAGAAACCTAAGCCATTCTCTAGCTATATGGCCTTGATGTGTGATCTCATAGAAAAGGAACCTACTTGCTTTGAAGAAGCCATTCAGAAGAAATAATGGATGGATGCCATGACATAAGAATACCAATCCATTATAAAGAATGATGTATGGGAAGTAGTTCTCAAACCAAAGAACAAAGATGTGGTATCTTCCAAGTGGATATACAAAATAAAACATGCAGCATACGGAAGTATTGAAAAACATAAGGCAAGATTTGTGGCCTGTGGTTTTCTCAAAAGGAAAGTATTGACTATGAAGAAACATTTTATCCTATAGCCAGATACACTTCTATCAGAACAATCATAGCTCTCGTAGCCAAAATGAAGTGGAAGTTACACCAGATGGATGTTAAAATAATGTTCTTAAATGGTGTTATTGAATAAGTGTATATAGAAAAACCACGAGGGTTTGAAGTTGAATATAGAAAGACTCATGTTTGCAGGTTGAAGAAAGCTATGTACAGGTTGAAGCAAGCTCCTAGGGCTTGGTATGGCAGAATTGATAGTTTCCTGACGAGCTTGGGTTTTTACTGAGAGTAAATTTGATTCTAACCTTTACTTCAAGGTTATGAATGATGAGCCAGTTATATTGCTACTATATGTGGATGATTTATTCTTAAAAGGAAAAGAAAAAATCATCACAGATTGCAATAAGAAGCTCGTTGCAGAGTTTGAGATGAAATACCTAGGGTCGATGCATTATTTCTTAGGTCTTGAAGTTTGGCAAATCCCAGACAAGATCTTCCTTAACCAAGGGAAGTATGCAGTTGAAATACTGAAGAGATTTGACATGTTGGATTGTAAATCCATGAACACACCCATGGAAACGAATTTGAAGCTCCTGGTTGATACTTTGTCAGAGTTGGTTGATGATACTCTATACAAACATATTATTGGTTTGTTGATGTATCTGATAAATACCAGGGAAGATATATGCTTTGTTGTGAACACCTTGAGTCAGTGTCTGGTGGAGCCAAAACATGTTCACCTTGTAGTTGCAAAGCATGTGATGAGATACCTTAAGGGTACGTTGGATTATGGTCTTTGTTATACTGGAGATCATGACTTCAGACTGTGTGGTTATACTGATTCAGATTGGGTTGGAAGTGTCTCAGATAGAAAGAGCACTTCAGGATGTTGTTTCAGTTTGGGGTCATCCATGACTTCATGGCAAAGTAGGAAGCAATCTAGTATTGCTCTCAACACAGCAAAAGCGGAATACATTGCAGCACGTTCTGAGATTTGTGAAGCTATATGGCTTCGGAAGTTGTTGACAGGTTTGTTCGATCTGGAGATGGAAGCCACCATGATTCTATGTGATAACCAGAGTTGTATAAAAATGATGGAGAATCCAGTGTTCCATGATAATTCGAAGCACATAGAGGTTTGATACCACTACATTCGTGATATGGTGCAGAGGGGAGTTGTAAAGCTCCAATATGTTGGCACAGATGAGCAGGTTGCAGATGTGTTGACCAAGCCTTTGTCTCATGTGAAGTTTGAGTACTTCTGAGACAAGCTTGGTGTTGTCCGAAAGGACCTCCCTCGAAAGGGGGAGTGATGTTGATGATACTATGGTATCCTGACCAACTGCGAGTAGCTCCATTAGGATTTTATATCCTAGGGATTGATCATCCCTGGGCAAATCTCGAAGGTCCGGTAAGGACAGTCTGTCAGAGTACCTGTGCATGTATATGTCAGATGTGGTCATTAGTGGTAGCTCCATTAGGATTTTATATCCTAGGGAATATTATGATTCTTGGGCAGATCTCGAAGGTCTGGTAAGGACGGTCTGTCAGAGTACCACATGGTATCTTGTTAGGATTTTATATCCTAGGGAATCTTATGATTCCTAGGAAAATCCAAAAGGTTCGGTAAAAACAGTCTGTCAGAGTACCAAAAATGTTGTTGTTGATATGCCTGCCTCATTCTATTGCCACATGTTGATGATGTTGTTGTTCCAGCCTCATTTTGTTGATGATGATGGTGTTCCAGCCGCGTGTTGTTGATGATGTTGTTGTACTAGCTTCATGTTATTGATGTTAATGTTTCAGCTTCATGTTGATGATCATGATGTTACTCCATCTCCATGTTGTGAAAGATGACGATATTGATGATGAGAAAAACTTTTGATGATTTATAGATGTTCCAGTCAGTGTTCCAAATGTTGATGTTGATGTTGCCCTCTCCTTCTCTTAATTATGTTGTATTGGGTCATGTTAGTAGAATACCCTTCTCGTTAAGGGGGAATGTTGAAATATTGTAACTTCGAAGAATATTCTAATTACATTTGAGTTATTATCTTATAGATCAAATCCCCTTTTGCGGATTGATCATGTCGGGTCTTGTACAAGATCAAATCCCCTCTTGTGGATTGGTCAAACCATATTTATATGGTGGTATTTGTAAATTTGTCCCCTATTGTTTATAAAGTGGTTTTAACCACTTCTAGAAGAAGTCGGCCATACTAAGTGAACAGACATAACCCTAGCACCTCATCAACTAGTATTTATATGTGAGGATGGTGCCTCACTTGTTCACACACATTCACTCATTGAGTGTGAATATATTGAAGGAAGTTTCAGTTGCAGGAGGAAGGAGAAGAAAGGCGCATGCTCAGTCTTAGTTTATTCTTGGTGTTTTGGTCTTAGTCTTGGCATTATATTGGAAATATATTATTGAGGAAATTTTGTTGGGTTTTCTCCCCCATGATGGTTTCCCAGGATAAAATGTTGTGTACCTTGTGATTATGTTTCTTTTAGTGATACTCTTTATGTTGTTGTTTTGGAAATGCATTGAATGCTCATTTAATTTGGAATTAACCTAATAACAACAGTAAAAACTTAACAACATTTAATTCACTTTGTGGGTGAGTTAAAGGACATGAGGGAAACTAAGGAAAATGGGTTTCCTAAGTGATATTTTTGGATTAAATCTCACCCATTGATTAGACATGACTAGATTGGATCTAGGCCATTGATATTTTAGGGTTTGGCCAAAGAGAGGCTAATGGAGGGAAAAGGGTAAGGAAGAGGCTCAATTCTTCACTTGAGCGATTTGAGAGGAGAGGAGGAGAAGAGAGAAGCTCTTGGGTGCATTTATTGAGAAGAGGAGGGTGCATGAGGTCAAGAGTTGAGGAGAAGCCATAGCTTGGGCGCTAGCTTTCATGGAGGCTTGGGCACCATCTTGAGTAGGGGTGCATTCTTGAGGAGGAGGGGCACACATGCTAGTGAGGAGAGGCGCATCTTGTCAGGAGGGTGCATATAGCTTGGGAGAGGTCCCCATCTCTTGGAGGAGACTCATTCACCATGGAGAGGCACACTCTAGAGGAGTAGAGGGCGCAAGGGTGAAGGAGGGCGCATACATGTTTTTTTGCTAGAGGAGGGGCGCACTTAAGCTTAGTGCACACCAAACCATGGAGGGAGGCACACTTGTGTAGAGGGTGCAAGACCAAGGGAAAAGCAAAGGCGCAAGGCGATTCAAGGTTCAAGCAAAGTCAAAGGAAAAGGAAAGCACAAGGAAAGAGGGCCAAGGCATTAGCAAGAGAAGAAGGGTGCATTTATTCAATGGGCTAACAGGAACATCTTCAAGGGACTCCAAAGCATCCGAGAGTGGTTGCTATTGTACCAGGTTCACTTGTATTTGTTTTCCTTGTTGTACATTTTTCTTTGATATATTCTATATACATCTATCTCCAAACTGGTTTTCCCCGGGGGGGGTTTATCCAAAGTCATGTTGACCAAAAATACTTGTGTCCATTTTCATGCATGCTTAGATGTGTACATCAACATTTCAGAGTTGTAAATATCTAGAGGAGTGTTATTTGTTTTGAGTATATTTCATGTGCTAACCACCAGTTTGAGAAAACTTGCAAGGGCACCTCAAAAGAGCACTTAACCATCAAAATTATGAGCAAAAACGCATTTGACTGTTTGTTGTCCTAAAACAACAACAAATGACAGTTTTGGAGATTGAACTTAGTGCCAAATTTTAAGTCAAAGACATACTTGTTTTGGCAACCTCGTAGTACCTCAATTTTCTTCATTGATTGTGGTAAAAAAAGTGCTTATTGAGGCACCCAAACAATGACCAGTCATCCAAGTAGACCTCTACTGATTTATGAATGAAACCCTTAAATATTTCCATGATTGTTGTAGAAAAGGAAGCTTAAGCATTTACCAAACTGAATGATATGCATCGATAGGCATAAGCCCCCATTTCAATGGTGAAAGTAGTCAATGAATAATCTCTTTCCCCTATGGATACTTGATTGTGCCTTAATTAGCCATTGAGCAAGGAATAAACTTCCCTTCATGTGACTCCATCTAAGTTTTTTAAGTAGAAGAAGTTAGAAAACGATCTTTTATCATTAATTTGGTTTAACTTCTAGAATTCGAGACAAAACCTTACCTTGTTGTTCTTCCTCTTTTTGATCACGATCAATGAGACCAATTCACTCTACTCTATTAGGTATATGATGCTCATGTTGAGCATTTTCTAGAGCTCCTCTTGTACCTTTGATTTGTACTTGGGATTCATCTAATATGATCATTGTTGCATTGACTTTGTGTTAGGTTTAAGTTTAAATCTTAACTCACCAAACTCTTTTGGTATGCCTTTCATATGGTAGTTAAAACAAAATACTTATCAAATTCTTCAAAGAGGGTAATAGCTTCGACCACTATGTGATCATCCCAACAATCGACAATCTCCATGCACTTCGACTCTTTTCCTTCCTTTGCGATGTTGATATTTTTCAATGGACCGACCTACCTTCTATACTCTATTGTTTAGTTGTCTTTTGAGTATATTTATATATCCTTGATTTGTTTGTTCATGTAATTATATAAAATAGAGTCCTCAGGTGTTGATATCTTAAACACCATTTTCTCATTATTGGTGAATATATGCTATTGTGTGAACAAATGCATCTTCTTGGGAACTTTTGATAGTGTGGCATTGTTGTCAACTAGCCCCTTCATTAAGTTGTTGGGACTGCTTCCACATTTGATTCCAACCCTTTGTTTCATGATTTATCTCCTTGTGGTAGTCCCAGTGTACAAGAATCCATCTACAAATGTGAAAAGTATGTGATCAAATTCTTCAGGTGTCTGAAACTATTCCATATGTCATTTCTTCATCTGCATTAATCTTTTCATATGGCATAGCTTTACTGCAGGCCTATAATAGTTGTAGTATTTCTCACTCTTTATATTGTTGAATGAGCATAAGAATGAGACCTTGATCTTGACCCATGATAGTTTTTTATTTCGGCATGAAGTGTGTCATCCACCATTGGTAAATTGCCATTCCTAATGTGAGTGAGAATTACTTGATATTTTGTTCCTTGCTAAAGAATCGTGATCTCTTTCAATTCTCTCTATATGCCTCACTAGGTCTTGTTCTTCTTCAAGTTGTGTCATCCAACGAGTGTTTTGGACTTAAAAGAAAAAAAGATCTTTCACATATCCTTGAAAAGCTTTGCGATCCTTGTATGCCCAAGCGTACAATAATCTTCACATGACGATACTTCTATCAGCATCACTCCTTGGTCATCCAAAATCCGGTTGGCTTCCTAATTATAGTATATAGATGTCTCTTCTTGGGTCTTGGGTCTAATGATTCATCCTAGTTAGTGACATTCATCTCCATTTTGACAACACTTTTTATTTTTTCTAAAGGATTGATGAATTTGTGTCAACCTTGTCGGAATATCATCACCAGATTTTCCTAGCATATCATTCCACGCATGGAGTATATGCATGGTCAGCCAAATAAGACCCAGTGTGCATCTTGCAGGAGATTTACACATTGAAATTAGCATAGGTCTTAATACCATAGAGTTAGTTCTTGATACTACCAGCCAACTAATCAGTCTAGATGTGACATGATTCATTGTTCATACTATGACATGATTTGGGAACAAGGTAGGTCAATTGAGTACCCATCCCATTATATTGATGAGATAATATTACCTTAAGCTCATGGGTCCACAACCATATATTTTATTGGTTGTTCCATAACTTCGGCAAGAACTTGTAAATCTTTATGAAAGAGTTACTTGCAATTCTAAGCTTCATTGCATCAGATCCAGTGTCATCCTATATGCTCAATAAGTATATGGGAAACTCATAATTTTTTCTCAAACATTTATTTTCCAATGCCAATGCCTACAGTTGGGCCATAAGTTATTTACTCTTGCTTGTTGAAGTTCATGCTTTTGTTTTGGAAAAGGATTGTCAAATTCTTTAGCAAAATCTCCCTTTAATATATTGACAATGTTCTTGAAATGATTTCAATTGTTAGTTTTTCCTCGACAAAAAGAGGAGGGCATTTGAGCATAATAACTTGATTATTCATCTTCCCTTGTAGGTATACTCTCTCTTTATATAACTTATTGCACACCTCTAATAATTGAGTTAGGGTTTTGAACCTATATTTATAGTCCATCCTAGTGTTAGCTAATCGAAACTTAGTTAAAATTCATTTATCCCTCTTTTAGCCTTGAGAATAGATGTTGCATAGTTCAAATAAGTTTGAAGGTACTAATTCAAAAAACATGACCCTTCTTCCAATTATGGATGGAATAAGTGAACTAAAAGGATTATTTTAAAACTTTTTGTTTAGAACATCTTTCAAGAATTAAATGTCAAAGCTTATAATCTTTCTAAAGAATCCCTTTATTTGCTTCTAGTTCTTTAAGGTCTAATGAAGAGAAGGAAAGCTACATCCCTACAACCACTTGTAGATCCATTAATGACTAAAGATTCACTATAGAAGGAGAATTCAACTTTAAATGATAGGGGTGAACAAATAAGATAATGAAGTTTTCGTTTATTTTTTTACAGGTTCGAACGATTATGTAAATTTTTCATGTAAATCCTTAAGATAGTTTGGTCTCTTTTTCCTTTTGAGGAAGATAGTGATACATGGAATGTTTGGGGAACAATATCATGGAGCACATCCTTTCTATAGGAAGGACTCTTTAAAGAGTCAATTTTGAGTGCAAAAATGCACAAATCAATGTATACTAATATTTCTTACTGAAAAATAAATATACATTTTTTATGTATACTACTTATATTTCTCACTGAAAATTAATATACATTTTTTTCCTGGAAAAAAAAGGTTTGAAGATATTGGGCCTTAAAATCTTTGTCAAAATTCAATCCTTTCCTAATGATACTTATAACATGCACAAATTTGAGGTGGATATGGTTAGTGATGGTTTCCATCTTCCACGCCTCAATCAACAACCACTCCCTCCCCTCCAGGTTTTCCATGATGACCTCCCTCATGCTTTAGAGTGTAGACTTTGGTAAATCATCTTTCCCGATGTGATCTCTTCAATCTTTTGTACACTCCCTTTAGGAAGTTTGGATGACTCTAGCATTACATAAAGGGTACCATAGACAAATAATTTGTGGATATCATCTAGTTCTATCATTGTATTTATATAGTTGCTCCAAATCAAGAATCTTGATTTGTTGTTCTTTTATGTTACCCCTTAGGATCTCTCTAATGGGATCATGTAGCTTCATAATATCAATGGATTTCATTTCTTGTTCATGGATCACTTGGGTGGAATCCTCCATCCCATATAGTTTTCTTTTTCATTTTCCACCTCACCCTCTCGGTTTCCCAACAATGGGGGTCTTATTATTATAATCATAAATGAATTGATGGATGTTGACCATCCAATGATATGATTTTTCTTGAAGGTATATGGGATACTCTCTCAACATATTCCCTATTATTCAATTCTTTGGCTATTAATTCAAGAGGATGTGTTCCCTTTCCTTGATTTTTTTATTTAATGGGTGAATCAGCCATCACAAAGGCTCTACCATGAGACAACATGGGGAGGATTTATTTCACAACATATTTTGTCTAGAAGGAACTAACATAATTCACTTCATACAAGTGTTAATTCTCTCTATTGTTCCTCTTCATCATAACCAATTTGCATAAGGTTCGTTTGAAGAGGAATAATTGGTATAGATGATGATTTTTTGGGGGATATCACATAGACATTGTTGGAAAATCCCTAGAGTTCTAAGTTTGACTTCTCATGACTAGGGGCATTCCCTTCAATAATTGTTCTTTATTTTTTTGGTTGAGTAACATCCAATTCATGCTCTCTAGGAATCTTATTGGGATTGGGGTCCTGATCATCCCCAATAATTGCTAATTGAGTCAATTTGGGATGGGTATATAATACCAATGGGGTTATGAGATTGTACATTAACCTTTCATGCCCTTTTATTAGCTCCAATTGAGCATGTTGTATACCTTTTTGTAACTTCTTGGATGGTAGGGAAACTGGTCAGTTATCCTGGCCCTTTACTCTAGTCTAAAGCCAATGTGATTTCCTTAAACCATTCAAACAAAGAACTCTATGCAAATAGGGGAGGAGTGGATGAAACAATGTTTCCTGCAACTCTTGTAGCATATGCTGACATCTTCAAAAACTTAGGATCACCATGAACCCATCTATAGGCATACAATGAGGAGCTTTGGTCAAATCTATCATCCACTCTAGGTTTATATTTAGGATATGGAATATCATTAGTGTCACGATATGCTCTCTTGATTCTAGCAGCCACTATATAGTCCTTAGTGTTTCTCACATTTTCTTCTTCATGCTTGATTGCAAACAAATCAGCCATATTAGAACTTGACTAAACATAAATCTAAATCTCATTATATGGGAGTGAAATATGTGTCACACTCAAACCAAACTTACTCAGGCCATCATCAACAATATTGAAATGATCCTCATTATCAATGATTTTCCTTAAAAAAGTAATACGAAAAGGAATGATTTACCCGACCCTGTTACCATTTATTATGTCATGTCACTTCTAATATTTCTTGCAGACTTCCATTAGTAAAAATCTATCACAAACATGTTTGGCGAGCAGGTAGGGATCACCTTCAAAGCCATAAACTCTTATATGCATGCAAAAATTATAAACAAAGGAGTTTACCTTTCCTTTTAGAAACAGTTGCACATTTGTTGTCAACCTCATAGGGTATTGTCCAATGATCATCCTCCTAATCATGAACAAAAAATTATTGTGAACCTTAACAAACTCCTCATGGTACTTGTGTTCCCACAATACTGAGTGTCAGAATTGGATGAGGGTTATACTAGGCTGCACATTTGACTTCCTAGGGAGACTAATCAACTGGTTTGAGAAAGCTAGGGTGTAGAGGAGATATGAGGTAACATAAAAATTCCTATTGCGCATATACTTTTGGAACTCGCTTCTTATTATCTAGGTAATAATTTCAGCCCAATTGAATATTTTAGAGTTCTAGATGATTTCACCAATGACATATGCAACTAACCTAGGGAAATCCTTAGTAGTGAGGTATCTTGATAGGTTCTGGTGAACAACAAGGATACAGGCCAAGATATCAATATCATAATCTTTGTATCTAACTAGTTTGTTCTGAGGTCTATGCCTGCAATATGATTTTTATATAAACTTGATCATTTTTACTCATCCACACAACTATATCTTCCTTTAATATCTGTTTTTGAGAATGAGGTAGGAATAACATCATTCCAAAAGCACTAGGTATCATGCATACTATGTTCAAAGCACGTGTCATTAGCTTGTGTTATTGATTCCCTACAGCGCTGGTATAACACAATTGTGGTGAGCAATGTGTAAACATATGCTACAGCTCGCCCTTTACCCAATTCATGTTTAAAATACCAACACTCAGCGCAGAGTTATATTCTAGATAATGGGAATTGCCAATTGCCTTAAGATGAGTTGCCAATTATAGACTAGAATGCTGGGTTTGAAGCTATAGAGATAGAGTGTATTTAGCTATCTTAACAGATTTGTAATTGACTGGTTGCTGGGCTTGACACCTGAACAAACAGTGGCAGAATTGGTTTTATTGGCAATTGGAATGACAGTGTGCTTGACACGATTTGTATAACAAGATTTATCACTGGCTTAAGAGTTTGAACGCTCATTCAAATAACAGAGTTTGGACTTTGTTGGCAGGGGTAAAGTGGTGTGGACACACCTTCAATTGATAGTGCAAACAGCCCAGTGCAGTCTTGAACCAAAACAAGAAACAGAGCCTTCTTTCCGGGAAATAGCAAGCAAGGGACAACATTTAATTTTATTTCCGCAGAGTATCCATTATGAGACATAGACCTACCGTTTATGGATAAATTGTTGAAACCTTTGAGGGGAGGTGATTTGGAGAGTGCCCCAGGGTGATGCAACTACATGCTACCTCTCAAAGTGCACAACGAAAAAATGGATGCAACAACACAAATATGGCATCCATTGGAGAATCAGATTTTTTTAAAGAGCTTTTATAAATTACCAACAACATCACAAAGCCCATTTCCTTAACAGAACTCATAAACTCATTCATATTCAAATAAAGCCAACAACAATTATAGATTTTGGTTAATTGATTCGAATCAACATCAATACAATCATAGGCTTAAAGCTCTTTTATCCAACCACAAACTTACAGCAAAAATAAACCAGGGAAAATGCCCAAGAACAATATATTGCCAAACTCAATAGAAACATATTCCAAAACATTACATTAGGACTGCAATCAAACTTTCACCAATACCAAGCAACCATCCATGCATTAACACACAGACATACAACTCTGCTATCAACCTATTCATGGGCCTGTTTATCTCAGATCTGTTATTTGTTTCCTAAGCCACCAATGCTCCCAATGCTATCAATATATCAAAGCTTCCGAGCTCTCCTTGAGGTATCCCGATTCCCAAGATTCGACTATTGAGCTACTCCAAGCTACCTTCAAAAGAATTCAAATAGTCCCTTTATAGGCTTTGAACCTCTTGGAATCCGCTGATCATAGTTGACCATGTCAATTGAATTGACGCAGTCTCTTGTTGATCAGTTGACCATGTCAACTGGTTCCACATCATCACTAATCATTACCAACCATGTGGAATCTCACTAACAACCTCCTGAATTTATGCCTAGATCTCTACGTTGTGCTTCCCTTTCCCTTTGTTAAATACTGGAAACTATTACTGGAATTCAACACAATGGTAAAACCAATTTCAAATTTTTTTGGGTGATGCAGGATTGCCAAATACCCAAGGATGCTCATGCATTAGCCTTCCCTGGTGGATAAATTTATGAGGATCTTGCTCACAAGGTTGCTTGATAAATCAATTGGCAATTGCTTGTTGTTCATTCGCCTCCTTCTCTCCCTTCTTTTTCCTTATGGCCCACACTCTTAAGTCTAAACCATTTACTCTCTCACACTTGCCATCTAGGGTCCTTCTCTTTGCCCATTAAGCTTCTTATTGTTGCAATAATTTGCACGTTCCACTCCACAAGCTCTTCATTATTAATCTCCATCATTATTCTTGCAGCTTGTTGTAAAACATACTCAATGTCTTCCACGTCTTCTTACACTATCACCAATGCTGGATTTACAGGATGCACATCTCTTCCCTCTTTTGTAACCTCTTCATTGTTTTCGAACAAAACAACTGTCACTATTCTCTTATCCTTCACGTCAGCACATAAACCATATGCAAGGATCATCTCACCCTTTCCATGGACATATTCAGCTTCTTCACAACCATTAGTTTCTATGAACATTTTTTTCATGGTCATATTCAATAGCATTCATACTCACTTTGATTCTTCTACCCACACACAAATCAACACAAAAAGCATTCTACAAATCAAAACTTCCCACAGAGACCTCCACTAATGGTACCTCCTCTTCTAATCCACTCAGCTACAATTTTTCCAGCACACATCCGACTGCAATATCCTCCACCACTTCCTATAACAGGCACTCAATCACATGCTTCTCTTCCATTTCTTTAGGCAGGCATTTAATCTCATGCTCCTCCATCTCTTCTGACACACAGTAAATCGCAACCTCTTTCAGCACATACTTTCCATTTTCCACATCTTCCTAGGGTTCTTCTTTCATTGATCCTAATTCCAACTTCTTGTTCTCATCCTCTTGCCTTTCACATTGTTGCTCTTCACTTTTAGCCCCTCCTTTCACATTTTCTTGCCCTCTTAACAACTTCCTCTCTGCCTTCAAGGCTAAACTATAAGCCTC
>ML800677.1:162125-188014 GCA_009831015.1 Picea engelmannii
GATCCTGGGTGGATCTGTATTCATTCCCCTCAGAACAACCCTTCTCCCTTGTCTCTGAACTCCATCCTCATGATTTGGTAGTTCATTTTGATGTCCCCAAATGAATAGAGCCACTAGATGCCCAAAACTATGTTAGTGTCCGCTAGGTCCACCACGTAGAAATCATCGGTCAGTGTGTAGTTACCCAACGTCACGTGTAATCCTCTGATCATGTGAGTACACTCCAAGGTGTACTCGTCTGCTACTTCCACACTGAATCCTTCGAACTCCTCTGTCGAAATGCCCTTCATGTCAACTAGGGCTCAGTCAATAAAATTGTGGGTGGTCCCACTATCAATCAGTGAAGTAATCTGGTGTCCATGTACAACCCTTCTTATTCAGAAGGTGTGATACCTGCGAACTCCTGATAGTGTGGCTATGACCGCCTTCTTGGGCTCCTTATGCGGTGATTCATCTTCTTTGTCTGCACTTTGTGACTGCTCTTCCTTAGGGATATCGTGTGTCTCTTCCTGGTCATGGCTTGTCTCCTCATCATCTTCTTCGTCAGAAAGCACTTCTATGTAATGTGCTTTTCCTTTACCTGGGCACCTGTGCCCGGGCTTCCAAGGGTCCCTACACATGAAGCAAAGCTTCTTTTGTCTAAGCTCCCTCCTAGTCTCTTTATCCATACGATCCTTCCCAATCCCATCTTTCTGAAATGACTTGTTATCCCGGGGTTTGGGAGGAATGTAGGGCTTGGTTGGCCCTTTTGTCTTTGGTACTGTATCCGTCATGTCAAGTTTCTTCATAACTGCATCTTGTAGTGTGGCTGGCTTGAAGGCCTTGACCCATCCACGCAGGGGTTCTGCTAAACCTTCTGTGAATAACATCACCAATCTGTGCTCTGAGATGCTAGTTACTTGCACAACAACCTTCTCAAACTCTGCAATATATGCCTCAAGTGTTCCTGCCTGTCTCAAATGTGCCATCTCACAGAAGGAGAACTTTAGATCCTTCCTATCAAATCTGTCCATCAGTCTCTATGTAAACTCCACATAAGATGTGATGCTGGAATGTCCTAGTGTTACCAGCCCATGATACCACCATTCATGAGCCTCACCGTCCAGATGTAATGTGGCAATTTTGATGGCTTCGGCTTCTGTCATCAGATTGGGCTGGAGGTAGGTGTCCAATTTTTGGACCCATGATCTAGCCAAACATCGAGATGAACTGTCATATGATGGGATGGACAGTTTCCCCACTTTTCTCCTTAGGTAGGTGTTCTATTGTTGTCTTGGTGCTCCTCTATGCCCCTCTCTGGGTCAGTTCCTATATTTAATGTTGCAGTAGTCCTGTAAAGTCATAGCTGCCTGAAATTCTTGTCCAAGTGCTGGGTATTCCTGGAAGTATGTGGAAAAATCCTCACCATGGCTCTGTTGTGCTGGCTACCCTTCAATGAAGCTGGGTAGGAGAGGTCTGGGTGTACTCCTGCTCGTGGTGGGCTGCACACTTTGCTTGGACACGTGAAGATTGCTTCCTCCTATCGGGACCCCGTTGCTGATCCCTTCAACTTGTGGACTGCGCTGTCCATTTTCATTGTTACTCCCCTTTGCATGAGACCTGGTCTGCCCATTGCCCCGCCCTGGAGTGGGTTCAATAGCTGGACGAGGGTGTTAATACCTTTTGCGAAGGCTTCCTTTATTTCATTCTGCCCTTTGGCCAAATCACTTAAGATGTGCAACACACTGTCATCGTTATGGTCCCCCATGCTCCCTGTTTCTTCTTCTTCTGATATTTCAGGTGCTCCTTGTTTAATTGGTCCTCGTTTCCTCGTCATCCAGTCAGCCACAAGCTGGCAGGATCAAGGCTTTGATACCACTGTAATAACCTTAGGGTTTCTAGGGTCTTATGGCAGCTGGTAAACAAGGTAATTATACAGTAGTTTTACACCAGACAGAGAGTTCCCCTACTTAAACAGTTATCAACAACAATAACAGCAGATAATGTCTGATTCCTCATGATGTATTCCTCCCACTGATAAAGTCGGCTCTCCTTTTTGGTGAATCATCAGGTTGGCTCTCATAAGGTAAAGTCGGCTCAACCAATTTCTCCTTTGTTTTTGTACCTGCGGCTCCCCTCCTTTTGGGGACTGTGGCTTACAGGGGAGCCCTAAGCCAGTGCATCCCTCCCCTCTGGGGTCAATTGGGAGGGTACATGACATAATGGTCATTATTTATTGATAATAAACCTAAGAGATATTGACCATGTATCCTAATTCTTCATAATCCTATTTTCAAGACTATTTCAGGTCTTGACTGGCCTGCACACAACTATGCATAAAACCATGTGATATAAATGATGTCCCCTGCTAAATTGAACGCAGGGCAATCTACTCTCTTTAGCAGACCTGTATTGGGTAACTTGTGTCAGAAAGGAATGTGTCATGCACTTTACACCGTTTCTTCCAAATAAGAAAATAAAACGATGGGGCATCGCTGATGGGGTCGTGGTTCAGCAGTGAAGATAAGAGTGTGTCAGGCCACCCACAAAGGTTCAACTCTTTGAGAGGGACGGAGAAGCGAGTAGGGCCGGTGCAAGTTCTAGGTGAATTTGACTAAACGGTGTCCCCTCCTAGAGCATCTTAACCAAAGGAAAGTGCCTGTGATTAGTGGTTCCCCTTCAAGGGGATCTGTGACTTATTCAGGCCGATTGCAATACATGTGGAATTTAAACGAAACACTTTAAAATAATAATAATAATAAAAGGAATAAGAACCAAATTCAAAGTAGTACCTCAAAGTTTTGAATTTATAGACTCTACTGTAAGCAACACTGTAAATGTCTTTGTAAAGAAATTCAATTATATGAGCCGGCCTCCATGTCCATCATTTCATTGTTTTACCAGCACAACAATAGGTTTCAGAACCAAGAAACACTGTTATGCATAGACAGTGAAACATAATCTCCCCAATGAAGATGGCATTTGGCAATTTCATAGTTTCAGCCATTAAGGGTTTCAAAAGGAGTGTAGCCAGTTTCAACTAATGCCTGAAGAGGCTTGAACAGGGGGGTAGGCAAGTGAGACCATTCCACCCACTCCCACCCATCACATTTCTCAGGCTCTAGATTCTGTGGGTGTTGGTCTGGATAACTCAGTTCTGCGCGCATGAAGATAGTAACATAGTGAGAAGGCCTGAATTCCTCCTTCATTATGTTATTATTGACAGCTGCAAACTGTATATTATGTATTGACAGCCCTGTTTCCTCCATGACCTCACGTGCAGCACATTCCTCCCAAGTCTCTCCTGCACATATATGTGTTAATAAACAAGGATTTTGCACATATGGGTACAAGGAATAGCAGTGTATTTGAAAGAGAAAGGGGGATGGGAGATGAGATTCGAACCGAAATCGAGGTGGCCACCGGGAAGGGCGTAGGTGGAATGGCCAATGGAGGAGCGTCGTCGTCCGATGAGTACATACTCTCCCTTTATTATCAACACTCCAATGCCTACCCCTACTCTGGGAACCTGCACCATTTCTTCTGACTGAGTAGTTGGAGGTGGAGGCTGGGGAGAAGGAGCTGCTGCTGCCATCGTTCGATTTTCAATATTTTACAGAAAGCTAATGTGCCAAGGATGGATGTGCGGTTGTTTGTTCGTCTGCGAGATTCATTGCCTCGTACAGTATGTTTAATTCCCGCTATGAAGTTATACTCAAGTAGAATCTGTCCTTGAAAATCTCATGGGAGTAATATAATAAGGCGTTGGTTAAATGTTGTACCTTTTGGTTTCTTTTTTTTCTTTTTCTTTTTTAGTTTTTTTATATTATGTTTGATTTTGCACTAAATCCGGTGAGGAATGGTTGCATCTGCAGATTTTTACTGTGGATATTTGTGAAGTTATAAAGATACAAATTGTAGCGGATGTCTATGGTAATATAGGTTATTTCTAAAACTTTGTGGAAATTTTAAAAGAAAGAATGACACAATTTACATGGAGAAAATTTATAAAGAATTTATTAAGGTATTTTAAGATATATATAGGAATAGGGGGGAACTGGTAACTAGTTAGCACTAAATTGATGACTTGGTAAATGTTGATACATTTGAAGACTCACCTGTGGGGGGATCCCACTCTTGGAGCATGTTTACTTTTCTAGCCTTATAACAAGAGGCCAAATGTCTCATCGAGGATTTGAACTTGAGTGGGGATAGCACAAGGCCTACCTCCCAATCATTCGAGCTATTGCTCATCAATCATTTGAGCTATTAGGGTATGCATATCCCTCTAAACTAAGTAGTGCAGAGGAGGTCCCTTATGTTACAAAGAAGGACGTCTCATACCTCAATTTGGTGTAGAACTAGACTGTAACTTTAAAAATAATTGATGTGAAAGTTAATTTTGTAATGTGTTTTATAATACATTGCATGTACTAAATGTCTTTCTAATTTAAAATGTAGCTTTGTGTGTGAATTATTGTATGATGTAGTAATGTTTTCTTTCACTCTAATATTAATAGTGTGAGATTTTATATCAATTGCAAACTAGATGTGGCGTTCAAGTCTTTGGGTTGATGTGATAGTTCAAGTCTTTGGGTTGATGTGATAGCATTCACCCTCACTCTCACATTAACATTATTGATAATTGTATCACCATACCTTGTGGGTCCTCTTTGGTTTGTGGTTGTTATATAGGAGATCCACGTATCAATTGCAAAGTAGCTTTAGGGTACAAATCTCTAAGTTGATGTGATGACATTCATCCTCACTCTCATACTAATATTGTTTAATTTCACAAGTTGATGTGAGGCATTCACCCTCGTTCTCATTCTAACATTGTTGGTTGTGGTAATGTCATCACTCAATCTCATACTAACATTGTTTGTCATGGTAGTGCCATACCTTGTGGGCCCTCTTTGGCTTGTGGTTGTTATATAGGAGATTTTCATAACAATTGCAAACTAGCATTAGGGTGCAAGTCCCCAAGTTGATGTGATAGCATTCACCTTCACTCTTGTACTAACATTGTTGGTCACAGTAGTGTCATCCCTCACTCTCATACTAACATTGTTGGTCGTGGTAGTGTCATCCCTCATTCTCGTATTAACATTGTTAATTGTGGTAGTGCCATATGTTGTGGGCCATCTTTGGTTTGTAGTTGTTATATAGGGGATTTCCATAACAATCACAAATCTTACCGATGGCATATCCCATTGTTGGGATTTCATTCCACAATAATACTCAAACTAGCTTTAGTGTGGAAGTCCTTGGGTTGATGTGATAGCATTCACCCTCACTCTCAGGATGTAATACCCTAGTTTTAACCCTTTGGATGTATTAGATTGAATTATATATAAATTGTAAATAAGTGTTTACAATAAGGGAAGTCGAGCCATATGAGCTTAAATAAAAGTCCTGATGTGTTAGTGATGTAAATATCTTGTATGGATTCTTAGTGGGGAGCTCAATGTTAAGGCCCAACTAGTGAATGACTAAACATGTAATTATGGTAATTATGTTTTTTATGTTCCATGTGGTAGATCTTCCATGGTATGCTCAAGATATGTAAATATTATTTGGAAAATTAATATAAATGTCCAAGATGGTTGTGGAGAGCACGAGAGGGGCTACGAGTCCACTAGAAGGGAAGAGGAAAGTGAGGCCGAGGGGAGAAGAAATAATCATATGTTGTCCAATAACTTCTATCTTTTTATTATGTGCTTTATTTAAATCTCTACCACCATCTTTGACTCAAAAGCCAATCATTGAATAGATGTGGTTGGTGAATAAGTCTACCCTCAAATAGTTATGAAAGCAAGGTTATTGGGTACAATCATCATGGGGAAGTATAAGAGACCCCATCCTCATGGAATTTGAACCTCCTCCAATCACATGCACATTCTTCCCATTCTAATTCAAAACACTCATTCACTCTCTCCATTCCCATTTCTAAGCACCGTTGAAGTTTTGAAAACTACATCCTCATGTTTTAAAGTAAGATATAGACCTAAAAATGACCAAAACTAGCTATATAGAAATAAATATGTGGACCTAGGAAGAGAGATAAATCGTTATAGAGTGTTAGATTTCGAACACACCTCAGGTCTGGTTTAGGTTCTCAACAATATACATAGAAATCATACAATCTGAACTATGAACATAAACACATTGAGATGTCTAACAACTTATCATAGCGGAAAATACAAGACCAACAATTAGATCATGCACAGTACTCAGAAATTTGAGTCCAATTTCAAAATTATTTATTAAATCATTACTTAGAATTTGGGCTCTCGTACTAAGGAAAATAGCCCTTTCTTACACCAAAACACAAGGGTACACTTACACAGAAAATCCTGTGTCCATTGTAGAAATCCTCCTCAATTTTCGTGCCCAAATTATGCTCATTATACTGAGATCAATTTCATCCTTTACATAGATCGAAACCCAAAGAGGCCTTTCTCTGCTTGTTGGTCACCTGAGCAGGCCTTCACGGTCTCTTCTCTATCCAAATAGGTTGATTGTACCAACACTCATAACTTCCCCAAAGTTGATTGTATCGACCTTCAAAACTGCCTAAAAAACTGCGACTAGGTCGACTGTAACAATCCTCAAATATGCCCCAAAAAATCTGCAGCTAGGTTGATTGTACTAGCCCCCAAAACTGCCCCAAAATTGTTGAAGGTTTGACTATACCACCAAACCTGTTAACTTAGGCTCCTAAAGTCTGTAGACTATGGTTCCTTAGGTTGTCAGTTGGCTCAACCAAACACATGCTTGATGCAAGTTGCCCCTCCTTCCCAAGACTGTAGAACTAAGGCCTACTCGACCTTATCCTCTCCAACAAATTGCAATACTAAGGCTTACTCGACCTTCTCCATGGTTGATTGAGGTTTTCATAACCTAACTCCAAGAATGAATCTCACACTCACTCTTATCTTTCAACTTCACAGTTGGTCTTCCTTTATATGACTCAAAAGGGTATGGAAGAAGCCCCTAAACCACTTAGAAGCCCTTCACTCAAGATCAACATTAAATTAGGTTTGTTTAATCATCTCACAAGCCCACAAAGCCCATCAGCAAGCCCACAAATCCCCACATCTCACTCAAAGGATTTTTACAAGGAAAAATCACAATTTTAGTGTCAAGAATGTCTCCCACATGCTTGACACCTAGGCTAATATGGGAATACCTCTCAATGCTAAAAAAACATCAACATAGAGAAGTATAGAGGCTAGGTTGTTTAGGAAGCCTCCCTTTTCCCTATCAATCGGTGCTCATTGGGTGCCATAGAGCCAAGGTATAATTTTGTCAAGTTATTCCAAAAGGTAAACAACGAGATGGGTTCTCTTGAAGTAGACTAAGAGCAATAGAAGGGATAATATTCCCAAGGGATTGTTGAGCAGAGAAAGGAGATGTTTTATTTATGCTTCATGGGTTGTGGATGAGAATGCCATGACAATTTGATCATTGGACGATTGCTTAGAATCTTTAGTTGTGAATAGTTTTATTTAGCCTAAGAGAAATTGGGTTGGGTGAGTGACCTATGAGTTTGTAACCAGTTTCCTTCACCGTCGTGGCTTCATAGCCCGATTTGGGGATGTTATTTGCAGTGGATGCCTATGTTTGGGTGGAAAATTGCTTGTATGTAGGGAGTTTCTTAGACCATCTTGGTGAAAAGATAAGTGTTCAAGTTTTTTTTTTTAAATATGTATTTATAACTCTACAATTAAGTTTCATCTTTGCTTAAGACTAAAATTTGAAATGGAATCCCTCGTTTAAATGAGTTTATGCATGTTTATTCTATTGCATTAGTTAATTGTATGCATATATGAATTTGGATGGATTTAGAGTTTAATGGATTCTAATTTATATGGAGATTTTCAAATATAGGTAGCAACAATGCCTTATAGGTTGGGTAATTTTTTGAATGGGACATGATATCTTGGTATTAGAGTGAATGGTTATGCCACTAGGGTTATTATGGGCCAACAAGATGAACAAATACACAACATTAAGTTTTCTTTGAATGTTTTAGAGCAAATCAGGGTTATTTTGGGCATAAGTAGTTCAAAATTTTCATGGATAATGATGTAGTTGGAAGTCAAACGTCAAACGAGAGTATAACATAATTGTAAAAAAAAATTGGGTCTTTCTTATTTAAGATATCAGGGCATTTTCTTTGAAAGTTTCATAACTTTTCTTCCATAATGGTCTAAAGTAATCTTATTTCAAATTAACCTGACAAACATTGTTCTAAAATGGGTCAAAACACATTTTTGAGAAATAGTATGAAGAGCCTTCTTCAAAAGTGGGTTGAAGTGTTTTCTTTAGAAATGGCCCAAAGTGACATCTTTTGAAATGGCTCAAAGCCATTTTGAAGAGAGTTATTCAAAAGCTACCTAAAGTGCCTTGTTAAAAAATGGCTAGATGGGCCTTATTTGAAATCATCCCAAAGTGCCTTGTTAAAAAATGGCTTGATGAGCCTTGTTTAACAATGGTTGGATGAGCCTTGTTTGAAAATGGTTTGGAGTGCCTAAAGTGATCGACTTAAAAAAATGGTCGATACCACATCTTTCAAATTGGCTCGATGAGCCTTACTTTGGAAGCAATTGTGGAATGTTATTTGAAAAGAGTCACGAAGCATTATTTCAAAATTGGTCATGGAGAATTATTTTGAAATGGGTTGTGGGGAGATATTGTCAAATGTCCCGATGACATTATTTTGGAGTTGTTGATGGGCATTATTTCTAAGAGGGTTGATGTGATTTATTTCAAAGTGTCTTGATTGTTAGTTTTTGGGGTTTCTCCAAAATTTTGTACACCATGCTTGGGGATGCTTCAGGTGATGTGGGGTGCATGGTGTATGGATGATCCTTGGTTGCATTGTGATGGATATACACATTGGAGTTGGTTTTCTCATTGATTACTATGTCTTGTCTTGACTCTTGTGTGGTATTCTTCCTTGGAGTGTTTTAAACCTATGGAGCTAGGTGACTTCTTCATGTTGTAGACACATGGAGGGTGGTTTCTTGCTAGGAGGATGATTTTCCTTGAAGGAGGAGGTTGGGCATCTTGGAGGAGGGTGTTGAGCCCTAGATGACGTGGGGACACTTGATTTCTTGCATGGGGATTTGTACTTGACTTGAGGATGCTTATTCAAGAAGTGATCATGTAAGTGGGTGGACCTAGAGGTACAGATGGCTTAGGAGGGAGCATTGGAACTTTGTAGGCCTTTGGAAGAGAATTGTTGGACCTTTTCTTGAGGAGCGTTAAGCCTTGTAGCCTTGATTATTAGACATCCATGCCTCTAACATTGACAGGTGTCACCTGGAGTTGGAGTGCTCCACATGTGGGACTATCTTGTGCAGAGTTAGGTTACTTGTAGTGGACTAGGTCCACTTTCTCTTTTAGGCCTCCCTAACATTTCATATAAATAGAGGGAGGAAAGAGTTGTTTGAACATACTTGTACTTGTTCACTCTTGTAGATTACGCAGTTGAATTAGAGAAATGATACTAGGGAAAAATTGTCTTCTTGTAATATTCTTCATGTATATTTTCTCTTTGTAAGGAGACAAAAAAGACCAGGGTTTCAAATAAACCTTAGAAAAGCCAAGGAAGCATTTTATCTTGTATTTATTGCCAGAGAATAAGGATGCAATTTTGTGGCATTTGGAAACCCTAATGTTACTTATTATACTAGTTGGAGGAGAATAAATGTACACTTATGGGATGCATGTTTAGGTGTCAATAAGGACTTGACAGTGTTGATGCTAGCATATTGAGGATCTTTGGTGGAGTAACCAACTTTGGTTAGAAGAAATTCCTAGCTAGGAGGAGTTGGTGGCTAGGGTTTTCTTATGGTTTCCATAGCTAGGGTATGGAGAACTTGACTCGTAATAGCTTTGTGGTAAAGTTGTGGTATGTATTTGTGCTTGATCCTTTATATATATATAGATGAAGCTTCCAATTGTCCAATATTGTGCACTCACATATTTGATTTTCAAGTTGTGTTATTTTCTTGATTGAGTAGACCGTAGCGATTGTTGTTCGTGTTGATTTGACATAACATATATTTGAATTGGTTTAGTGATTTAATATATATATTAAATATAAAGGAGTAATTTTATTGTTGTTATAGTTGTTTGTAATAAGATAATATAGATCTATTATATGCATGGAAAAGTGTGCCATAAAGTTGTAGAATTGTGATATTGAAGTACACGTGTATGGTATGGCATTTATTATCTTTGCTTGTTGAGTGAATTTGGGTTGAATAGAAGTGAAATATTATTGTTGTAATTTTATATTTCAAATCGTCCCTAAGGTTGAAAGCTCACTTACAATGGATTTGGGAAACTTCAAGGTTGAGGTGAATTTTTTTAAAGTGCATTTCATGATATTTCTACATGGTATCATAGTTGATTGGATTGGGATTTCTCTTTTGGTGCAAATGGAGTTGGATATTTAAGTGGTATTGTACATAGGAGATGTGCTAACCTAATACAAGTTGATTGGGTGTGATACCCTAGGGAATTTGGTATAAGTGCTTGAACCTTGAAGGGTTGTTCTACTTTTTTTTTGTATATTTTTCTTTGAGGTGTGCTTCAAATTTGCAGGATGAATTCTCTCGATCTTAGAGAGTGTGACAGGTTGGATGGTGTTTCCGATTTCATACCTTGGAATTTTAGGTTGTAAATTCTTTTGGAGGAAGCTGAGATTTGGGAGCATGTTGAGAAAGAGATAGTTGCACCTATTGATCTTAACCTATTTGTTTTTCATGTTAAGAAGTAGGTCAAGGAAAATAAAATCATCCTTTATTAAGTGAAGGATCATTTCATCCCTCACATAGCAGAGAAGAATTATGGTAAGGGGATGTATGAATATTTGGTTGGTTTATATCAAAGTTCTTTTGTCTCTAGATAAATAATATTGTGAAATCAATTTTTTTCCATTTGCATGAGCAACATAGATATAGTGGTGAGCTACTTGTCTAGGATCATAAAGTTGAGATATCATTTGCATGTCGTAAGGATAGTAGTGGAGGACAAGGAGTTGGCGTCCATTGCCTTGAATGCACTTATTCCATCTTGGAAGCCTTTGTCGAAGGTGTTTGTGATTGTGAGAAGTTGCATGGTTTTATGAATCTTTGGGATAACCTTGTGCATGAAGAGATCGGGTTGGAGTATTGTTCATCACATCAAGATGAAGTAGAAGACCTAACCCTTGTTGGGAGGATGAGGAAGGGAACAAAAAGGGTAAGAAGGAAGATTCAAGTCTAGAAAATAAATATTTGAGTAAACATGGAATGTTTTAAGTGTCATTAGTTGGGACATTATGCTAGAGAATGTCTAGAGAAGAACAAGGGGAAGGACAAACGTGTTACAGTTGTTAATATAGCAAGAGTGGATGAGGGATCATTCCTATTTGAGACCATGTTTTCTATGTTCTCTTGTTTATCTTCTAACATTGTGTCAAGTGTTGGATGATATGTGGATAACAGGGCATTGAGACATATGACTTATGATAGGAAACTCTTTAGCAGATTTCAGGAGCAAGAGGGGGGTATGCATGTGGAGTTGGGTGATGATGCTACATATACTATGAAAAGGTTGGGATCCATTTCCTTGTAGATGTCATTAGGTGATGTTCTTGAGTTGGATGATGTTTTGTTTGTTCCTAGTTTGAAGAAAAATCTTTTGTCAGTTTCTCATATGGTACAGATTTGGTATAGAGTTGCATTCGAAGGAAAACATTTCACTATTAGTGATTATAGTCTAGTTAGTCTAAGGACTTAAGCTGTAGGCATGATAGACGATGGCCTTTATAGATTGCTTGTTGATCACGTGGCACTTGTACATTCCAGTGGGAAGCTACATGAACCTTCTAGTCTTGAGGAGGCATATGTAAAGCATGTATGGTGGGATGCCATGGAGATCAAGTCAAAACCTATGGATAAATTAATGATCAATTCCAGTATTGCAACTTATTGGGAGTGTTGTGGAGTACAAGGATAGAGTTGTAAAATTCTATTAGAAAGAGGGAGGTGACCTTGTTGAGGTTGTTTCTTCAATTGTCAAAGGTTTTGAGATTCATGGGTGAGATATTGATGATCATAGGTTGTTGACAACCAAACATGGGTTGTTTCTTGTACCATGAGCTTGGTATTTCAGGATGGATGGGATTTGTGCAATTGCTTATTATGATTTTTATAGCTTTGATCCACTTGTCTTGGTATTTTACGGGGATATGGTCTTCAAATTCTATTAGAATGAGGGAGGTGACATTTTTGAGGTTGTTTCTTCAGTTATCAGAGGTTTTGAGAATCATGGGTGAGATATTGATGATTATAGGTTGTTGACAACCAAACATGGGTTGTTTCTTGTGCCATGATCTTGGTATTTCAGAATGGATGGGATTTGTGCAATTTTTTATTACAGTTTTTATAGCTTTGATCCACTTGTCTTGGTATTGTATGGGGATATGGTCTTCTTTGCAAGATATCCTAAACAACTCATGATGTGATGTTCGAAGGTTTTGGCCCATAATGTTGTCTTGAAGGATGATGGAGTTTGGAAGGTTACTAACAATCTAGGGTTATGTTCCTTTAGATTAACATGTGGTCAATGTTATTTGGAGGTTTTTAATTCTTTCATTGCATTATGTGAAGTCCTATACTTCATGTGTGTCTCCTTTAGAGATTGAAGCAAGTGACAAGGTTGTTTTTCCAAAGGTTGATTCATAGGTTAAAACAAAATTAGATATAGGCATGGATGAGGTGAGAATGGGAATGGATATGCCCTCACCTTCTATGTTATCCCATAGGAAGGTGAGATGTATTACTCAAACATTACAAAATGCCCAAGAGCATGCAGGAGAACCCATATCTTTTGTGAGGGAAAGCATACCTCTTGGGATATATGTCGGCCATATTGCACTATCTACTTCCATTTATGATCCTTCCAGTTGTTTTGAGGAGGTGAGGTGAGATACCTTGACAGAGGAGTGCGATGTTTGGGGGACAATTCCTTTCCAGGATCCAATGGTGGATTCTTAGACTACAATAGGTTCATATTTTCAAATGGTAGGTTTGGTTGAGTTCTATAAGTAGACTAGTATTGATGAAAACACTTTCCTCATAAAGAGGGAGTGTTAGCCTTCAGGGTTACTCCGAAAGTGTTTACACCATGCTTAGGGGTGCTTCATGTGATGTGGGTTCCATGTTGTATGCTAATATTAGGCTAGTATATTAGCATAATAAATGATATTGTATCGATAAACTTACAAAGCGGCCTATATTCAAGGACCTCAAGACTTGCTCAATAAAATGTGTCATTTTCAAAAAAACTAGTGTCAATTCACTCCTATACATAATATAATATAAGATTTATTAAGTTTATCAATGTTCGAAAAATGACCACAAAATTAGGTCAATGGTACTAAAATATTACATAAGAGAAAAAGTACAATTCACAAAGGTAGCTCCTAGATTGATGCCAAAAACATATCAAAAGAATTAACTAAAAGTTAAAACCTTAAGCAACTAGCAAACAAGGAATGATCTGGATTATATTGAGAACAAAATGAGATACAAACAAAAATATAGAAGAGAACACAAAAATATAGTGAAACCCAACTTCTATTGATGAATAAAATAGTAGAATATTGTAGAACACAAACTGACTAGAATGGTGTTAGCTTATCCTTGAAGAGAAAAAGATGTCGTCTACGCTCATTTGCAAAAAGATGATTACAAAGAGGCCGAAAAGGGCCTTTTATCATGAAGTCTAAAAAACAAAGAGGCAAAAACCCTAAACATCAAAACCCTAACCCTAGAAGATGAAACGCCAAAAGTATTGTGGGCCTCGAGGTGGCTAGTTGATACATCGACTTCTTGGGGGTGCAACTTTTGCAGATGATCTTCGTTTGGGGAACACAATATCTCATTGGAAAGAAATATCCAAGGATTGGAACTTTTGGTTGGGGCCAAGACATTCCATGGAAACCCTTTCCCCCCTGAATGTCCAAAAAACATGGTTTAGGACCTCAAAACAACCCCAGAAGTTTGGGACCCGAAAAACTGTAGAAAATGTGCCAATAAGATAAACAACTATTGAGTCAGTGGAAGAGGTGGGAAACCAATGAAATCCACTTTGATAATTCCTCCACCCTTAGGAATCAATGGTCTCCATGGCATCAAGTTGCCTCATAGGATGGAGAAACTTCTGTTGAATTTGGCTCTTGGTGAGCCACTTGCCTTGGTGAAGAAGTTACCCTTCTTTGATGACCCAATAGAGTTGTATGTTCTATTGGCGGGTGCCTTTCATCTATGTATCCATGATTCGATCAACTATAGCTTTATCAAGGTAGTCAGGGTTGAGTTCTGTAGGGACCAAGTGCTCAACTACCTCCGAGGTCTCTAGTAGAGGTGGAAAATATTGGTGAGGGAGCTCCACATTAAAGACTGGATGAAGGCTAATGAATGGGGAATACTTAATTCAAAAGCATTCTCACCTATATCCTTGGTGATGGTGCAAGGCCCATATTGAAGTGGGTGAAGCTTGAGATGGGGTCCTACAAGGTTCTCTTTCTACAAAAGTAACCAAACCTTATCACCAACCTGAAATTTGTGTGGAACCTGATGTTGGTCATGTCATTGCTTGTACTTGGAATTGGATTTCTCCAAGATGTCATGAACTTTCTGGTGGATGTGATGAATCCTTTCAACGAATTTGACTACCTTATAAACCTAAGTTTGAGTATGGGAAGATTCTTCCTATGTGGATGCAATGGGAAGAGATACATCAATTGGAGTCAATAACTAGAACCCCAAGCACACCTAAAAAGGGTTGTGGCCAGTAGAGCTATGAAGGGATTGATTGTAGCTATGTTGAACATAAGGAATACTCTCATCCCATGTGCGGGGATGTTTGTAGTTGTACGTTTTTGGCACCCAAATTTTTGGGTTAATATTGTGTGCGCACAAATGAAGTTGTGCACACTCATTCCGGTTTTGCACGAAGATGCACGATGATTGACAAGAAGCACGTGCCAAATCAAGTTTTGATATTTTTGTGCCAGTTCCATTTCTCCCAATGCACACCAGAAACCAAGAATATGCACACTAGAATCAAGAAAAGGATCTTCAGGAAATATCTTCGAATGGTTACTGCCAGAAGCATGAGGATACATGGAGCATCCAGAAGATGAGTTGACAAGGTAGTTAAGATTGCTCTAATTCCAGGAAGGCTATGTGGAATGAATGCAGGGGGTAGAAGCGTGTGAGACTATTAGTCAGTAGAGCAAGAGGAGTAGAACTGAAAGGGACAGAGCGCCAAAGTTGAGAAGGATATAAAATAAAGCAACGAAAATGGAAACAAAGTTACCGACTTGGTTGATTCATTGGGTTACTGCTAGTTGTTCTATGTGAAAGGGATAGTTCAGTGGCTTTCTCTAAGCCTATATAGAATTCAAATGTATCCAATTGTAGTATGAGTGTGTCATATGTGAAATGTCTGAAGGTATGCTCATGGTGCAATGTATTGTAAATTTGGGGAAATATCTAAAGAAATATGAGACTTTGTTGTTCTCGAACATGATTTTCTTAATGTATGTATGTGCTTGATGGAATGAGGATGATAATAAAGATGTAATGATTTTGAGCCTATGATGTGTCAATTATGTGTCTCAATGAATGTTTTGTTTATGTTATGTCTTGTTATCTGTTAAGTAAGTTGAAATGAATGTTATAATTATCAACCCAGATGGATCTTTGTGTGTTTATCCCTTCACCCCTGACACAAGACCAGATGGTCTATGTGATTCTTATAGCATCTTAGGTGAGACCTTCTTCAGCCTTGGCTGAAGATTGATATGTTAATGCTTTGGGGATTTTGTTGTTCAACTCTGGATGAACCTTGGGTATTAAACCCTCGGCGTTAAGAAGGACACGTGTAAGTGTGAAACATCCCAACAAATGGTTTCATTGTTGGGACCTTAAAGTCTTTTATTGAACTATGAAGGAAGAGAATGAGGTGGTATCCATCTCAGGAGGAAATTCAAGATTGGTTAACTGCAAAGGAGAATGAGTTTTCCCAGCGGGAAACTCAAGGTTTGAGAGTCATTGTGAAGTGATGGAAGGATAAGCATATTTACAATGATATGCATGAGACTTTATTTACTGAATTTCCCCGTTTGTTGTATGGATGGTTGAAAAGGCGAACTGCCACTAATAGTTCTTTGAGGCCACTAGAGCCGATAGTTTTGGATGAAGCCATAGTTGATAGGTTGAAGGCATTGGACAAAAAATGGGATCGAGCCATTGATTTCTGGTTTGCTAGAGTAAAGGAGGAGTATATAATTGAATTTGATGTGAAGTTCATTGATTCTTTCAATGCGGCTAAGAGAAAGTTCATGGAAGGCCCTAGGAAGAGACCGCTGGAATAAATCCCACTCTAGATAAATATCTTGTTCATGGAGAAAGGGTTGATGCACATGAAACCCAACATGAAGGCTAATTAGACTCCCCTAGTGTTGGGGGGGTGAAAAGATGGGGGAAAAGTGAGAGAGGATATGGATTCGTTGAGGAGGATCCAAAAGATGTTGAGATGAGGTGAGGAATGGGATGGACCCATAGGAGAATTGGAGAAAAAGAGTCGAAATATATGTAGGAAGAGTTGAGTTAAGAATGAAAGTAGAACAAAGAGGTGGAAGGAAGATAGTGAGGGGCATGCAAAAAGAGGTCAAGCCTAGGATGAAGACAAAAGAGACCACACCAGAAGGAAGTGTATAAGAGTGTGCTATACTGGAGAGGAGCATAGATGAGGATAGGCCCACGAAGAGGCATGATGTTGAGAGTAGGGTGTCTAGTGGGGATACTACTACTAGTAGTAGTGGTCGTAGGGGCCTAGGGGATGAATTATGAACCCCCGGCTATTGCAGGGTGTCGCAGCCTCAGAGGAAGATGAGGCGCAAAGTAGAGGTGCAAGAGAAGGAGAGGAAGATGGAAGATTCCATAGTGGTGGGGGAGAACAATTGGTGATAGTGGATGGTATTTCATGGCTACAAGTAGGAAACTCTATGGGTCACCTCACAAGAAATGTCAGAAGAAGATATACCTACCCCCCATTGAACCACCCCCCTTGCGCATTTGTAATCAAGAATAGAGAACAACAAATAGCGAGGTGATTGGAGTAGGAGAAAGAGTAGAGGGATGTAGAAGAGAAGAGACAAGTGAAGAAGAAGGTGAAGTCAATGCTACTTCACCAAGAAGAGTATCGATATTGAGAATCTCGACACCCAATACTCGGATAGGAGGAATTAGTTCTAGATTGAGGATGGTGAATCAAGATAGTACCCTGAGGTTACCCGTGTTCCATGGAATGAGGAAGGATGATGCAGAACAACATTGGTTCATGTGCAAAGCAATATGGTTTGTGAATATGATCAAATATAAAGCAATGAAGATTGCACAACTAGAAACCATGTCCAGGAACAAAGAATTGATGTGGTACGTGAAGTAGAAGGCCATTGTGCCAATGGGACAGACAAGATCCCCAACAGAGATCAAGAGAAGTCTACTAAAGAAATTTCAAAAGCTCAAGTCAGAGTCTCAATGTATTATGAAGATCAAGGAAAAAGCAAGCATAAACAAGGAGAAACCATGTGGGATTATGACCAACGGTTCAAGATTTTGTTGGATAGGCGGATGTTCCAAATTCAGGATGTACAACAAAGAGAATGGTTTATTGCAAGCTTACTCCCTCATATTTGAGTCCTACTCACCCAACAGAAGGTGATGACTCAAGCAGAGGCAATGGAGATTGTGATGTGCTTGGAGGCTACACTTGGAGGGGCAGAAACATCGACAGGATTGGCGCAAGTGTAGTTGTAACTGGCCAATTTGATGATACAATTGCAGGATATGGCCAAGGAAAAAGTAGTGTGCGAGCATGTATGGTGTACCACATGTCGGTCTGAAGGACATCATAGGGATGAGTGTCATGTGATTGGCAACTATGTGGGGATGAGTGTGTTGAGTCCATTTTGATTGGGTCTCAGACATAGTGGTGCAATATCTACAGATAGTGGGGCCATGTACCACTCTGCTTCCTAACTTTGGAGAAGTATTAGAAAATGCATCATACTCTGTTCTATGAATTTTGTAAGTCTGTAGGACATGATGTCAACAAATTCCAGTTGCTCCAACTGATGCAAGACGACAACCACCATGTATTCTAGGTGCAAGAAGAATAGAAGGGTGGTGATTCTTGTGGTGCTAAGAGAGGTGGATACCAAGGAGGTCCCAGAGGTAGATATGGGCACGGTCTTGGATGATGATATGGAGGAGGGGGAGGTAGGCCCCCAACTTGTTTCAATTGTGGAGAGATTGGTCATGTATCATGGTTTTGTACCAAACCGTGCACACTATGTGGGTACTAATACAACCCCGAGCATGTCACCGAGCATTGTCCCGACTTATTAAAGAAGTGGGAAGAAAAGAAGATGCATTTCAACATGGTACATGAAAATCCATGTGAAAATAAGAAAAAGGATGTGAAGGTTGATGTCCGTGCAGTAACCCGAGGAGGAACAAAGATAAGAATGGACTTCGAGCATGGTGAAAGCTTGGGTCCAACGATAGAGGGGAAAATCAGAAGGTCCACACAATCCTCTCCTAAATTTGATATTGATTAATAGAAGAAGTTTCTATGCAATGCAGAAAGGGCCATTGAATAAGAAAGAGCATGAGAGGAGATGCAATGTGCAACCCAAAGGTTGCTTGAAGAAGGTCGGATTTGTGAGGAAGTTCAGCGTGCGACACAAAGGTCACTGGACAAGGTTCGCACCAATGAAGAATTATAGAGTGTGGCATAAAGGTTGTTGGATGAAGCTTTCGTGCGCAAAGAAATGCTATGTGTGACGCAAAGGTCCTTAGAGGAAGCACACAGATAGGAAGATATACGACACACAGAGAAAAGAGTGCTCAAGGAATATCACCTTGAGGAGTTGAAGCGCATTGCACGTGAAGAAGCATTGCGTAACTTGGGTCATGAAATAGACGTTGAAGATAAAGTAAGTAAATTCTCACATTGCTACTTGAGATTGCTAAATGATCCTAATGATGCGAGAAAGTTGACACGGATGTTATTTACTTGCATGGGGGGAAAAGGGATTAAGGATACCATATTAGCCCCCCTCCCAGAAAGAGATATGTGTCATGTTAGTAAGCAAAAGTGCACAGGACATGAATTAAATATGACAACGAAGCTTGGTGGTTATGACATGGATGGAGTCATGTTGGATCTAGGTTCTTATGTGAACATCATGTTGAAGAAGTCCTGGGAGTTGATGGGAAAACCCAGTTTGGTTTGGTCACCCATCCAATTGTGGTTGGCGAATCAGTGCAGGATTTACCTTATAGGCCGACTAGAGAAAGCATAGGTGAATATAGAAGGGGTGAAGATGAAGGATGACTTCAAAGTCATGGATATTATGGATGAATGTGATCCCTACCCTGCACTCCTTGGAATTAATTGAGCCTTCGACAATAATGTGGCGTTGAATTTCAAGAAGAGGCAAATTTCATTTGAGATAGACACCCTGTGTGTGATCTCACCCCTAGGTCCCAATGAAGGGGACAAATACAATGAACCTGTGGATGAGGATGTGAAAATTTTAGTTATGTAGAACATGTACAAGATCACTAGGCATAGAGAAGATTACATCAATCTCACCGCAGATGGAGAGTCAAGTTGGAAGAGCATGAAGTCATGTGACACTGATTCCAAAGATTCCATGGAAAAGTGGCATAACAAGTTGTATGAGGCCTTCACTTGCAGATTTTCAAGGATAGCTAAAGCAATCCTATGGATCAGATCTAAGTTATGTGATGCCCTGTGATTTGATGGAACAAGGCCAGTAGAGGCATTCCTAGTGCAGATGGAGAAGGTCGTCCTAACAGAAGAAAGGATTCAGGCCATGGATGTTGTAGTTCAGGGGACACCTGTGTGGTGGTGGGCGATGCATCACACGAATATTCAGGACTGGGCATAGGCGATCGAGTTGATAAAAATCAGGTTCCATCCCATCTCAAACTTTGGATTGGCCAACAGGTACAAGGACATTGAAGATCCCCAAGAACACATTTATTTTTAGGAACGACGTTGGACCTCCAAGAATATTCCTCGTACCCAATGGGTCCATCGCTTCATTCATACTATGAATATAGTTCTTAGGAGTTGATATATTTAGGAGGATATCAGGAGAAAAATGGTATATTGGACCCATATGAGTTCATAATTTTCTCAAAATTCTACTTCACGGTAGAAGATCCAGCTAAAAAACAGGTCCTCCTCCAGATTAAGGACTTTATATTTCATCATCAGCCAAAAGAAGACACACTAAGGGTAATATGATCATATCATCGACCACTAGAAAAAATGAAAGAGGTTGTCCATTGTTGGAAGGTCAATATTGATAACATTGATGATGATGACCCATGGGGAATACAGATCAAAGAATTTGAAGGTGAGCGTGTGTGTAAAGGAAAGGCGACGAGGATGGATGCATCAGACTATGGTTATCTGATTAACACCAATAAACATAATATTGGCACTAAGGAAGCACCAACATGTTCATCATTGGAGATTATTGGGATAAGGTGACTGTCACTTAAGTGGTTGACCTACTCAAGGAATACGAGGACTTATTTCCCCACAACTTTTTAGAGATGAAGGGAATTGCAATATCATTAAGGGATATGAAAATTCAACTTAAGATGGATTCCAAACTGGTCAAGGGAAGGGCTTATCGATTAAACCCCAAATATAAGGAAAAAGTGCGTAAAGAATTGGATCGGATGTTGGATGCTAGAATCATTGTTCTTGTGAAGGAGTTTGATTGGATTATTGCTATGGTTGTTCAACCCAAGAAAATTGGTGATATTCGAATCTATGTATATCTAAGAAGTCTCAATGCACCCTACGTCCATGACCCCTTCCCTACCACTTTCATCGATGAGGTGTTGGAAAATGTTGGAGGAAGAGAAGCCTACTCTTTTATAGATGGATTTTAGGGGTATCATTAGGTTCAGACTGCGAAGGAGGATCAAGACAAGAATACCTTTGCAACATAATGGGGCTATTTTTATTATACAATAATGCCATTTGGACTAAAGAATTCCCCTGCAGTTTTCTCATGAATTGTGGTCACAACCTTCGAAGAATTCATTCACAAGTTTCTGGAGGTTTACTTGGATGACTTGACAATGTTCAATTTGTTGAAAGAACACATGCAAGCCCTTCGGTTGATGCCAGATCGATGACAACAACTCCATATTTCATTAAATTTGAAGAAGTGCATCTTTTGTACAACGTTTGGGACTCTATTGGGGCATGTAGTCTACAAGGATGGACATTTGGTCGACCAAGATAAAATTTCTTCCATTTTGGATATGGTATCCCCCACATTAGTTTGTGAACTACGAGCCACATTGGGCCACATAGGATATTACCGACGGTTTATCCAAAGCTATGCCAAAATTGTTGCCCCATTACAAAATTTGTTGCACAAAGATACTAAGTACATTTAGACACGGGAATGTCAAGAATCCTTGGATACGCTAAAAGAGAAACTAGTCATTGCACCGATTCTAGCTTTTCCTAACTGGTCTAATATTTTTCATGTTCATGTTGATGCCTCATCCATTGCACCATGGGCAGTTCTCACGCAACCAGGCGAAAGTAAGATTGAACATCTGGTACACTTTTCCAGTCGCAAGTTGTCTGATACAGAAAATAATTATACGACAATTGAGCATGAAGGCCTTACCATGGTATATGTCTTGCATGAGTTTTTCCATTACTTATTGAGGACCCCTTTCAAATTATTTACATATCACTCCACGCTTAAGTATTTGGTCAATGATCCGATGTTAGGAGAAAGAATATGTCGTTGGTTATTTCTCTTTCACAAGTTTGAATTCAAAGTGGTGGTCAAGTCAGGAAAATATGATGTCGACCTAGATCATTTGTCACGGCTTGAGACTGTAGAGGCTAGTCAGAGATTAGATGACGAACTCCTAGATATGCAACTCTTCCGAGTCGAAGCAATTCCTAATCAATTGGCTGATATCGTTGAATTTCTCATGTCAGGACATGCTCCAACATGGTATACCCAGACTCAACATCGTTAATTGGTAACTAGTATTGTGTATTATTAGTTGATCGTCATGCAATTGTATAAGTTGGGAGCGGGTGACATCTTGCGTAGGTGTGCATTAGAGCATGAACGAGATCCCATTTTGTATGAAGCACATGAGGGTATTGTAGGAGGGTACAATGCAGGTAAGGCCACAACGCAAATTTTTTTGCATGTGGGGCTTTGGTGGTCCTCACTCTTTGCAGATGCCAAGGAATATTGTAAAAGCTATGACGTATGTAAATGGATTGGAAAGCCTTTCCAAAGAGATGAGCTCCTACTGTTTCCAGTCACATCCTTGGAACCCTTTGAAAAGTGGGCTTTGATTTTGTGGGCCCAATCTCTCCCCCCGCGTGTTGAACAGGTGCACGCTATATTATTACTGCCACATAATATCTAACGAGATGGGTCGAAGCCACATCAGTAAAAGATTGTATAGAAGAAACGTTGGCGTGATTCATTTTTTAGAATCTGATTACTAGATTTGACTGTCCAAAGGTTTTAATGGGTGACCAAGGATCACATTTACTGAACAAGACCATCCAACAACTCACTTAGGAATTCATGATCCACCACCAAAAGAGCACTCAATATCATCCTCAAGCTAATGTATACTACATTACAGAGGCAACCACTCAACGGATTTATTAATGACAATAGGTTGAAGGTGTATCATGGCTCGCAAGGGTCACCCACCACTTTTCTCAACCTCGAAGTTTGATAGAGTAGGATAAGCGTAGATTGTATAGCAAGTAGAAGAGTACATAGTTGGCATAATTTTCCTTTTTGGAAGCACAATGTATACTCTCTTCACATAGGCAGATTAGATGGATTGAAAATATTGCAAATTCCCAAGATTTCCACTTCACGTCGAAGTTATGGCCTGGGTTCAAATTAATGGCTCTGGCATGGGATTCACATGGGATTGAGTTGAGATACCATCTCTATATTAGACTGAAGGGTCAAGCAATCCGATTTAGATAGATCACCCATAGCCTTGGCAGGTAAGAAGAGATGGCGTCACATTCCAAATGGCACATCACCTGTACAGTGGATCTGAATCGTTATCTCTCCATATATGGGATTTCACTAGACCTCTATACTTATTCCCTGATTGATCACATTGGCCAACTCTTTGTCTCATTTCGTTTAACCCTCTAACCATATTTCCACTCTATATATATCCACTTCCCCCATGCAGTCATTGGAGAAAATCTCCACGTTCCATTTTCTCTTTCCCTTTCCCGTCACCCACATCCTCGACCTATAACAACCCATTTCTATATTTCCACTTTCCACTGGTCATACCATCCCTCGGTTCAGGTCCCTTATCATGGCCCATCTTCATAGACACTCAAAGTCGTGCGATTCTCAGTTCGATCAAGTAATCCAAGAACCCACAGTCCAATTTTCATGAAGATTGGCATTTCATCATCAACTGCTAGGAAGAGTCCCCACTCTCTTATTTTCCAACAAGATACTGCCTTAGTCCTCACAATTCCTTGAACTGTTCTTCAAAGATGCGACAATTTGCCAACTCTCTAAGCCTGAATCTAGTTTTCTTATCACCATGGATAATCAACTTTGCTGAAGGAGAGAGCCTGAGGCTGTGGGCTCTCCTTTCCACCAAGCTAGGAGGTCCTCGTCTTCTGCTTTATATTGCTAGAAAAAAAAAAAGAAAAAAAAAGAGGATGATAATATATATTGATGGAATGTTTCCTCGGGATCTACTCCCTTTAGGTCCATGAGTGACTAGACGAAGTTATCGTGGCCTCACTTTAGTTTAGTTAGGGGATCAACGTCTGGATGGTGTGCTTTAAACAAATCTCTCATTCATCACCACGAACACCATAGAAGGGGAAGAGTCGATCATCTGGCCAAATGAATCCCATAGTCATCGCTTACCTTGGGGATTTCTTGACTCGTTCCACGACTTCTGTCGGGTTGCAACTACAACCTGGATAGATGATTTTCTATTACTCAAGCTCGACTGCAACCATAGCTTGGTTTTATGTTTTGGTCCATCCATGATGATTTTCTCTTACTAAACTATCACAACAATTCTTCTTCGAGGTAGTTGGCTCGAGGATGATACAAGTAATAGTGGCGGGGCCTTATTGGCACCTAAAGTTTTGGGTTAATATCATGTGTGCACAAAAAAGAAGTTTTGCACACTCATTCCAATTTTGAGTGTAGATGCGTGATGATTGAGAAGAATCTCTCGCTAGATCGAGTTTTGATATTTGTGCGCCAATTCGAGTTCTTACAATGTGTGCTGAAAATAAAGAAGACACATGCCAAAATCAAGAAAATAACCTTTGGGAAATATCCCTGAATGATTACTCCCAACAACATGAGGATATAAGGAGCAACTAGGAGATGAGTTGGAAAGATATTTAAGATTGCTCTAATTCTAGGAAGGCTACTTGGAATGTAGGAATGTGAAAAAAATGTGCGTTATTGTTAGTTAGTAGAGCAAGTGGAGCATAATCGAAAGAGACGGAGCGCCAAAGCCGAGAAGGATATAAAAGAAAGCAATGACAATAGAAACAAAGTTACTGACTCATTTGATTCACTGAGTTACCGTTAGTTGTTTTGTGTACAAGGGATAGTCCATTGGCTTTCTCTGAGCCTCTATATAATTGTAATGTCTCCAATTGTAGTCTAAGTCTGTAATATGTGAAATGTATGAAGGGATGCACATGGCACAATTTATTGTAAATCTGAGAAATATTTGAAGGAATATGATACATTGTTTTTGTTGAACATGATTTGATTAATGCATGTATGTGCTTGATGGAATGAGGATGATAATAAAGTTGCAATGATTTTGAGCCCATGATGTGTCATTTATGTGTCTGAATGGTTGTGTTGTTTCTATTATGTCTTTTTATTTGTTAAGTAAGATAGAATGAGTGTTATAATTGTCAACCTGGATGGATATGTGTGTGTTTAGCTCTTCATCCTTGACACAAGACCAGTTGGTCTTTGTGATCCTCATAGCATCTTGGGTGAGACCTTCTTCAACCTTGGCTAAAGATTTATATGTTGATGCTTTGGGGTTTTGTTGGTCAACTATGGATGAACCTTGGGTCTTAACCCCCAATGTTAAGAAGGACACATGCAAGTGTTAAATGACCCACATACATTCTTAGGATATGCACAATCATCCTGTTGACTACCTCCGTATGTCCATCAGTTTAGGGGTGGAAGGAAGTTGATTTGGTGAGCTTGGTGTCCTTCATTGACCAAATACTGGACCATAATGTACTCAAGAAAATGCTATCATGATATTAAATAATAGTATATGGTATCCTGAAATGAACTTTAACATGCTCGAAAGAGAGCTTGAAAATGGCCTTAGCTATGATACTCTTCTTGCAGGGTGTCAAAAATTCCATCTTAGAGAATTGATCAATGACCATGAAGACACAATCATTACCATTCTTGGTTGAAGGTGGAATGAACATGTAATCCAAGGAGATGGAATACCAAGGCCTATCAGGAGTAGGAAAAGGGGTGTATAGCCCCTTTTTAATAACAATGGGTTTGACGATGACACATGCAATGCATGATATGATATACTTTCTAATAACTTGTCGAATCTTTGGCCAATAAAAATACTTTTCTAGTATTTCCACTATTTTTTCCATGCCAAAGTGTCCTGCCACCTAAATGTAATGAGCTTCCCAAATCAACTTCACACACT